>PYHW01010413.1:2164212-2183174 GCA_013186435.1 Turdus rufiventris | reverse complement strand
GGCCAGCTTAACATAATAATGGGAAAAATTTCTAAAAACTCCCCCAGCCCACAACAGGGTCAAATGGTGCTCCACTCCTTTCAGACAACAGCAAACTGAGAAATGAAGAAGTACAGGTATTGCTGTGGTGAATATGTTTTTCACAGTAGCCTACTGTATTATCTTGTAGGATCCAAGTGGAATTTTTTTCAGTCTATCATATTTAAAATCATTCAGTGTATAAATTCAGAATTCCTTGTTCAAGGACTTAAACTTGAGTGTGCAGCTGTGTTTGAAAATTATGAGCATTTGTATTAGCTCTAGCACCTTCAGAAGTGCCCTGTGGTGCATTTCATAATCTTCTGCCTTGTGGTCTGTCCAGCTAATGCCTGTGCAAGTCAGGTCTTGTGATTTTTTGAAACAATTGTTTAGTGAATCTAGCTCCTGGTTGCAAGGAAATTGATATTTGAAAAATACTTAGAATAATTTTTGTTTTGTTTTTCATGTAATTAGGCAGGTGTGAATAAAAGCAAGCCAGCAGCTAAACTTCTTGCTCTTTGTGGATTGCATTTTGAGAAACATTGCTCTTAGCAGATGTTTAGGTATTGACATAAATTTAGTACGGTCTGTTCATTAGCTAAGTTTAACTTTTTTAATTCAGAAAAACACAGCTACAGGAGGAATGACTGCTTAGCTTTCATCAAAGTAGAAGTTTAATAATGTATCAGTAATTCTGAAGGTGTGAAGCTTGTAGGGTCTGTAGAACAAGAACTTTGTTATGACACTAACTAGTTTGGTGGCCATTTGTTGGGATTCCTAGTGGATACCGATGTACCTGTAAAACTGGGAACAAGTGCCTAAAGTTGAAAGGAACTTTTTGTTCTGAAACATATTCCCCAGTGACTTGAAGTAGATTTATTTGCAGTCTTTTTTAAAAAAAAATTGGTGCTGTATGCTTGTTTTTAAATGTGATTGCCACATTTTGTTCTAAACAAATAGCAGCCCATCTGGATGTTGTATGCTTAAGCCTAATTGAAGAAAGTACAAAAAAGTGATTTATCACTGCAGCTTAAAAATGTTTGTTTTGGTGTAGCAGGGGAAAATAATTTTTGAATGTCTGGTACTGAGTTATCATCATTTGAAAAGTGAAGTGAAAGAACTCATGTCTCTGTTCACACTGGGCTTCATGAAATGGTTTTCCATGGCCTCGTGTTCAGGGACTCAGCCCCAGTATTTTGGATCATTTGCGTGCTCCTTGTTTCTCGTCAGTTCCTCGGTATGCTCTCCTCTCCGCAGCACTCCTGGTCTTACCTCTGCTTGTCCCTCCTGCAGGGCAGTAGGCAGTGGTGGCTCTGACTGTGGCTAGTCTGGAATTGGGCAAGTGCTGATCCATCAGCTGTAGTCTGGGGAGAAGGAATCAGGCAAAGAGAAGATGTCTCTAGCTAAATATCCAGCAGCTGGGCAAGATGGAGGAGACTGCAGTTTCTCCCTCAGGGTCCTGGAAGAGATGATTTCCTTCTATAAAGGGCTGCCGAGGGTTCCAGCTGGCAGGGTAGCCTATTGCAGGTGTGTCTTTTCCTGCTGCAGAGAGCTCTGGGCACGTGAACACAAAGCGCTGCCACAAAGCCTCTGTCACATGAGCTATGGCCATGTCCTGCCTTGTACACAATTGCCACTTTCTATTCTTGCTGAGTTAGATTGGGTGGTGTCTCACTGCCCTTTGTATCTGTCGTATCCATCCTTGGCTGGGCTCATCTGGAAGGATGGGAGTCACAGCCAAACCCAAAAGGAGTAATTTTGATTAAAAAGACCCTCAGATCTTTGCATGGGAGATTTATTGTCCCTCAAATTAACATCAGATTAAGTGTTTTATGAGGAGGAGGGCAGCAGTGCTCTAATTAACTGTTTTGCTTTTTTAATGGGACAGTTGTACTTAAGAGTGCAGCGTTTTGAGGATGCAGTTGTGCTGCTTGAGGATTCAAGGATTGGTGCCATTTAGGCAGGACTGCTGAGGCAAATCCCTTTCATCCCTGTGTTGAGAGGTATGGAAGAGTTTTTCAAGACCGGGGCTAAAAGTTAGGATAGGCTTTTTCAGGTTTTCTGATGCTCTTTTTAACTTCCCAGCATTGCACCTTGAAGATAGATTTAGAGAGGAGGAACAGTGCCATAAAGAATTTTGTGGAGGAATGCTGTTCCTGAAGGGAAGTGAGCTGGTACTGGAAGTATAGACTTTAAAAGAGTGAATATTCTTTGCTTTTGAAAACAAGAATCTCAGCAATGTTATTTTTCCTCCTCCAGTTAATGAGCCTTACTTGAAGCAGGTATGTGGATCTGGTAGGCAAAAGGTACATCCATGCATTCTGCAGAGCATACTTTCTGGGAGGGTTCTTCCCAGTTCTGCCTTGGTTCAGCCCAGCTCATCTGGGAGCCTGTTGAGGTTGTGCTAGCCTCATCCTTTCCTGTAAAGAACACAGGAATCACCCTTTTGTGTAAATACCCTTTGGAGCTCTCATACTCATAAGAATGTACTGCATTTTGGATTTAAGCAGTACAGTGCATGTCAGTTTATATATATAACTGTATGTGTGTGGCTATAAAAATCAAGCATCTTAGCTGGTGTTAAAAAAAGGAATGTAAATGTTATTTCAGTAGCTTGTGTGCTGTTACTGCATGCATCTCAAGCCAACCTTTTAGCATGTTAGTGCAGTCTTTAGGAAAATTTACTTTCCTGCTACTGAATGGAGATGTTTGGCTTTCAAAATTTTCAATTTGTTTTCTTATGTTATTCATGTAAGAGAAAAATAAATGTTTCCTTTCTCTGCAATTCTGTCAACCTGCTTTATGGTGTGGGAAATGATGCATTAGGTTATTAATGAGATCGCTGCTGCTCTGTGTAGTTTCAATCATCAGCTGGTTAAAGGCTGCCTTGAATGCATCAGCTTTCATAGCTCAGATAATCATCAGTTTAAATGCAACCCTTGTTGGAATTGCTGCTTAGCATATTGTGAAATATTTTTATATTGGTTATTACATCCATATTTTGAAAGGCTTTTAAAAAAGCCATTGCTTGTTACCCCCACTTTTATAACTGCACCCTGTGCTTTGGGGAAACCTGGAATTTGTTTTGAAGTCAAAGTATTTCCTTTTCCTCCTCCATTTTCTGACTGAGTTGCTTTTGGATTGATTTCTCTAAATCTAATATTATGGAACATTCAGCGTCCTTTTAAATAAAATTGTATAGTTGAAACTATTATGCAAGCATAGAGTGTGGATTGGTTACTAAACTGAAGGGAGGTAGAGAGGGAGAAGCAGGAGTAATATTGATGTAGAAGGCCACATGATAATGTGCATTAAGATAAAATTTTCAGCCCTGAGGGTTTTTTATACAGAGTGGTGGGTTGTTATCTGTGACGCTTGTTCATTAATGCGGTATGAAATACCAAATTTTGCTGAACTCATCCTTTGCCATCCATTACTGGATGCAGACAGCTTGAGCTCTGCTATTCAGTCTGTTTGAGCTTGTTGCTTTATGACCAAACACTTTGTGTTATTTGAAACAAAAATTGTACTTGAAAATCTGATAGTGACTTGACCTTTGGATCACAGAATAACACTCATTTTGAAAATGGCTTCTGGTTGATGCATTTTTTTGTCTAGCGCCTGAAAAAAAAGCCCCCAAAACCCCTAACACCAGCCCTTGAATGGGTAAGAAGCATTTAACCTGTGCTTTCTTTTCAAGCATGCAATTTCTGGTGTTTCCCTACATGACCACTTAGTTTCACCTTAGTGAAGAGTTTTAAGAGGATAACATTTCTCTATGGTTGCTAAACTCTTCAAAAAATGAAATTAAAGCAGAAAACTAAACAAGTATGAACCATCTCAGTATTTCAATCAATTGGATCATGGAATAGTAACACAGTCACTTGGTACTGCTCATGGCATTTACATGCTTCCTCTCAGCTTTTCTTCAAAATCTCTGTGTTTGGAGTTGACACTTCTGTTTGGGTTATATTCTTTTTTCTCTGCAAATACCAAACTAAAAACAATTTTCAGTAAGTTAGAAGTCTGCAAGGTTTGGACCAGCACAGCTGGTGGATACTGAAGCTCAGTGATTAGTTGTCTCTTTGATTTTGGTGAGCTGAGTTGCATTTCACATTGCTATTGCAAATATATTCCAGTTGATTTACAGCTAGAGAGGTCAACTCAAATCACAGTCTTACTGCAAACTTGGAACAAAATATTTTGAGGTGTATACTGCAAACATGCTTGATTTTCAGGATGCAAGTCCACAAACCGTTAGAAGTGCAAGGATTCTTAGCAGCTATTGGCAGTTGCTTCTGAAAGAGTGCATTCTTTTGAAGAGTAAGGATTCCTGAAAGCAGAATGTGTGTAAATGCGGATTATGTATGTGCTTGTTTTTAATGTTTGCTGATGTGAGGAGGACGTGTGTATCTGGTCAGTGGTCTCTGTACAAGGGTGTTGTGCATTGTGACTCAGGTAATCATTATTTTCCTGTAGGTATTTGACTGCTAAACTTAGGAACCTCTGTTCTCAGTATCTTACTGAAAATGCTGATTCCTGTCCTGTTGGCAGAAATTCCACGCCCCTTGTTTTTGAGTGGTGTCACAGTTAGGAGGTCCCAGTTCCGCCATGGCTGCCATAGTTGCGTACATTGCTATTGCATTAGTAAATGTTGTTGTGGAAGCTGAACCAGTTTTGTGAACTCAGTTGTGCCATTCTTGGCAATACCAGTAGGTGTGTTTTTAAGAATGTCTTAGAAACAGATGGGGAGTTGTTTTTGCATTTTGTTTGTTTTCTTGTCCAGGTGTTTAAAGCGTGCTAGCTTTAGAAATAATTAAAAAGTCTTTTTCTCAAGATGCCTTTGCTCAAGTCTGAAAACTTTCTGGAAAGAAATTTAATGCAACTCCCTGAATTCCCCTTAGTTAGAATAGTGACTAGCCGACTCTTAAGTAGTAAAGGTGTAAAAGAAATCATACTTTAAAGGCCTTTCTGCTATTCAGTACATTGTGAAACCATCATTGTGTAAAATTACTTATAAATTAGGATCAGACAGGTTCAAACTTGCTGCTTTTGTTTTTTGAAAGAGTGAGTCTGTGGGTGTTGTGTGGTTTTTCAATATTGCTACTTTTTCTTTGGGTTTTTTTGTTTTGTTTTGTTTTTTGTTGTTGTTGTTTTTAGGAAATATTTCTCTGGCATTTTCTTTATGCCAGAACAGTTTGGGTTTCATTGGCAAAACTGTATCACAGTGGTTTTTTTTAATTGTGGTATTAAAAACAAACAGCTATTTTAAGATTTTTTTTGTTGTTGTTCTGTGTGGGTGTCTTTGATTTTTGTTAACATTTTTCATTGTTCAGTAAAATTTTATATTAGTGTATAACATTTTAACATTCTTCATGATGTGACAACTCAGTTCAACTAATCACAGGAGACTGGCTTATTAACCATATTCCATTGATCATGCATCATTTATTAACTGAAAAGTGGAAATAAAATCAATGGTCAGATCATCCATAGGCTTTATTAGGCACTCCCCACTTTACATCTTTGCTAGTTAATTCCCCCTCTAAATCTTCCAGATTTTCAAGTTTTCCAGATATACTTTTAGCTCAGGGAAGAGGTTTTGTTATCTGGGATTGGAATACTATCCATCAGAATTACCATCATTGCCAGCTGATCATTTTTGGATTGTCAGTCTTGCTGGAATTTGATGTATTGTGTGTGGGGTCACATGGATTCTCTTTTAAATTTTTTTTCCCAAAATGGTTTTTCTGATAGAATGATTTCTTGAAGCCATCCCCTCTGATTTTCTTGCTTCTTTAAGTGCTGTCAGAGGTAATAATTTGATACATCCTTGTGAACACGATTAATAGTGGAAAAGGGAACTTAAAAAGTTTGGCATGCTTCTGAAAGTTTGTGAGCAGACAATTCTTCTGTTGTGGTTTCTAAACAGGAGGATGGTGTAAATGCTTTTCAGAGTGATGCTGTCAGTCATCACACTAATACTGTTTATTGTGACCTGCTATTTAATCAAGATTTGCGTGTAAGTGTTCTGTGAAATTATTCCAGATTTGCAAAAGGATAATTATTTTTCATCCTGGAGTACCATTTTCTCCTTCTATTCAGTGATCCCTTTGGGATTTTCCTAAACTTAGATTGGGTCATCATAAGACCTCAAATGCTCCTTAGCTTTGAAGAGGAATCTTTCAGTTCTCTTACTTGCAAGTTCTTGGAGTAGAAGGAGTAGCTGTTTCAGTGCCCAGTTGCAGCTTTCAGTGTTGAGGGATAACACTGAACTGTTTTAGCAGTTGTGCCACAGCTGTCTTCAGTTTCACCCCAATATAAAATTAAAAATAGGATGTGTGACATTGTTTAATTAGACTTGGCAAGACAAACCACTTGCATGTAAACGGGGTTTTTTATCTAGAGAGAAGCCTCACAGGAATGAGGCAGGTGAAAGATCCTCAATATCTTGAGTGGCAAGATGAATTACAGTGGTGCAGTTTTTGCATGGCTGCTCCTCAAGACTTCAGAGGTTTTGCCTCTGAAGGGATAGTGTATCACAGAGATATAACACATATGCTGAGTAATGTTGTGCATGTATGCTTGCCTGGAAGACCACACAACTGGCAGCTGCTGCATCTTCAACAGGACTGTAGCCAGTTAAAGCCCATATTTTAACTTTGCTCCAGAATGGTTAAGATATGGAAAAAAAGCCATCTTGCCTTGTTCATTGTGGTGGAAAGAAGCCACTGGTGCTTAATTCTTCTTTTGCAAATCTTTGAGTTTTGTGATAAACCAAGATACCCTAAACCACTATCCGTTCAATTCTATTTTTATGCAATTATGCACAGGTGTCAAAGTACATCTCATTATCACAGGGGAGGAAAGAGGAATGCATTCAATTGAATGCTTTTGAATACTTGTGTACTAAACCTAGTACACTTTTTGTCTTTTCAAATAAAACATTACTTTACATCTTCATTTTTTAAATAGATACTTTCAAGATCTCCAGTCCTACACAAGGCATCATTTTCTTCTTGCTATGAAGAAGGTACAGCAAAGCTGATGGGCAGGCTTAAAGTTCAAAGATAGTTTTTACTGAAGCTTCACACACTGACTTCCTACATGCTCTCACTGTACGTTTTATGGTAAATTTGGCACTTAAAAATAGTGACTCAAACATTTAAATTTGCTGTCATATTCCTACTTCATCATCTTGTTATTCAGTAGTACATAATGTAGTACATAATTATTTTACTGGTGTATTCATAAAGGGTCAAAAGTGTGACAGCATCTTTGTTTTAAAGGAATATCTGCAGGGCAAAATTAGGAATGAAGTGCCTTTTAGAACAGATTGTATATTAAATTTTATATTAAATTTTATGATGCTGGAATGAAGCCAAGTCATTCAAAATGGGGAAACTCCAGACAGTCCCTGTTGTAATTTTGAATTTAGATTAGAAAATTAATGTTAGAAATCAAAATGATGCTGTATGCCACCTATACGAGGAGAAGGAACTGCTGGTGTACAGATGTGGAGTGGGACTGTTGTCATTAACTAATGGCAACAGATGTAAATTCTCTGTTCTTGGTGCAGCTGTGGGGTGCAAATAATGACAACTATGTTCTGAGGTTTTCGGTGACAACTGTGTTTTAAGGTTTTCTTTTTGAAAGCATCCACACTTCCTTCCTTCTGTTCAGATACCCAAACCAGGAGCTTCCTCCCTGCCAGCTTCTATTGATACCATGGTGCCAAAACCTGTTCTTTCCTGTGACTGCTGCTGGCTCCTCACTATCCCTGCCTTGTTCAGGCTCCCGTGGCTGGTGGGCTGTGCCCATCCATCACCCAGCAGAGGGCAGCTAGGGTGGGAACCTGGGCTCAGAGCTGGGAAGCAGCCCAACAAGGTTACAGTGAGCACTGGCAGTGGATGGAGCAGGGAAGGTGCAGCTGCTCATGAGAGGCAAGATGGTGCTGCCACCATGGATCTGCAGCCTGGGCTGTGCAGTCTCATTTATGAACTGGAAAAGGAAGGGGGGAAAATGTTGAGTGTAGTGTTAACTTAGCATGTGAATTATTGGTATGATTAGAGAACTTTTTGCCTCTTAGTTGACATGTGTGAAGCTTGTAAAATTTGATGTGGTTCGAGTGCGGTGAGAAGTTTGAAGAACTTCTGGGAGGTTTGAAGCCCATTCTGAGCATGACCATTGCTTATTCTCTTGGTGTTTTGCATGACCATCTGTGTGTTATTTTTCATTTATTCATCATCTGTGTAGCTCTTAAAGTACTGAAGCACAACGGTGTTTATTTTTAAGAAAGTGTTGCTGCAGATTGCAAAGTAAATGCTGTGTCTTGGGAAGTGGGCCAGCTGCATGTGCCAGCCAAACAAAGACACACATGAGCTGTCACTGTGAGTCAGCCTGGGCAACAGATCAGAGGAGCTTCTGCATTATGTACCATTGAGCACACAGTCCACTCACACTCATATATATCACTTTTCACCATGCCTGTCTTTGTAGCCTTCTTTTGCCAGCATACTATGTAAGCAAGTCAAAGCTGTCCCTGGGGACTTATGTTGTTCCCCTGGCATCAGTAAGTAAAAATTCTGCAGCAGTCTTACACAGCTGATGTCTGTTCTGTTCTTTTGAAGTACAGTAATTTCACGACTATAAGGCGTACCCTTTTGACTAAAATTTTCCCCCAAACCTGGAAGTGCGCCTTATAGTCCGGTATGCCTTATATGAAGTACAAAGTTGCAACATTTGCCACCCTGGAAGTGCGAGCCGTGAGCCGTGGGGGGGGCCAGCAGTGCCGTGGCAGCCGGGTGGAGGCGGGCCCGGGGGCCGCGGCACCGCCCCTGTCAGATCTGGGAGGGCCAATGGCTGTCGAGTGGAGGTGGGGCCAGGTACCCGCAGCACCGCCCCTGTTGGGTCCGGGAGAGCCAATGGCTGCCAAGTGGAGGCGGGGCCGGGTGCCCACAGCACCGCCCCTGTCGGGTCTGGGGAGGCCCAGGGGTCCATGGCTGCCGGATGGAAGTGGGCCCGGGGGCCCGCGGCCCCCCCCTCCTGGGTCCATGTGGGCCCGGGTGGGCCCAAGGGCCCATGGCTGCCGGGTGGAGGCAGGCCCGGAGGCCCACAGCACCGCCCCTGTCAGGTCTGGGAGGGCCAATGGCTGCCGAGTGGAGGCGGGGCCGGGTGCCCGCGGCACACCCCCTCCCGGGTCTGGGCAGGCCCGGGGGCCCATGGCTGCCAGGTGGAGGCAGGCCCAAGGGCCCATGGCTGCCAGATGAAGGCAGGCCTGGGGGCCCGCGGCACCCCCCCTCCCGGGTCCATGCGGGCTCGGGGGCCCATGGCTGCCGGGTGGAGGCAGGCCCGGGGGCCCGCGGCACCCCCCTCTCCCGGGTCCATGCAGGCCTGGGGGCCCATGGCTGCTGGATGGAGGCAGGTCCGGGGGCTCACGGTGCCACCCCTGGCGGGCCCAGGGACCAATGGCTGCCGGGTGGGGGCGGTGCCTCGGCCAGCAACCTTGCAGGAGGAGCTGGGGGCGGAGCCTCACTGCAAAAAAAAAAAAAGTGCRCCCTATAGACGGGTGCGCCTTATCTGATCTACAATGTTGCGAGTTTTGCTGACTCCTGGCAGGTGCGCCTTATAGTCAGGTGCGCCTTATGGTCGTGAAATTACTGTAGTCAGTTCAGTTAGTACATGACAGCAGAGAAAGCATGTGTCTTACCTGCTCTAACAGCTTAATAGTTTTAGGTAATTTATTTTTAAGTGTTGTCATATTTTGGATGCTAAATTTAGGATTCCTAATTGTTACTGCTTTATGTAAAATTCAGTGGCTGAAGGCTAAGACTGGAGTTCCAGAGAGGATGATTGTAAAGCTACATGTACAGTTTAAAATAATAAAGTGCTAATTATCACTAGCCCAGCACGTGGCCCGTGTTGTAAATGAAAACAGTAAAATTTCATTGTAATGGCATATTAAATATTGTACTTTTACTGTAAGAACAAGAATAAGCCTCTATCTCCTCTCACTCTCTCCTGTCACCCTACTGAGCTGACAACATTTTGAAAAGCAAAATTCTTATTGTGCTTTTGTGCTGTTCCTGTCTTTGTTAAACTTCATGCCGTAATTTCATTAACTGTCTAAGGGTGCCCCACAGCAGGTAAATCAATCCAAGCTGAGGCAGCCATAATCCCACCTCTGTTCCGCTCCTTGCCCTGCCACTGGCAGTGGCACCAAGGGCTGCCTCAGGATTGAGTTGGTGAAACCCAGCACTGTGTGGTGGCAGTGGGTTGGGGCTCTGCAGCCAGCTTGGTTCCTCAAGCCAGTGCACCACTCCTGTGTGACTGCTCTTCCCAGGGTTGGGATGGTTTCTGCCTCTCTGGTTGGCATTCCAGGTTGTTTAAAGTCCAAACACGGGTTGGCAGTGCTGGTGAAAGAAACAATTGCTGCTGTTTCCCTACTGACACACAGTCTTATCCCTGTGTCAAGGAAGGCACTGCTGCATATGCATTCTCAAATAAATTAGGGGGTTGCTCTAGGTTAAAACTAACAGCTACTTTTATGCCAAGTCCCTGCTCTGGTTGGCCATGTGGCTGCATAAATGTTTGCCTCCAGTACCAGGAATGGTGTGAGAACATGTGGCCAAAAGTGAGAGGCAGACAAGGCTTGCTTTTGTCTGTGGCTGTGCTAATTTAAAGTGCCTTCAAGTGTTTATTGAGCTGTGGCCTTGCTTGTGGCAGTGTGGGATATTTTATGTTGTGAAACATCTGTAGTGGGATGAAATGCCCACGCCAGCATGTTACAGAGACATATAAATGGCATTAAGATCAAAGTGGATTGTGTGCTTGTTGGCTTGTTAAGAAAATTAATTCTGACAGAGAAACAGATTCCTTTCTGAAGAGCATCACTCTATGGAATTTGGTGGAAACAGCAGTAAATTTGGAGGACACAAATGAGGGCATTTGAAAATACTTGAAAAAGCTCTTTAGAATTTGATGTCTCTCAATTCCTCAGTGTTTTTTATTCATGGAATTCTTTTGTTCTTTGTGTAAACTTATTTGCCCACACTGAGAAAAGCAAAAAGCAGATGCAGTGTCTTTTAGTGGTATGCTGATAAAAAGTAGGGAAATGCAGAGCACAGGAGCTGAACAGATGAGGAGAAATTATAGTAATGCGTTGAATCAGAAAGAGTTGTGTATTCAAAGTTAAAGTGAATGTTTTAAAACACTCTTTTTCGCTTATGACACTTGTAGATTTGATTCTACCTTTGCTTGTTAAAAAAGTTTTAATTGCATCCAATATTTAGTCACAAATGTACAGAAAATAATAGCTTATATATACAAAATCTTGTCAGGAAACCCACTGTTTGAATTGAGTCTGTTCAAAAGGCACTTCCACATGTTAAAATTGAGATTGATGTATGGCTATGCATCAGTTATGCTTTATAGATTGTAATATTGAACTGTCTAATGTTTTTATCATTCACTCTTCTCCAAGTAAGGGATGGGAAAGTATTCACTGGTCTAAAAAAATTATTTTAAACTTGTTTTGATAGTGAGAACAGGTTTAGTGGTCACAAATAGCAGCTGTTCTTGGGGGGGGATGAAGAAGTTCTGATTAATTGAATTCCACAACTACTAAGAATAGTTATTCTTTTGTTTGTGGATAATTATAGCACCCACTCCTGTATGTCCAGTATTCCTTCATTCTATTAAATTCCACTTTTTTTTCAAGTATCAAAATCCTGTGGATTTGGTATGCTTGTGTTGGTCTGAGTCCTGTGTTTTGTTGATGTAAAGAACTTGGCTTTGAGAAATTGTTTTCAGTCATCTGCATGATTGCATCAGGCGTCAATGTGCCGCATTCATCTGTGCTCTGTCAGGAGGGTTCATCCAGGCTGCATTCAGAGGTGCCTGCAGAAGAGATGGATCGCTCTCCTGATGGCAGCAGTCTGCCTTTCTCTGCCAGCTGCTTTAAAGGTGCTCTTGGTTCTAGCACAAGTTTTGGTGAAGAGCTGCGCTTTTCCTCTGCTGTGAAGTTGGTCTCCAGGACGTGTGAAATAGGATGCACATCTGCATCTCCGTGTGTCAGGTGTGATGTGTGCACACGAGTGATTTGGTGCTTCTACAAAGGGCTTTATCTATCCTGCAAGTGTAGGAAGCTTGTGATGTGACAGAGAAGTCTGAAAGAAAGCAGGAAACTTGTTCAGCTGTGTACTGACAACAGAGGTTGTCAGCCCATCCAGGAATAATTGATGGGAATTGATGTCTCTCTGCCACTTGTTCTCAGAAACTCCACTCCCACAGATTACCAGAAGCAAAAGATTCTGTGTCACTTCATGACTGGCAGGTGAACGAAGTGAATACTGTCCTATATATGCTGCCACAGTGAAAAGAATTATACTTTTTCTTGGAGAAAGTGCTGAGTACTTCAGATTGCTCCCCTGATGCTGGATGTGTGTATGTGTCTCTGGAGTTCATCAGTGGTGTTTAAAGAAGTGGGCAGAAAAGATGAAGCACCACGTTGTGTGGAGAGGCTCAAGAACTGCCCTTTTATAGTGCCAGTGCAACAAGATGTGGGTTCATTTCATTGTTCTGCAAGTTTCACTGGAATTGTGATTTTTAAAATTTTCCAAATAGCTCTTGAGTGATGCTGCTGCCCTTGGCAGACTGTATATGCCATGGTAATCTTCAAATTCTTCAGGCGTGAAGTGTCTGGCCTTTCTGTTACCATTAACATAAGTGAAATACAGTAAAAAGATCTAAAATGTCCATTTAGAACAAGGTACTTTTAAAAATTGACTTCCTAGTAAGATGCTGCAGTTCAGCACAACATTTTTCCTTTCCCTACCTTTCTAGTATGATTTGACAACAGGTTCTTTAATATGGGTAGAGGAGTATTTTTCCTCTCACGTTTTTAAGAAAGCCTACAACAAAAGGGAGGTTTGAGATTAATGTTTCCATTAAATTGTGTCAAGCAAATTAGAAAGTGTTTCTCTCTAACCATGGGAAACAAGACATTATTCCAAACTGCAAGGGGTAATGTTGACATTTTTAAGTGATGTGTCATTAAAAGAAAAGTCCCAGTGTCTTTGTAAAACTTAAAATATTTTATTTACATTTTCTCTCCTAAATGTGTTGTTTTCTTTTCTCATCAGAAAGCTGTGCCCCTGTTTATCATGCACAGTGCAGATATTGTTTCAGGCTTGAGATAGCTGAACAGCAAACTAGTGGAGTGAAGTGTTTAAATGAATGCTAGGCATGATCTTTTCTGCTTTTAACTGGAAATTCACAGTTTAAATACTTCTGGATCAAAGAGGAGATCCAGGCTTTCCTTTGTCTCTGATTTCCAGCAGCACAGGCTTCAGATGCAAGTAGATGGGAAAGAATCAATGATACAGGATCATGTGCATTGTTGGTATTCCTGGTTTTAAAAAAATAGTATTTGTGTGGTGACTGCATTGCAGTAACATGCCTATTGAAATGAGAAATAATTAACTTCTGAGCATTATAGTTCATGCAGGGATCTTTATTTTCCTTAAAATGCACACAGAACAGTGTATCTTTCCATACAGGTGAATGCTGTATGATTTCACATTCAAAAGGCTGCTGTGTCAGTGTATGTGCAGAGTATTTTTAATGTGTGAGTGAATAAGCAGTTGCTTACCCCATCACAGGAGGGGAAAAGCACTGGTTAGTGGCCGATTGCTTTTGTTTAGCACATAACCTTAAACTGGCTGCTGCTTATGTGGATAATTATTTTTATATCTGCAATATAAAGAGTTTTGAAATGCTAACTCCATGTATCACCATGAATATATTTGTTGCAGTTAATACAATAAATTCCATGCATTTTGTAATGAGTGTGAGTATTTGGTTGTGAAAAGCCATTTGACTAGAACAGGAATCCTTTATTGTTAACTGTTAACATACTAAGACTAATCAGAAATCTGACATTTGAATGCTTAGTAGCTACTAAACCAAGGCCATACAGGTTCTGCATAATAAAGCTTTCACTTGCCTTAGATTTATAACATGCCTTTTGAAAGAAACCAGGATTATAATGATATATAAAAAATGCAGTTTAAGTTACCTCTTTGTAATGTTGAACAATGGTGTCTCATGTTAGAAAAACTCGAGTAGCTTATCAGATGTCATCCAAATGGAAATAATATTTGCCGTGGGATAGAACAAAGTGTTTTAATGCATTAATGAAAACATGTCTGAAGAACAGCTTCACAAATATGAGTTTTTATTTTACTAAGCAGATATTCCAGTTAACATTTCCAAGGATGTATCATTTTCATTCCAGACTGCTAGCAAGATAAGCAGCTGCATCTGCATCTGTTTATAATTCTGTATACTAGCAGTACTTTAGCTTTTATAACATTCAGCTTTCTTTAATGTGCTCGGATTATAAGGAGAATATTTTTTTCTTAGCAGAAATTAGGTGTGTTTACAGATTAGTCAGACCTAGTTAATTTGATCACAGGGGTTTGTTTTTTCTACAATCATTTCAGTGCATAGGACTTACTTTTCCACTAAGTCTTGTATGTAAAACATTTAAGAATTTTGAAATTTAGAAAAATTCTTAATTATGTGTACAGTTTTTGTACCTAAAGCTCAGCTTACCGTTTCACATTTAGTAGAGGAGCTATACATCTTATTGTGTAATATGAAATGCTTTTAGGTGTCAAAACAAATTTCTGTCAATAGGACTCATGGTGAATGTTGCTCTAAGAACATTCAGATTCCTAAACCAGCACAGAAATATACTTTTTGTGCTATATTCTGGGGGAAATGCATGTCTAGCTGTTGAGTAATTGAGTTTATCAGTTTGGTTTTTATAATTTAATATTGACAATACATAATTTGTGCTACTGCTTTCCGTTTGTTAAACAAAGCTGGTTTTAGTACTGTTATTTGCATGCGACTGTAAATGGAGTGTGGTTGGTATGGTGTGATGTGAAACTTTGAAGATAAACGTGGGATTTCTTTCTGTTCTTTCCCAGGTGATGGGTGTGGACACACTGTGCTGGGCCCTGAGAGTGGCACCCTGGCCTCCATCAACTACCCCCGGACCTCTCCCAACAGCACCGTGTGTGAGTGGGAAATCCGGGTGAAGCCTGGCCAGCGAGTGCAGCTCAAGTTCGGTGATTTTGATATTGATGACTCAGATTCCTGTCATTCCAGTTACCTGAGAGTTCATAATGGCATTGGCCCCAACAGGACAGAGATAGGTAGGAGCTTTAATTATTACTATTTGAGAACTGTTGTCTTGTATAGAGGTGGAATGTACTGGTGGTATTTTTGCTCTTTTAACAACAGTGATATGCTAAATGCATCACAGATCCTGTAATAATCTTTGAGATTCTCAATACAATGTGGGGTTTTTTACTCTGACATTTCCTGGTAGCTTGCAAAGTTCTTGTAAGCAGTGAAGAGGGAACTGTAAGACTAGAAGCATGTTCATTAAAAAATAAAAAAAGAGTAAATATATATCTATATATATCTTATCTGAAATGCCTTTCTTTTTATATAGATTCACTCTTATTTGAGCTGTTCATTTTGGTGGTGTTAAAGGATGGCAGGCTTCAAAAGGTGTATAGTCCAAATATCTTCCATCCTCTAATAATGTTAGTTTTTGTTCTCTTCAGGGGAATTTCATGATTGGAAATCAGTGCTTTTTTCAAATAGTAGTGTAATGTTATCATCTACATGAAGGTATAGGTAGGGTGTTCAGACTCTTACGATTACTTTGCATAAAAGTCATAATGAATTGTCATTCTTCCTTTTCTAAAACTAGCTGTTATTATACAGATGAACTTTATTTTCTCTCCTAAAGCTTTAATTTGGAGAGAAAGAAATATTTACTTCACTGAGACTTGTTTTTGTGCAATTCGAGTGCTGATCCCGATAAATTGAGTCTTTTTCTAAAAAGGCTAGTGGAGTGTTAGGTTTATTAACCCTCTTTTCCAACTGTTACCTAGGTAAGTGTGTGTGAAAATAAGTATGTGCTTGGAGCTGTTGAGCCAGACTTGGTCTAAAATAGGAAACACTGAATACCTTAAATGGCAAGGAACGTCAAGTTCTGATAAGTCTATTACTCACTTTTACAAGGGACTTAATGAGTTTGGGTAAATTCCTGCTTCGTTTCCCTTGCTTTTTAGCTGTGGCCTGCTGGTGTAACAGCACAGTATGTTGAGGAAATGTGTGTGTTCTGCTCTTAAATCAATTAAATCACAGACAAATCATGGACAAACAGTGATGTTACCAGTGGCAAATACAGATGAGGCAGGGTTTGGATTTTTTTTCATGTTTGAAGCAACAGACACTGGAGACATTAAAGACTGACTTGAAATTTTCTTGGGAGGAATCTCGACTTAGATCTTAGATCTTTTCCATTCAAGACTACTGACATAGTCTAACATTAAAATGCTTGTTTTACATAGAATCTGAAATTCAGTCATACCTTTTTAACCCAAAATTACTTAAATGTTGACTGGTTAGATTAAAAACTAAATTATTAGTGGGTTCATTGATAAATGGAGAGGGTTTCTAATGGAGCTTTTAAAGGCTAGTGCTTATTCCAAGTTGAGTATCACAAAATCAAAAGAAGATTCAAATGGTCAGTATTAGGTTTGTTTCTAGTGTAAATAAGATCTAGAGGAGTTTGTAAGATTTCAGTATAGTTAAATCACTGTGCATCTGCAGTCAGATGTACTTATTTAAGACATGGGAATTCCCTCTCCTTCTGTACTGTTGCTGTAAAAAAGCACCTGGGATCCTTCGATGCATAAGTATAGACAAAATGTCAATATTACATCTTCTGCACATACAGCTGACAGAGGTATTACTGCAGTCATGCTTTGTCCATTCCTAGTGCTTGCTTCCTAAAAGATTGACAAAAATCAGGGAAGAGGACAGGGGAGAATTAGAAAAATGATTTATAGTCTCAAAAGTATGCCTTGCCATCACTCTATGATTTGTCAAAGGCCGTATGTCCATGGGACAAGCAGCACTGAAGAGTTTATCCAAGCTGGATTTAAATGGCTTGCACTGTGTATTTGCCTGGAGAAGGGGATAAATGGTGTTTCAAGAGGAGTCTCATGATGGTCACTCGTGTAACAAGATCCAGTGGCAGAAAACAAAACTTAAAAAAAAAACTTCTCTGGCTGTTATTAGGAGATAAGCCTTGCTTTATTCGGAAAAAAAAACTGAATAAGGAACATCTAGAAAGCTCTGAATAATGATAGGAATTTGTATTTTAACTTTTAAAAATTTTAAAATGATTTTGTTAGTGTTTGGGAATGCAGTTCACTTTTAAAAGCAAAATGACATAATATCTATTTTGTATTATATTTTTTAAGAACTATTCCTGCAGGACCATGTGCTTTAAATGGTCACTAAGCACATTATTTAGTGTCATGTTCACATATTTGCTTCTGAATATACACCAGAAGTAACGTGGGCCTGCACTGCAGATGAAACAATACGCTGGGAATTGAATAAGGTGCTTATTACATGTGTTGTTTTGGGTCAATATTTGTTCTCCTTCTCAACACAGGAAAATACTGTGGGTTTGGCTTTCAAATGGATGGTTTAATTACTTCAAAAAGTAATGAAGTCACAGTACAGTTCATGAGTGGAATTCACACTTCTGGACGTGGATTTCTTGCAGCTTATTCAACTACTGAAAAATCAGGTATATTTATAATTATTTGGTAATTTTTATCTGCTGGCAGAATTAGAGCTATCTAGTAAAAACACAGAACCAATTATTTTATTCTGACATTCCTAAAGATTTAGTATGCTTTTTGTGATACTTCTCTGTAGGAAATTTGACTGCCTACATAAAAGTTGCTGTAATTTTAAAGAAAGAGTATAAAAGCTTACCTTTAAGGACAGAGTTAAACTGGAAAGGAAAAAACTGCTTCAGATTCAGGACAAAATGCATTTTTTCAAGCAGTAGTCAAGGTAGCAGATAGCTAACAAGTTTTCTTATCAAACTGTATATATTTTAGGCAGACTAAGCTCTTGGAAATTTTTATTTCAGTAGCAGCATCTTGTACTCCCTTAGCTATTTAATAATATAATCTGCTGACTATTTTTTTGTCTTTCTTGGTTTTTTCCCCCCCTGGTTTTGATTCTTTTAAGCCTCTAAAGAGGTTGCTGTATTTTGCATCTCTTCCCACTCATTGTAAAGGTGAGTGGTACACATGGTCCCCAAAGAAATGAAGGAGCGGCAGCAAGTGCCTCAGAAGGCAAAAACCCTATTTGAAAGTTATTCTAAAAAGAGCAGATAAAGAGTTTCAGTTTTTCATTTTGTAAGGTTTTTGATGCTTTCCACTCTGTGTTTTGTACTGTATGTGTTGATACACAGCAGACAAAAATGTGAAAATTTGTGGCATCAGTTATGGATGCCAACGACACAGCATTCTAACATTTGTTCTCCGTGGGTGCTTGCGTTCAGCACTGTAGAACCATTAAATGATGAAAACACAGGCCTCTTTAGCTTACTAATTTAATTTTATGAAAAGAGCATATGTTTCTGTCTCTGATTTATCTCTGAAATATAGCTATAAATTAAAATTAGATTGCACAGAAAATGAATTTTGGAGTGTTATCTTGTGCCATAGTCTCAGTAGATTTCCTAATTACTCAGACAAATTAGCAAGGTTCTACTGTGTCCTGGTTTAGGGCAAATTCAGGGGAAAACCTCCAGGAGGAGTCCCCAGGAAACAAAACAAACCTGCTGCATATAAAGATCATCTGCACACAGGTATCTTTGTGCTACACTGTCCAGGACCCGTGCCCAGAGGCTGTAAGGGTTAGTCCCCCTCATCATGCCTTGGTCGATGACAGGATCATATGACAGGGATCCCAAATGCCTCGCTTCAGTGCCGTCCAGAATCGTAGCTTCGCCTGCAGCATCCCAGAGACGGACCAACCAACTAATT
>PYHW01010413.1:2136060-2154170 GCA_013186435.1 Turdus rufiventris | reverse complement strand
AGAAAATGACTCTCTGGAGGAAGGATGGGTTGTGAAAAGATAAAGAACAATGCCCCACCTGGTTTCAATGGATGGCTCATTAGCAGAACATCTCCTATGGATATAAGGATCACTGCCCCCACCCTCAACAGGTGGTGATAGAATAGATACCTTTTATCACACTCTGTATTGTAACATGYGGCTTATAATCGGGTGCGGCTTATATATGGACAAAGAACAAAAAGTTGCTGACACCTGGAAGTGCAGCTTGTAATCATGAAATTACTGTACTCTTAGACCATGAAGGTTCCCCAGTGTTTCTCATTGAGTGTTCTGTGTGAGTGGTGACTGGGAAAATATCCACACTGCTCTTGGAATAGGCACAAATCATTGCATTCTCATGACCAGTTTGGTGCCAGCATCCCTGTTACAATCTATGCAGAAGACAGTGTGCTTTGTTGGTATTGTTATGGAATAAATTTCGATGGCAGTTTAATATTTGCATGTTAAATCTTAAAATCCAAGCAGCGTAACTTCAGTTCTCATTTTCAATCCTCACCTTTTCTGTTGTTCAGGTTGCTATGGGACACTGGGGATGGAATCTGGGGTGATTCCTGATTCCCACATCACATCATCATCTGTTCTTGAGTGGCCTAACCAATCAGGACAAGTGAACATTTGGAAACCTGAAAACGCCAGACTAAAAAGGATTGGACCTCCTTGGGCTGCTTTTATCAGTGATGAACATCAGTGGTTGCAGATTGACTTGAATAAAGAAAAGAAAATAACCAGTAAGTAAATCTGATGTGGCTTCTCAGCAGCATTCAAAATTTTTGGTTACTCACATCCTTTTTTCCAGTGCTGGGCCTTAGATAAAAGCTCAGGAGGCACTCAATTATTTGCTTCCATATCCTAGCTAATACACTGAGGAGCCTGGAGCTGAAGGGGTGTAGTTTTGTAGTAGAAGCCATCTCTTCCATCAGAATTTTTTGAAGTGTTTCCTGTGTTTTCATTGGATCCTTGATGCTTTCCATTTCTTTCTCATTGTCTCCTTGGAGGTGCAGATCAAAATCCAGTCAGCTCAGTTCACTGCACCTCTGACACAGATGTACTGACTTGTGTTCCTAGATTTTCCCTGTTATGGCCACAGTGAATCCTACAGCAGGGAAAGGAGCATTTCCAGTGTACTGTGAGGAATCAGCAAACACAGGACAACAGCTGGCAACCTCTCCTTCACCTCCTTGCCTCAAGTGGGGCTTAGGCCCACAGTCTGTGCTGGGTCTTACTTCAGCAAACAGGCCAGGCAGTGTGAGCTTAGCCATTCAGGCTCTGGGTTTGGCCCTGTTCCTTCACACAGGGGGTGATTTTAGCAGCTGTGTTGATTTGGAGACACAGCTGGAGGTGCTGTTTCCCAGGCTGCTCTGGATGGTTTGTTTTCTGTTCTGAGTTGAGCATCCAGCTCATGGTTACCAATTCCCGTTGACCACAGCATTGGCCATTCCAAGTAGCGAAGCACTGAGTTGTTGGCACTTTGGGTTTAATCTCCAGGGTAGCTGGGCAACTGGTGTGCGCAGTGTTAGTGTTTTCTGATTTAATCATTCAGAGATTTGCTGTTGTTAATGGGCATGTTTGTCATCTGATGTAAATCAAAATTAAATTGGATTTAGGTGGAGTGCTTCATAGAGTCTGGGGCTGTAAGGCTATTGTGAAACACGTTCTGGTGATCAGTTTGCATTTGTTTCTTTCCAAATTGCCTGAGTCTGTCTCTGTAACCTCAGCTGCATACCCTGCTATCAGCAGCATGGCTTGCAGTCATTAAGCAGCTTGGATTTACCAGTGGCCTTTGTTATTACCTCCCTGGGGAGCATTTGGATTTTGCATTACTCCTCTAATTCCTGTGCTAATAAGCTTTTCCAAAACAGCTTTCCTGTGTGAGTTTTGCTGCAGGGTCAGCTGTGGGAAGCTGCAGTTCTTTCAGTGGTTCCTTTAGGTTGGCAGTACAAAAGCAGGGAAGAGCTGTGTCAGCAGCCGGAAACAGGAGTGGGATGTGGTCAAATGAAGGGGCTGCTTCCATCAGGAAACAGGGGGAAAGGCAAGGTTATATCATGAAAATTAAAATACAAAGTAAGTAAAATGAGTTTACTAAGTTCAGTCACTGTTCAGGCACTTTGGATAAATTTCATTAAGTTAACTGGACGAGTGAAGACTTTCCACTATGCAGCTCTGGCTACAAAAACTGATCTGTTAATTTTACCAAGCGGCACCAGTATTTTGTTCTAACTGGGCACTTGAATTTTCACAGGTATTATAACTACTGGATCAACTTTAGCAGAGCACTACTATTATGTCTCAGCCTACAGAATTTTGTACAGTAATGATGCACAGAAATGGACAGCGTACAGAGAACCTGGCATGGGTAAAGATAAGGTAAAAAAACCCATGCTTTCTAAGTATGTTCTATGGAGATTTCACAATTGTAATTACAAGTCATTTTAGTATGGTGAGGAATCATTAAATAACTTTAATTTTCAGTGTTATTTTGAATTGTAAACAGCAGGTAAACAGAAGGAAATATGACAATATGCGAATACGTAAGGATTTGAACAGTTCTAAATTTCAGATGTTATTTTTATTACTATTTGAGTGGGAATATTCTATACAAGAAACTTCTGTTGCCAGTGGTAGGCTCTCTAGTAATGCATCTCTTGAAGAATAATTCTGTTTCTTTTAAAATAGGTTATATGTTTTAAAATTAAGCTTTACTTTCTTATCTTCTTGTGGTTACAGAATAAATGTTGCAGGTTGTGTAATTTTTCCTGTTTTTTAATGTTTCTGTCAATCTTAATTTTTAATCAAACGTTGTTATGTTTCTTATATAAGAAAACAGCCTTGCAGAGGGGGTATGTTGAGATTGCAAATGTTTTGTCACACAGAAGAAGTCCCTAATGTTGGCAGCAAGGCAGTCTTATTTCCCTCATGTTTATGGCTCTGCAGTATTTAATAGACAGTAAAATGAGAAAATTCATGTCTTCCCAGTGGTTCAGATAACATTTTCTTAAAGAAATGACAGGACTCTTAGTAATGTGACTGGAACTAGATTTTCCCTCTTTTTCTTAAAATCCTTGGATGTAATTTACCTTAGTTCTGTAGGCCTGTGGTATTATGTTTATGTAACTGTAACTGCTACTCTGGTAGTTTTTCAGAAACCGGCTTTAAGGATGGTCACTTTGGCTGTCCTTGGTCTTTTCTTTACTCTGGGTGTTTTGAGGTAGGATGTAGCATTCTGTTGATGAAGTAAAAGGTTGAAGTTTGTTAAGTTAAGAGATTTTTGAACACTGGACGTAATTGCAGTAAGAAGGTCTTGAAAGTGAGGAGGATCATTTGCTGTCAGGTCTGAGCCTACGTGTGAATTAAGGTAACTGTTGGTGTGAAGTATTCAAGAAAAAGTTAAAATCCAGCGTATTTTGCTAGTTTTGAGTGCCCTCTTCCAGCCATAAAGTAAAATTTCAGTCAGCAAGCTGCCTAGATTTAGGCTTCAGTGTTAGTTTGATAATTTTCTTAAAAACCCTTTGCAGCTATTGCCTTAAATTTGAGCACATTGTTCCTCTTGAATGCTCATGAAATGAAACAAATTGTGGAGCCTGAAATTACAGGCAACAGATCTTTCTTTGTGCTCTGTGTGTCCTTAAGGGACAGGGCATGAAGAATCATATGTACCCAGGAACTGGCAGCTGTAGTTAAATGACAGAAAAAATGGTTCAGTTTGGTTCAAAATAGCAGATTTTCTCTCTATCTGCCATCACCTCACTTGATACCAATTTGCTTTTGGATGCATCTGCTTACGGGCTTCTCCCTTTTAGCCAGACCAGCCAAGGGATGTTAGTCTGTTTTTTTGAAACATGTTTGGAATTCCTAACGTTTTTCAGGAGACTAGAAGCTTTTCCAAGATTTTTCTCTAGTCTTTTTTGCAAATACCTTTTAGAGATTTGGCAATACTCAAGAAACACTTTTCTTAACGTTTCTTGAATGAAAAAAAAAAGTAAATTCTTGAATTGGGGAAAAAGGACAAATCAGAGTTGCAGTGTTGGAAAAATTTTGTTTAAAAGCACAGGGGGAATTGGAAAGAGTTTGATAATAATAACATGAAAGTGATTTCTCATTAAAAAGTTTGTACTTTAATGAGCTCAGAAGCAAATTATTTTTAATGCAAAAATTAGGTAACAAAAAATACAGAGCTGTAGGTAAAATTAAATTACTTCTGTAACAACAAAAACTTGACTGATAAAAGCCTGAAATAAAGATCTTTACTGTTAATCTTTCTTGAAGGTTAAGAATTGGCATTGATTCTTTTTGCCCTTACTGTTCCATGCTCAGAAAACTCAGCTTCAGAAACCTGACATGAGATTCAACTTCCAGAGTTGGACATCTGTGTCCCTAATCTGCAACCTCTGCATGTGTTGCTTAGGCAGCCAGATGTGCCTTCTTTTGGTGCTGGGCTCTGGCAGGCACAGCATGAGCAGGGCTACAGCAATTAGGGCTGGCTGCATCCCATCAGGAAGTCGCCTCTCTATTTTGCTTCCCACTTGAATCCTTACCAAAACAAAAATTCTTTCGTGAGGTCTGTGGCTGCAGTCTGGAACTTAGTCTCCTGTGGGCACATGAACTTCAACTATATGGTGTTACTCATTAATTCATTTCCAAAATAATATCTTAGGCTGCCCCTGCGTTTACTCTGTCTTCATTTGTTACTGCTCAATATATTTAAGAACAATTAAATTCAGAGCAGGGACTTGTTTTGAATGGATAGTTTCCTAGAATAATTATTTCAGACCTCCAGGGGTATTCTAGACATTTTATTCAAAACCTCAGCAGTGCAATACAGAAATCTCTTCTCTTGTGTATCAAGATTGAAACAGCAGTGATTTGTAGTGATCAGAGATGTGCTAAAAGCTCTTAACTGCTTCCTGTTGTGCAGACACATCAGCTGTTACACAATGCAGTGCTTGTCTTTAGGAATGGCAGGGTGCTTTATTGGTTACCAAGTGGTGTGAGTTAGAAGAAACTCATTGTAATATTGACTTTTTTATAGGCAAGTGCCATAATTCTGTTCGGCATTGTGTCCACCATGATTTGCAGTGTCTGTATCAGTGCTTTCAAGAGAAAGAACTCGTTTACTGTCATCCCAGTGCACCACAGAGTTGCATGTGCAGGGCTAAAGCCCCACTGCTGTGCACTAACATGGAGAGACAACTCATTTCCTATTCAAAGACATGGTGCCAAACCAGTCCTCCTGAAGGAAAGGGAGGGTTGGAGTACTGGGCCAAGCTGCTGTATTGTTTCAAGCAGCTCGGGGGTGAAAAACCCATGGTTTGCTGTAAATCTGTCTAGTGTGCTTACATTGTGTCTCACAGGGACTCTGCTCACTGCTTCTAAACTTCAACCAGACTTCTTGCGTATTGTCACATTTTGATGAGCTCTTTGCAAGGATGGCAGTGAAGGACCAGCTTGAGCTCATCCTTCATGCAAAGTCTGCATCCTTCTCCTGCAGAACCTCATGGCTCAGTGTGAGACTGAGGAGAGCTTTTCACATTCTGAACCTGAACTCTTCTATTTTCTTGTGGCTCAGCACTTGTAGGCAGCAGCCACAAGGGGACAGTGTGATTACACACTTGGGGGTGCCTGCCAATGCTTTCTTCCTAATGAATACCATCCTCAGACAGACTGTGCTGAACTGTTGGGCTGTATGAAGGCACCGCTTAATTCCTGCTTGTGCAGTATCACAACTCCTTGCTATCCACAGATATTTGAAGAGTACATGCACAATACCAAGAAGGACAAAGTTAGAAGGACTCAGTGCCATAAACATATGAGATGTGTGTGACAGCAGGCACTGCTGGGGAGCATCAGTAAGATATACCTTTACTCTGAGCTGTGTAACTCTGTGTGTACATGTACACACATCTTTCTTTGTTTCATTTAGTTGTAAATGTAATGGGGCCAAGTGCAGGCAGCAGTGCCGTTCTGGGGTGAATTGGATCCTTCATTGTTTATTCTTCCTAAATAAAACATCGAGATTGGTAGTACTTAAGTAATTGCTATTGTATTTGTAGAACATAATGTTTCTCTCTTTTTTTCCCTTCTTTTCTAGATATTTCAAGGGAATACTGAATTGTACCAGGAAGTTCGCAATAATTTCATTCCACCTATTATTGCACGTTTTTTTAGGATTAACCCCTTAAAATGGCACCAGAAAATTGCAATGAAAGTAGAGTTGCTAGGATGTCAGTTTAGTATAGGTAAGACAACTGAAAACTTTTAACCGTGCAAGACAAGAAGTGAAACTATTAAGGTTGTGAGTGAAATTGCTATGGTTAAAAGTTATATCATGGGTATATTTTTAATGGGTCTGAAGTACTTCTTGGCTGCATAGTCTTTCTTTAACTGGTACTTCAGAGTTTATCCAAAAGTTATAGCACTTAACCAGGAAAATACTGAATTTAGGTGTACACAAGGTAATTTACAAAATAAGTGTGTCAAAAGATGCCAATCACTTGCTTCCCATGTCATTGATTCATGGCGGGGATTTCCTCGTTATATTACATGAACCAAAGCTTTATAGCAAACTGTTCCAGCTGTCTTCTAAAAAGGAGATATGGAAAACTAGCAGTTTGTAGAATTTATCTTATTCTTTTCTTCTGAAGGTCGTGCTCCTAAAATCACCTTGCCACCACCACTTCAGAACAAGAATGACAAGAAGAATGCTGACTTCATGGATGACTTCATTCATTCAATGAAGACTTCACTGCAGACAGATAAAACAACTTTCACACCTGAAATAAAAAACACTACAGTGACTCCAAGTGTAACCAAAGGTATCCACTGTCAAACAGTAGAGAAGTTTAGAACTTCTTGTAGTGCTTTGGCATATATTAAGTGTGCTTTCTGCATTGAAATTTTCTCAAAACTTAACAAATTACAGCAGATGATCAATATTTTATTTCTAATATTTACCAG
Source organism: Turdus rufiventris (assembly GCA_013186435.1). NCBI lineage: Eukaryota > Metazoa > Chordata > Aves > Passeriformes > Turdidae > Turdus > Turdus rufiventris. The sequence goes on along the minus strand of PYHW01010413.1, from coordinate 2,147,177 downwards.
TTATTAAATACACATAACAGATGTGCAGTTGCATACTGTATGCAGAAACAAAACCATCTGCCAAGTAATGTGTGTAATATAAGTGTATATACAATTTGTATTTTATAGATATATAATAGTTCCGTCTCACAGAATTTGTGCAAATTGAGTTCAGCTTTTAATCACTGAACAAATTTTGTCAGAAGGAGAAGTTGTAATTTAGACTTCCCTTCTGAATGAATCATGTATAACTGCTTTATTTAATAATTTCTTAGAACAAAACACCTTTGATATAGTAAATCTTTTATGGATAAGTATTTTTGACATGAAATTTGAAAAACTTCACCGGGTATAATCATTTTGTTTATCAAAGAAAATGGTCAGGAAAGGGAGCAAAGTCACTGCAGATATGGGCACTGCTGAAGTGTCCTTTGGATGGCAGGGGACAGGATCACACACAGACCCAGCACAGACTGATTGGGATTAACTGTTAAGGTACTGTGGAATTTACTTCTTAAAGGAGGTTCAAACTTACATGGGACTAAGCTATTTTCTGCATAAATAGTAACATACATTGTTGTAAGAAAAAAACATATATTAAAACAAACTGGTTGGTTTTGATGAAAAACTCTGCAAAACCACCGGCTGTGCATGTATGTAGAAGAGCCAGATGTTAATTGAAGTTTGCACTGAGGGAGTGTCCAGCAGAGTAGCTTAGCTGGTGGGGGATCTGATGTGATAGACACTAAACGTGTAAACTGTATGCTTTACCCAAGTGATTATCAAATCAAAAACTGATTTATGAGAAACTCTTTCTGTCTGACACCACTTAATTTAATGGCTTTCAGATGTGGCATTGGCAGCAGTTCTGGTTCCGGTGCTGGTGATGGTCTTCACCACTCTGATTCTTATCTTAGTTTGTGCGTGGCATTGGAGAAACCGGTAAATGCATAGATGGTTGAAAATGCTTTAAATGAATGTTAGCCTGGTGTGTGGGAATGAAATGCTGCATGTTTTGCTGTGGGAACTCTGTGGTCTGCACTTCTGGAAAGAATTGATTCTTTTTGAGAAAAAAATTCACTTGACTAGCAAGGACAAAACAGCTTTTTGTAACTGTTTTCATTGGAAGTGCTTTGACTAAAAACTGATTTCTCTGGTAGCAGCAGACTGGTAATGGCAACCCAGGTTACTGGTGTTTATACATTAAATTTGAGGACCAGTTACAAGCAAGGTGATAATTGCTGAGCATTAATTAATGTATCTTTTGATAAGCAGACTAGCAAAAATAACTTTTTTTTTTTTTTTCTTTTTTCTCAGCAAGAAAAAAACTGAGGGTACATATGATCTACCTTACTGGGATCGTGCAGGTAACAGAATAGTTTTATGAAACGATTTACTCAGTGGGTTTTTTTTCAATGTGTATTTCAGATGCAGTTACAGTTTCCACTAGCAGAAGCTTCTCTAATGCTAACTGAGGGAGGCATAGCAAACACTGGGTTACTTTTCTGGACAAACTTAACTGCACCGCTTCTTTCTATGATTTCTTTTTTTCAGAATTAGTAAACGTTGTGTCTCCTGTTACAGCTGACAGCTTCACTTTTTTTTGGTGAACAAAGTAGAAAACCTCTTAATTATACAACATGAGGGGAAAAAATATAAGGAATGCCTTTATACATTTGATAAGCTTTTCTTTGGTATGTCTTTGGAAAAAAAAATCTTCCATCTTAATGTATAAGTTCTGACAAAAATTTTGTCTTTATTGTCCTAATAAGCATGTGAGATTTAGGTATGACTTCCATCCTACTGTCTTGTGCCTCATAAACATAGGATCACACAATTGCACCAAGCAGTTCTTTGCAATGGTCCTGAAACCACCTGTGCCTCAGGAGCAAAGGGCAGCTGCAGCAGTTGGTACTGCTGTGTGACTGTGCTTCCCTTCTCTGCCTCCAGTTGAAAACTTGCACACTTGTGTGTCTGCTCACTGGCAGTCTTAAGTCTGTCTTACTCTTTAGACAAGGAAGCTTCTAATCACCTCTATTTGCTACCTGTCTGTTTCTGATAGATCACAGCTCTGATGTGTCTGTTACTCAAAGTAGTAATAATTGACTTATTTACCTGCTTCAACAAAATATGATCTGTGCTGGAAAGTATTTTAGTAGCTTAAAACACAGTATTAACACAGTCTTGGGTGTTTTTTTGTTTTTGTTTTTCTTTGTTTTTGTAATCCATGTGAAGGATGGTGGAAAGGGATGAAGCAGTTTTTCCCAACCAAATCAGCAGAACACGAAGAAACTCCTGTACGCTACAGCAGCAGTGAAATCACTCACCTGAGACCAAGAGAAGTCCCAACAATGTTGCAAACAGAGTCTGCAGGTACTTTGTGGGCCATGTTTTATGTGTGTATATATATATATATATATTTGACATGCGAAAAAAAATTCTTTTGATTATATATTCATACACTGGAAATAATTTCATCAGAATATTTTTATGCACTAATCTGAATTGTGGCACTTGATTCTCTGCCCTCACTATATGGGTTGAAATGGGTTAAATCATACTTGTGATCTGGAAAAGGAGGGTTTATGGATGTTGACACATGCCCTTTCCCTGGTGACCCAGGCATGAGAGGAGGATGTCTAACTTTGCCTTTGGTTCTGCACTTACCTGCTGATGGCAGAATTGGGCAGATGTGCAGGAATTACAGCTTCACTGCAGGCAGAATTACTTTTCTCCTTTAGACTGATTGTCTGTTTTCACCCAGCTAGTCAGGCTTTTCACCTCTAGCTTTTGTAACTCAGATCATCCGTTGAGCTAAAACATCTCAGACTATATGCAGGCTTCCCACCTCAAAGGACAAGCCTGCCACCCCAAGGACCATTTTCTCTCCAGACATGGGCACAATAATTTTATATAAGTCTAATTTAAAGAGAAGAACATTTCAATAAGCTTTGTTTGCAGGAAGATTTGCAGCATGGGAAGTTGCAGCTCACCTGAGAAGTATAAACTTGAGAAGTGAGGATGTTTTGGCTATCCCAATGGCTTTACTTTTTGGGTGGAAAGGAATCCTTTTTCAAAGTGATTGGCACTGCTGGACAGAGATTGGCACTGCTGGACAGAGATGGACCACTGGTTTGATGTAGGATAGTGATCTCTGGGAGACTGCAGACAGGTTGTATTTAATGTGATGCCACTGTAAAACAATACATTAAGCATGTTTGTGTTTTCTTTTGTTGGGGCTTGCAACACAGAATATGCTCAGCCCCTGGTAGGGGGAATTGTGGGCGCGCTTCACCAGAGATCAACCTTCAAACCAGAGGAAGGAAGAGAAGCCAGCTACGCTGACTTGGACCCTTACAGTTCCCCGATCCAAGAAGTTTACCACGCCTATGCCGAGCCACTGCCTGTGACTGGACCCGAGTACGCGACTCCAATCATCATGGACATGTCCAGCCATCCCAACACACCTCTTGGTGCTCCTTCCATTTCTACCTTCAAAGCTGCAGGGAATCAAGCTCCTCCACTGGTTGGAACGTGCAATAAACTGTTATCCAGGACAGACAGTGCATCCTCAGCACAGGCACTGTATGATATACCAAAGGGGCAGCCGGGGCCAGGCAGTGCTGACCAACTCATGTACCAGGTGCCACAGAGCATGGCCCATCCCACTGTGAGTAAGGATGAACAAAGTTAGCTCCCGAGTAATGTAGAATGGTGGATTGTTTCTAAAAGCCAGTTGCATAAAGCTCACAGTTTCACTTTTTAAATTCCATTGTTTTGGTATTGTTAGTCTTAAATAATACAATGTTGAACCAAAAGATGTGGCATAGGAGGTCTGGGAAAACAGTAATTCTGCTTTTCCTTAAGCTGTATGTACAATTGACAGCCTCTCTTCTGCAAAACCATGGACTTTTTTATTACTGCTGTACAATTGTCTGCCAGACATGAGAGAAGAACTCTTCATGATTAGCTCCAATGATTCATAGATGTGAGTGATAAATTGGGAGAAACGGTTTAAGTACAAACACCAGTTATTTCTTCCTAATGGTACTATTTCTTCGGGGCAAAACCCCCACCTTGATACCCAAAGCTCTGAATTTCTGTGTAAGCAGTACAGCTTCTAAAATTCCTCTTTTCCTTGTAAAATGTCTGCACAACTTTGGACTTAGCAAGCTACTGTCAGGACTGATGGAAAAAATCCCTTTAGCTTCATGGCATAAAGTAGTTTTGATTCTGAGTTACATTATTTCAGCTTTTCTTAACAGAATTGGGAATTTTCAGCTGTGTGTTTCTCAGAAGGTTCCTGCCTTTTGGTTAGGTTAGCCTTCCAAAAAGAGAAGCTGCTGTCTGTCCAGTCTCTCTTCTGCCTCTTCTCCTTAAGCCACTCAATCTTACTCCTTCCTAGGGATCCAGGAGATACAGATTGACACAAGCAAACTACCTGGCAGCTGCTTTTACATTTTTCCCGATGCTGTGAGGGCCACTTGAATAGCATCTGCCTCGAAGTCAGACTTGCCTGATGCTCAGTGCAAGAAGTATCCAGGTCTCTTGGAGGTGACTTGAATTGAGAAAGGCACTGCCCTGCTGTCCTCCCAAAGTGTCCATTATTCTGTGTTCAGGTGTGAGCTTATACAAAAAAAGATATGTACACACATTTGTGAGTGCTGAAGGAAGCACACAAATATTCTAATAGTGCACAGTTTGTGTTAGATATGCATTTAGCACATATGGTACGTTTTAGCACAACTACCAAATTTAGCCTTAGGGCTTTTTTTATGATTGTTCTTATTAGAAGCATGAAAGATTCCAAAACATTTGCAAAAGAACCAGTACTATTCCAAAGAGAGTCCATTTCAGATATATTTATTGGAATTTGTATTCTTTGAATGTTCCAGTGTTCTGTATTATGAAAACATTGCAGTTGGTCATTTACTGGGATAATGTAGACTAGTTTTAGCTAGATAATCACAAAATGAAAACAGTCTGAATGGCATATTTGCCATTTTTATCTTATTAGGGAAAAAAGCACAGCTTTCTCACCTGAGTAGGGGAGAACTCCACTGTAAAAATGCTGTATTTTTATTCTAATATCACTATTGGAAGGAAGCTGAATCAGTTAGTACATGTGGGACCCCCTCCCTACACAGTAGCCCAGTTTTATGGACTTCAGAGGTTACTGTTTGTTTGTTTGTTGTGCAATTCAAAGCCTTGCTTACTGCCCAGGTCCTTAAATGCTGTGGACAATGTCTGAATGAAAACTGCAGTGCTGTTCAAGAGGCTGCCACTGTGCCTTAATACCAGTACAGTATCCTCACTTACCACTTGAAAATCTGCTTGCAGTTTATAAACTCTGGAGTGAAAAATCACTTGTGGCCTTCAGCATCTAAAGTATGATATTATATAGAATCATAGAATGGCTGGGGTTGAAAGGGACCTTATAGATCATCTACTTCCAATCCCTTGCCATGGGCAGGGACACCTTCCACTAGATCAGGTTGCTCAGAGCTCCATTGAACCTGGCCTTGAACACTTCCAGGGATGGGGTATCAATAATTTCTTTGAGCATCCTGTTCCAGTGGCTCACCACCCTCACAGTAAAGAATACAGCTATAGCTATAACCTAAACCTCCCTTCTTTCCCCATCCTGTCACTGCTGTCCCTCTCTGGCTTCTCTCTGGACCCCTTCAGACACTGGAAGGTTGGAATGAGGTTTCCACACAACCTCCTCTTCTCCAGTCTGAACAGCCCCAACCTTCTCAGCCTGTCTCCATAGGGGAGGTGTTCCTGTCCTTGCTCTAACTGTTCCATGTCCTTCTTATACTGGGGGCACTGCTGAATGCAGCAGTCCAGGTAGGGTCTCATCTGAGCAGAGGACAATCCCTCACCCTTCTGGCCACGTTCCTTTTGATGCAGCCCAGGGTCCCATTGGCTTTCTGGGCTGTGAGAGGACACTGCTGGCTCATACTGAGTTTTTCATTGACCATCACCCACCCAGTCCTTCTCTCAGTCACTCAGGGCTTCTCTCAGTCACTTCTCTGCATAACCTGTCTGTGAGCCTGGGATAGCCCTGACCCAGGTGTTGGACAATACCTGGTTCAACTCCACGAGGTACCAGCTCTCAGGGCTGTCCATGTCCCTCTGGATGGCATCCCTTCCCTCCAGCATGCTGACTGTGCCTCACAGCTTGGTGCTGTGGGCAGACTCACTGAGGGTGTGCTCAGTCCCTCTCCCCCTGTCACCAACAAAGATGCTGAACTTTCATTGTGCTACCTTAAAGCCCATTTCTACAATTTCTGATCATTCATTCTCATTCATTGAGAATGACATTTTTTAATTATTTGATTTAGAGCTGTCTTAAGCCTAAATCTGAATGTAAGGATGGTAAATAAGACCCATTTGTGAACAGCAAATTCCTGCCTGTAATTGTACTTTTGATGTTACTTTGATGCAGCTTTTTCTGCCTTATAAAAATAGTCTGCAATCTTTGTAGTTCTGCTTAAACAGGTAAGTTCTTAGCAATCAGCAGTAACTGACTGAAAATACCTGAGCTGATTTTATTTCAAGAGGTGGGAAGTTGAGAGTGTCCACTAGGATGTGACAGTACAGCTACAGCCAAGTTGAGAATCCTCTCCATTCTCAACCAGTACCAGTTTAGGCTTAGAAAAATTAATCTACAATAAAAATGAGTGGATGTGTCCAAGTCAGTATAAATAACACACCTGGATTTAATTTCTACTGCAGACCAGGAATTGTAGAACTGTGGATAGCTGAAGCTAGGGTGGTGTAAGAATTAAGCAGTTTCTCTACAGTGGGTTATTTTTTAAACAATCATAATGCAACTTCATTACCTGAGGAGCATGAGCTGTTAAAGAAATGGATGTTTTTAAAATGTAAGCCCCTTTTCAGAAGGAATTTGGTCCCAGGCTTTGCTCCTGCTAAAGACTTTGGACACGTTACCTGCTAGGGCTGAGATACATTTGAACATGTAACAGTTGGGTTTAATTGCATGACACACTAAGACTAGAATTTGCCTGTGTACAATAAAGAAAAGGTACATTTCATGCGTCTCTCTTATATGTGAAGACATGTATATAAAATGTATTTCAATCTTGTTTGGCGTGAGTATTCTCCCAGAATGTATGTTCTTACCTCAGCATGTATTGTAGTTGCTCAGTATTTGTATATGTTGCTAGACTTAGACTGTATAAATAGTGAGAGGGTTTTATATGTTAAAAAGTATTTTAAATAAATTGTACATACGTATTACTCAGTATGTTTACTCTTAACACCTACCTTGTATCTAATTCATCTGCAGAGTTATTTGTGAGTTATATGGGGTCATGCGCAGTCTCCTGGAGTTTCTTGGCAGCAGGTGAGCTGGTCCCTGTCCTCAGTCAGTCCTCTGCACTGCTGGAGAGGCTGCTGGGTCAGTGTTCAACTAGATCACGGCTATTTCCAGTTACTGAGTAAAGCTGATGCTGCTCGTGCTTTTTCTTCTTCTTGATGTGAATTCCAGCACTGCAATGCCTCATACAAGAACTCAGTCAAAATTATTCTTTTATGAGTAAATGTAGTGTGAGTTCACAGTAGCTTGTTGCAAGCTGGAAGAACCTCCTGGTGCTGTACCAGGCATGGAATGCCATTCAGTGAAATTCTCATTTGCGTTTGAATGTATCCCATCATTGTTCACTTAGGGTCTGTTCATCAAACTAGGCTAATCAAACAGAATTTCTTATTTATGGCTGAACTACTGCCTAGCTACAAGCCAGCTTGTGCTGCAACACACAACTGTCACTTTTATGAAACCACAAGATCAATAACCAAATTCTGATCTAAAAAGGGATATAAAACTTGAAACTGGTGTCAGTTTTCTGCATAGCCTCTCTGCTGAACGAATAACCTAGATTAGAATCTTGTTTCTGATAAGGAGGCACTTACAAGTATAAAAAATTTCATCATGTCTTGCTCATCTTCTGAGTGGGACAAGGATTTGTGGTGTTCCTCATCCTAATACACTTGGCTAAAAGACTGAGGCTGGGAGCAATTTTTCATTTGTTGAAGAAATTCTAAATCCTCTCTTGTTCACGTACAACCTCTTTGTACTCTTCCTATACTTGTTTCACTGAAGCCTGCTCACAAAGAAATACTTTAGGAAACAAAAACGCATGTGAGGAGATTTCTCAGCTTTCTGATGACCAAAACACCTACTGCTTGCAGAGGGGAGGAAAAATAATTTACTGAAACACATCTCTCTCTGATAAGAACTCAGCTGGCTGCATTGCAGCCAATTAATCTACAGGAAGAGAAATACAAGCTTCTGTCTTGTGCATGTTCTCCAAAATACCCAACCAGCCAGAGCAGAGTGGAAGGTTCATAGAGGAATTCACTCTGCTGCTCTGCAGGGGGAAGCATTCAGCTGGGTTTCCTTTACCTGTCTATCTGCTTTTGGGGTTTTTTGATTAAAAAAAACAGGCTGAAGGCTGTGCTTTTTCAAGTTTGGCTCATAAACAATACAGAAAACAAATTCCTTCATGATAGTGTAATAAAAAGGATTTGTCAAAACTTAATTGCCATCAATGCCACGAAGTACAGAAGTGTGGCATCTGCCAAGGCTTCTCATGGATCTGCTCAGGGAAGGAAGGAGGCAGGCAGAAGTACAGTGCAACAACTATCCCAACAAAAATGTCCATATTAGTGGTTTTGGAAGAGCTGGTTGCACTCCCTGACCTGCCAGTGACTGCAAAATTTTGCAGTCCTGTTGTCAGTGGGGCTTTGTAGTATGGACTTGGAGGGAACAGTTTAAAAGGTAAATCTTGTGTCAGCAGTTAAGTAACATTCCTTAGCTGCCAAGATAATGAAAAGCCATCTGCTTTGCATTGCGTGAACTAAAGAGACAAAGAAATTTCCATAGCAATTATTAGGAGCAAGTGAGAAATGGCTACAAAGAAGACAGAGCACAGGGGATGTTAAAAGTGTGTTTTGTAGTTTAGGATCAAGAGGCAAATTCTGCCTCTAAGAGGCAATAAAGTAAGTAATTAAGAGTCTGATGCAAATAAAAAAATGCCAGTGATATTTTGTACTCCTTCATATTTCAACCTTACTTTAAAAGTCACTTCTGCTTTATACAGTATACTCAGTTTAAAGGAAAGATGAAAAGTTGACAAACATCACTGGAAAACTTGGTACAAAGTAAAAGAGTTTTAAACCAGTGTGGAGTGTCATACAAAATACACTAAAAGGAAACTGACGGAAAAAAAAAAAAAACAGGAACAAATGTCTTTTAAAATTACCTTCAGATCAAATTCTACCATTCAGACTAGGACAGAGCTGACAGCAACACCACAGGAATATGTGGGGTTTATGATGTCTTTTCTTTGTACTGCCTTAACTGCGATTCTCTCCTCTTTATGTTGTTCCATTTTCTTTTGAAAATTGAGAAATCTTTCTCTTTAGGGGCTCACTATAAGTTGAGGTCCAAGGAAATCCATCTCAAAGCTCCACCCCACAAAAGATCCCCTCATAAATCTACAGAGATTGCATGGGAACTGAATCAGGAATGTGTAATTTACATTCACTGCAGTCTAGTAGTAACTTGAATAGGAGTTCAATCAGACATGGAAACAGCACCTATCCTGAAGTGGTTTGTGATGTTCAATCTCCTGACAGAGCAGTGAAAACTCCTGATTCACAGGAATCTTGTTGAGATCCAGGATTTGGTTTTTAGCTCCTTTTGTGAACACAAAATAATATTCAATATCAGAAGTAATGGCTTTGTTAAATACAGACAAAAGTTGTAAACTCACTTGTGTATGTAAAACACCTGTGATGGACAATATTTGGAGTTCATTCAGGATTGCATTTGCAGAACAAAGATTAGAGTATTCTCCAGACACTGAGACAAAATACTTCAAGCAAGCCTCCTTTTTTTTTCTTCAGGTTTTACAATGACAATTTTAGAACAAAATACCAAAACAGAGAAAAAAAATAAAATCCCAAAGTTCATAAGCCATCTGTATTATAGGTAACTTTGTCAAATGTTATTTCAACAATTACCTTTGTTTCTCAAAATTAAATGGGATCAAAATTCAGTACTTTGATGAGAAGGAAGAAGACCCAACATCCTAAGAAAATTCCAGTCCCTAAGAGCAGATTATAACCAATGGTATGTCAGTTATGTCTTCGCAGCAAAATACAAATAATTTATGCTTCTATGCATATTTTATAGCATTTTTCCCAACACAGTAGGGGAAGATGGAACTATAATCACAAAGTACTGGTCTTTGCATAAAGCAAACAAGCAAAAATGAACGCTGATTTTTCAACCAAATGTCTCTCATGAAACCATGCCTCCACTGGCAGCATTCTCACTCCAGACAGTGGCAGATGCTAAATTTGTCAGCATCAAAAGACTGAAGTAATTACTGATTATTTCAAAAGTTTTAATTTCTTTGCTTCCGTATCAGATTTTAAATTCACATGATAATAAGACATGATACCCAGTAGTAATAAAGCTGCCTGCAAGAATGAGTCCTAAGATGATCCACTGCATCCCAGCTGAATCTGCCTTCATAAATGGGACACTTTAAAAACTCTCTCCAGTAACTACAGTGATTTCACGAATATAAGCCGCACAGACTATAAGCCGCATCTCTGGGTGTTGGCAAACATTTAGTTCTTTGTCCTTAAATAAGCCGCACCTGAATATAAGCCGCTCTGTCGTTCACAGCGAGGACCTGCGTGCAACAAAGTTGCCAAATAGTAACAGAATCGCGGCATTGGGGGAGGGGGGGTTTACTGGCTCAGCTAAGGCTGTGCGGGCTCGGCCCGCTTGGGGCTGCTGACGGGGCCAGGACGGAGACCCCCCCCTGCTCCCACGGCAGGCAGGGACATAGCACCCCCACTCCCATGGCAGCAGCGGGCAGGGATGGAGCCCTCCCCGCTCCTGTGGCAGCGGCAGCGAGCAGGGACAGAGCCACCCCTGCTCCCGTGGCAGCAGCGGGCAGGGACGGAGCCACCCCTGCTCCCGTGGCAGCGGCGTGGGGCAGGGACAGAGCCACCCCTGCTCCCATGGCAGCGGCGGGCTGGGACGCAGCCTGCCTGCTCCTGCCGCGGCAGGCGGGGGCAGGAGTCCCCCGCTT
>PYHW01010413.1:2110359-2136010 GCA_013186435.1 Turdus rufiventris | reverse complement strand
CTTTTACTGGCAGGTTGCTCGGTTTCCACTTCAGGGGTTGGAAATGTCAGAAAATTATTCACATATTAGCCGCCCCTGAATGTAAGCCGCATTTCCGGTGTGGGAGCAAAATTTTAGTTAAAATGGTGCGGCTTATATTCGTGAAACTACTGTAATTGCTTTGTTGATACAAGCACAAAGTTACAAAATTATATAAAAATATCACTGTTTTAGTCAGCTTTTCTCCAGTACACTTGCACTGAAGTTTATTTCCTCACAGCATTTTCAGTTCCACGGAAACAAGTGCATTTTGTTACCAGCTATTTGGTGGTTAATTAGTAAAGTAAAATTGTGACTCTATAAACTAAATATGCAATGGCAAATAGTTACAAAAAAACCCTGAATTCTGAATGTGGGTTATTGCTGCTTTAAAAAATAATATTTTTGCTTCCATATCAAATAAGTTCAGCTCAGAACATTGGTATTTATACAAAAAAGTACCTTCTATTATGTATTATGATGAGAAATTATTGTACATTTGTTTCAGTTGCATAAATATTTTCAGATAAAAAACTGTCTTCAAAAGGCCTCAAAATAAGCACATCACAGACTTTGTACACTTCCTACTAGAGAAAGAAAGTGCTAATGCCTGGAAAATGTCAGGATCAAGCCACTGTTTTCCTCACGGACTCTTAACTTATCAGTGAGGATCACACATTATGTAGGGACAACTCAACTCTGGTATGAGCCTGAAACTTTAAAATTGTACCACTCCCCCACAGGAATAGAAGCTCTCTTGCCCCAGAGCTCAGCATTATCAAATTGAAGTAATGATGGAAAATAATCTTTCAGCAGCTGAGAACACTTAAAATTACACCTGACACAGTCATACTTCATTTACTTCTACGACATAATCTCTGTCACCTGATAGGTTGGTGTGGGACAAAAAAAAGTAAGTTTCAGGGCAAATCCCAAATTACAAAACTTAGCCTATTTATTCACACTGTGTGAGACATTCCATTCTAATCAAAACCCCCAAAAAGCAGAAGAAATATGAAAATGCCCAACAGGCTTGTGCTCTGCCTTCTCATTTTCTTAGCTCTTTTGAAAAGCAATTCTTGACCCTTGGTAGTTAAGACTTGGCTTTCCAGTGGTTGCCTGAGGTGAAGTTACAAACTTAGAAATCTGAATGATAAATTCCTCAAGCTACAGTCTAAATCACATTGGCACAATTACAGTTTATACATATGTTAAGCAGTTCTCGTACTTAATTCATTTTATCAGTAACCAGGACATGCAGATACAAAATCTTATCCACAGCTTTTCTTCTTAGTTCATCAACTTCATTCAGGATCAATTGTTATTAACTGCAAAGCCAGAAATGACAGTGCATGAGAAAAGCATGCTCAAAGGCTTTTCCGTGATCATTGCTGGGCCTCATGTCAACAAGCTTAAAAGACAGAAATCTGACTGTAAGCAGTGGTGTAAGGTGTAGATGGCGACTCACTGATCATCCTTTTATTAATTTCAGTGTTTCTAATTTCAGTTTCTGGATGTCCCACACTGGAATGGCACCACTCAGGCCAGCAAAAGCCAGCCCATGCAGGGACTGTAATCAAATTGCACAACTTGGAAGCACACCATGCCACCCACCAGGATGAAGTGGGTGGCAGTGCCTTTCCTTGGAGCGTATCCTTGGCACCCAGCATTGAAACTCTCCTTCCACCCAGTGCTGGGGACACGGCCCCACTGTCCCCTGCTGCTGTGACAGATTTCTCAGCACAGCCTCTGTGGGGAGGAGGGTTATTAGCTGCAGATGTTACAATTGTCCTGAGGTGGAGTGAAGCCTCACTCTGCACTACCAAATAAGTGCTGTATTTCACCTCAGGGGCAGCACAGTGGCTCCACACTCTCCCCTCTAATTAACTGGTTATGACAACCAGCACTATGGCAGGTACTATTTCCTTACTTTTTTCTCTTAACCATCCCAGTTTCTTGGACACATCAAGTGTTTTCAGGTTCATTGTCTAATGTCACTAATTATACAGCCCAGAGATAGCCCAGGGATTCATATAAGTTATCTGAGAAATCTCAAGAGCTTTTAACATAATTTTAAACCTTGAATCCTCCAATATTATAACTGGTAATGCAGCAGTCTTCAATACAGACAGGCACTGTCACAGGAAAAAAACCAAATAACTTTGATTAGCTGGGTTTGACACAGTAGAAAACAAAACCTCATTTTCTTCACAGGCTTTTTTAACTGCTTCAGTTTGAGAGGGATCATTTTAGGCACTTATACTGCCAAGTGACAATAGCTGTAATTGCATAGGAGTGTAACCAAAGGACCTCTTTTCATCTTGTTTCATGCTGTGTGTTTTTGTTCACAGAATACATAGTACGTACTCAGTAAATACTAGATATTTTGGTTAGAGCTTTCTGAAATATAAGCTTTCTAGGGTATGAGCTTCTGTGTGATTTCTGACACGATGATCTAGGTTGGAAAAGACCTTTGAGATCATCAAGTCCAACCCATGACCTAACACCTCCTCATCAACTAAACCATGGCACAGAATGCCTCATCCAGTCTTTTTTAAAACACCTCCAGGGGCAGTGATTCCACCACTTCTCTGGGCAGATGATTCCAGTGAAAAACTTTTTCCTGATATTCCATCTAAACTTCCCCTGGTACAACTCAAGACTGTATCCTCGTTCTGGCAGTGCTGTCCGGAGAAAGAGCCCAACCCCACCTGAGCACAGCCACCTTTCAGGGAGTTGTAGAGAGTGACAAGGTCACCCCTAAGTCTCCCTTTCTCCAGGCTGAACAACCCCAGCTCCCTCAGCCGTTCCTCACAGGGTTTGTGTCCCAAGCCCTTCCCCAGCCTCGTTGCCTCCTCTGGACGCGCTCAAGCATCTCAATGTGCTTCCTAAACTGAGGGGCCAGAACTGGACACAGCACTCAAGGTGTGGCCTCACCAGTGCTGGGATCAGGGGAAGAATGACCTCCCTGCTCCTGCTGGCCAGACTATTCCTGGTACAGGCCAGGGGCCATTGGCCTTCTTGGCCATCAGGGAACACTACTGGCTCATGTTCAGCTAGCTGTCAACCAGCACACTCAGGTCCCTTTCTGCCTGGGCACTGTCCAGCCACACCATCCCCAGCCTATAACACTGTGGGGGGTTCTTGTGGCCAAAATGCAGGACTTGGCACTTGGACTTGTTAAACTTCATCTTATTGAACCCTGCCCATCCAGCCAGCCTTTCCAGGTCTCTCTGCAGAGCCCTCCTACCTTCCAACAGATCAACACACGCTCCCAGCTTAGTGTCATCTGCAAATTTACTAATGAAAGACTCAATACCCTCATCCATGCCATCAATAAAAATATTGAACAGAACAAGCCCCAGCACAGACCCCTGAGGGACACCACTGGTGACTGATCCCCAGCTGGATGCAGCACCATTCACCACCCCTCTCTGGGACCAGCCATCGAGCCAGTTCTTAACCCATCAAAGAGTGCTCCTGTTCAAGCCACGGGCTGCCAGCTTTTCCAGGAGTTTACTGTGGGGGGGACTTGCTGAAATCCAGGTACACAACATCCACAGCCTTTCCTGCATCCACCAGGTGGGTCACTTGGTCATAAAAGGAGATCGGGTTGGTCAAACACAACCTAATCTTCCTAAACCTGTACTGGCTGGGTCTGATCCCCCAGCCATCCTGCAGGTGCTGTGGTATGGCCCTCAAGATGATCTGTTCCATAATCTTTCTGGGTACTGAGGTCATGCTGTCAGGCCTAGAGTTTCCCAGATCCTTCTTCCAGTGCTTCTTGTGAATAGGTGTCACACTGTCCAGTTTTCAGTCACCTGGGACTGGCCCAGTGAGCCAGGACTGATGGTAAATGATGGAGCGGCTTCACAAACTCATCTGCCAGCTCCCTCATCACCCTGGGAATGGATCCCACCTGGTCCCATCCATAGACTTGTGAGCATCTAAGTGGTCTGCTTCCTCCTGGATAACAGGAGGACCATTCTGCTCCCTGGCACCATCTACCAGTCCAGGAAGGGCGTTGTCCTAAGGATAACCTATCTTAATGTTGAAAACGGAGGGAAAGAAGGTATGAAGTACTTCTGCCTTTTCCTCATCTTTAGGTACTAAATTCCCTTCCGCATCTAATAGAGAATGGAGGTTGTTGTTGCCCTTCCTTTTGCCATTAATGTATTTATAAAAATATTTTTATTGTCCTTCGCGGAAGTGGCTAGATTGAGTTCTAATTGGGATTTTGCCTCTCTATTTTTTTCCTGTATGACCTAGCAACTCCCTTAAGCATTTCCTGAGATACCTGACCCTCATTCTGAAGGTGGTACACCCTCTTTGTTTTTGTTCCCTTAGTTCTTTCAAAAGCACCTTGCCCATCCAGGCCGGTAATTTTCCTCATTGGCTCATCTTTCAGCACACAAGGACAGTCTGTTCCTGTGCCTGCAAGATTTCTGTTTTGAAGCATGTCCATCGTTCCTGGACCCCTTTGTTTTCAAGGGCTGCTTCCCAAGGAACTCTCCAAGTAACTCTCTTGAATAAGAAAAAATCTGCCCTCCGGAAGTCCAGTGTGGAAATTTTGTTGATGCCCCTCCTTGTTTCACCAAATACTGAAAACTCTATAATTTCATGGTCACCATGCCCCAGACGGCCTCCAACCACCTCATCTCCCACCAGCTCAGCTCTGTTTGTGAACAGCAGATCTAGCACAGTCCCTCCCCTGGCAGGCTCGCTCACCACAAGGAGTTATCCTCCACACACTCTAAGAACTTCCTGGACTGCCTCTTCTCTGCTGTGTTGAGTTCCCAGCAGACGTCTGGCAGGTTAAAGTCACCTACAAGAACAAAGGGTGGTGATGTTGAAACATTCTCCAGCTCTTATAGAATAAATCATCCACCTCTTCTTCCTGGTTAGGTGGTCTGTAACAGACTTGCACCAGGATAGCAGCCTTGTTGGCCTTCCCCCGACTCTTATCCATATCCAGGCACCAATTTCATCATCATTAATCTCAATTTCCATGGTATTGAGAGCCTCCCTAACACAAAGAGCCACCCCTCCACCTCTTCTCCCTCTCCTGAAGAGCCTGTAGCCACCCAGTACAGTGCAGCACCCCAGCTATGTGAGTCATCTCACCACATTCCTGTGATGGTGACTGCATCACAGCTCTGCTGTTGCACCGTGGCCTCCAGCTCCCCTTGTTAGTTACCCATGCTGCGTGCACTGGTGAACATGCACCTCGGCTGGGGTCCTGATTTCACCCCTAGCTCATGCTTACCACCCTTGAGCCTGCTTCCAGGCAGCCCAGCTGCATGCCCTTCCCCCTTCAAGCCTAGCTGAAAGCCCTCTCAATCAGTCCCACCAACTCATGGACTAGAATACTTTTGCCCTTGATAGACAGATGGATCCAATCTGGCTGTTGAAGGCCAGGTGCTGTGGAAGTTGCCCCATGATCAAAGAACCTAAAATTCTGCCAATGGCATCAGCCCTTTGTTGATAATGTGCATTCTCCTGTTCCTTTCATCATTTTTCCCCATCAGTGAAGGGACTGAGCAGAACAGTGCCTGTGCTCCTGCCCCATCAACCAATCGACCCACAGCCCTGAAGTCCCTTTTAATTGCCCTGGTGCTCTTCTTTTCAATCTTATCACTGCCAGCCTTGAGTGTGAGCAGTGAGTAATAATCAGAGGGCTGAATCAGCCCAGGGAGTCTCTCTGTAATATCCCATACCCAGAGCCCAGGGATGCAGCACATCTCCCTGAGGGATTTTCTTCCCTGCCATCTGGCTGACCCTCTAGATCCAGGGTCTCAAATCTTTTCCTGAGTGGCACCTGGCTGGGTGATGGGGGTTGGGAGGAATTTTTATTACATCCCTGAGCAGGAACCCATTTCCATTCCCCTTCATCTACTACCTAGTAGATCTACTAGGTAAATCTGTTCCTCCTTCTGCCTGATGGTAGGAGGCATGGGAGTCCTCTGACTCCTGGTGGGCTTCTCTCAGGGATGGAAGGGTGAAACTCCACCAGTCCCTTTCACTTTCCCTAATACTCCTTAGTCTTTCTACTTCCTCCTTAAACTTTTCATTCATTCACGAATGTGAGCAAAAGCAAAACAAGCCCCACTCTTCCCCTGCCTGTCTTCCATAACCCAAAGAAAATGCAGGACCCAAAGAGAACACAAAATGCTCCATGATTTCTCTTTTGGATAGAAGAGACCACCAAATTGAAGGCAGCTGCCCAAGGCACTCCCAGCTCGTAACAAAATTATTCTTGGAATTGTAGGGAATAATGCAATTACAGAGAACCCAATCAAAATACCTTAGCTCAAAAACTATGCACTGTAGTTCAGACTGCACTGAAAACCAAGAAACTTGTACTTGGCTGCTGCTCAAAATCATATGGGCTTTCCAGATCACGTGTCAGGATATACCATCATCTTGAGCAGCTCAGCCAAATTTCTTTGCCTCCACACCCAAGAGCAGCAGCAGTACTTATTCCCCTTCTGCTGTTCCCCTCATTTTGTGGTTACAGATTTTTCTCAAATCAGCTGTTTCAAACCTACTGCTCCCAGTAGGGATTTGACAGCACCTGCTTATGTGACAAAAGCAAATGCTCTCTCCTCTTTTAGATCTAACTCAAATCCATATTGCTCTGCAACTTCTCTTTATATTGTCAAAGCTTACAAAGCCCTCCCTTCCCTGAACTGCCATCTTTGGCCTTTACTCTTGTTTGAGTTTCATTTCTCAAAGGAAGGAGAGGAAGATTTTACACTGCAGTGCATCACTACAATGACGCCATCCAAACACTAATATTAATAATCTGCATGTAACAAGGTGTTAATATAAAATAGATGCAGCATGTAACTAATTTTTCCAGATTCTATAGGTCTGTGATCATGCTAATCTGTTTCATATGAAGGACTTATCCATTTACTTTTAGATGAAAGCAAATGTTTGTGATTAGAAAAAGAAAAAGTGAGGCAGACAAATACTGGACATATATTCATGAGACTGTAAAGCCTGGGAAAGGTTTGGAAAAATTCTCTAACTACCCTGTAATACCTGATTAATTTGTATGTCTCTCTTTCTAGATATAGAGTTATATCTGTTAATGGAAGTTAATCCTAAGAGGAGCTGGCAACAAAAACCACTAAAACAGTTTAGACATTAAAATATAAATGTCCCCCACACCTCTCTGTAATTTAGAAATGAGATTTAAATTGCAGGTAAGTTTTTCACAATGATGGGATCTTGTCCCGTCCAGGTATTTTTGCCATTGTTAAAAACCAAACTAAAGAACCCCAGAAGATGCTCCCACATGGAGTTACCATTTTCAAAATCATAAACAAACCCCAGAAACATATATCCCATTTGACTTATCTATTTTAGACCATTTTTACCATACAAATTTAGATTACATCTGTTAACAGGAATCCTTTATCCAGTTTTCCATTTACTAAATATCCACTTACCTCCCCAGAAAAAAAAAAAAAAGTCCTCCTTTATTTATCTAGTCTATGTAAAAGGATGTGGAAAACAAACAAACAAAAAATGCACTTTCTAGTACTGGCAGAATCTATGACATCAGTAAGTTCAGTTCACCAAACCTAAACCTCATTTCTGACATGCATCTTCCTTTTGTTGAGAGTGAAGGAAATTGCAAAATTTCATTTAGCTCAAAGGGACTGAAAATGCAGCAATCATGCAAGATGAGGCCTTAAGTAGCTATAACAAAGGAACCAACCATTTAATAATTTTGATATGTCAAGATATTTAATATAATGGCAGTTGCTCTTTCATGGCTTAGTGTTGTAGCCCTCATGGTGGTGCTGTTGACTTAAGACTTTTCAGGTACAGCTCAATGTCCTTCAGCAATCATAAACCCAGACATCTTTGCACTGAGTTGTCGAGCCTACATAAGTCAGTTTCTCTGAGAAAAGAACCCCCTTACTATTGGTGAAAGTATGTTTCATAGATCAGCTAATTAAAATTCTATTTTAGAAATTTTTACCAAGGCACTTTTAAAAATTTTCCTCTATACTCAAGACACAATCTTAATTCATAAAATCAAATGTCCAAGGTCAAGGCAGCACTCTGCCAAAGACACAGTAGTGGTCAAAACACTCCAGGTGTTCTGAAAGCAATTTGTATCTCAGGAAAAGTACAACATCTCTGGTTCCTCCAAACCTCAGTTAGTTTCCCTGATCCAACTGACCTAATGATCTCCTAATAGCCAGGATAAATTAATTCCAAATCCCACAGGATATTTGTCTGAACTCTGCCTCTCTGCTGCTATCAGCAGCTGACAAAAGGGGACAACCCCTGGGACCTGCACAATGAGGAGCTGTTAATGATGGCTTTTACCATCCTTCTGTCAGGTCAGGCCAGTTCTTCAGCCCAACCTCTCACTTCTGTTCAGTCCCTGCATGAAGGGGAATAAAGCGGCAGCAGAAGCAGCACAAACAAATTCAACAAACATTTCATGTGATAGAGAAGCATTCCCAGCATAGGCACTGAGGAGCACACCTGCAAAGCTTTCTTGATAAGGCAAATTGTGTCAGCTCTCTCACAGGGGGCAGACCCACAGCGTGGCTGCAGTGCTGGCACAAAAGGCAGCCTAAGGAGGTTGCTAACACTTATTTTCCACCCTTTTGAGCAAGGCAAGTACAGTAATTTCACGACTATAAGGCAAACCCTTTTGACTAAAATTTTCCCCCAAACCCGGAAGTGTGCCTTATAGTCCGGTGTGCCTTATATGAAGTACAAAGTTGCAACATTTGCCCCCCCGGAAGTGCGAGCCGTGAGCCGTGGGGGGGGCCAGCAGTGCCGTGGCAGCCGGGTGGAGGCGGGTCCGGTGGCCGCGGCACCGCCCCATCAGGTCTGGGAGAGCCAATGGCTGCCGAGTGGAGGCGGGGCTGGGTGCCCACAGCACCGCCCCTGTCGGGTCTGGGGAGGCCCAGGGRTCCATGGCTTCCAGATGGAAGTGGGCCCGGGGGTCCGTGGCATCCCCCCTCCTGGGTCCATGCGGGCCCAGGGGCCCATGGCTGCTGGATGGAAGTGGGCCCGGGGGCCCGCGGCCCTCCCATCCTGGGTCCATGTGGGCCTGGGGGCCCATGGCTGCCGGATGGAGGCAGGCCCAGGGGCCCGCAGCACCGCCCCTCCGGGGTCTGGGCGGGCCTGGGCACCTGTGGCACGCCCCCCCCTTCCCGGGTCCGGGCGGGCTTGGGGGCCTGCGGCACCCCCCCCTCCTGGGTCTGGGCGGGTCCGGGGGCCAATGGCTGCCAGGTGGGGGTGGGGCCTCAGCCAGCAACCTTGCAGGAGAAGCTTGGGGCGGAGCCTCGCTGCAAAAAAAAAGTGCGCCCTATAGACGGGTGTGCCTTATCTGATCTACAATGTTGTGAGTTTTGCTGACTCCCAGCAGGTGCGTCTTATAGTCAGGTGCGCCTTATGGTCGTGAAATTACTGTAATTAATCAGACCTGCCATTCCCATTGTTCTGGTCTGGGCAGCACCATCCCAAACCAGACAGACATTGCAGAGCTTCTCAGAGCTAACAACAGAAACAATTGGGACTGAAGCAGCAGCTTCCAAGGACACTTGGAGTTCAGAGGGTACCCAGAAAGATGTAAGGCTTGTTTAAAGCTGTGGTAAGATGAAAAATGAGATTTTGGGTTTATAAACAAAGACTTGGACAACTTCTGGGAAAACAGAAAGACTTCTTTGAAGACAGTCTTCTCTGTGGAGGGATTTTAAGACATTCTACATTTCAAGACAAGAGGCTCCTGCAAAAACCTCTGGGAGATAATGGGCAAACACTATGTGCTGGGCTGTTTTCTAGGTAACTTTTTTTCCTGGTAGACACTGATTCACTGAAATACATACATCATTATTCAGTCTCCTTTTAGTAATTTTTTCACCAGATGCTTCATGAAAAAATGAACTCAGTGACAATTGCATCATGACTGAACCACCCCTGTTATTTCTTGAAAGTCAGTTTCTCAGACAATGAAAAAAAAGAAAAAAGAAAAAAACAGGGAAAGAGAAAATTAAAGAAGTACCTATGGTCTGTAGGAGCCAGAAAATGTAAGTTCAGCTTTGTCAGTAAATCCCATCAGGGCTTTTCAGAGAGCTGCACTGGATTACATTTTTAAAAGGACTTTTAAGTTTTGGGAGCATATCCCACTGTTAAAAGTGATTTAGACTAACAATCCTAAGCATTGTTGAATGCACTGCTTTATGCTCTTTGTCCAGCCCAGTGAGAGGTGGGAATCTTCCACAGCTCCTGACAGATCCAGGTGCAAGGGCCAAATCCAGGAATCCTGTTTCTACAGCTTTAGGATGGAGGTGACTGGCCCCAAGCAGGAAGAGCAGAGGGGACAGGCACCTTTCCCAGCTCAGCACAAAGCATCAGTGCAGCAGGACTGTCCTCCCAGGCTGGGCTGGGAACTGGAGCAGCTCCCCTTCTGCTGCTCACGGCTCAGCTACAAAGCAGAACTTCAAGGAACCCACACCTTCTGTGCTGCAAACCCCTCCAGCAGGGGCCATCATCAGGTGCCCAGCCCCAGACTCCAAAAAGCAAGCACAGGTAGCTTGACAGTGGCATGCAACCTCCCTGTGCCACACCCCCTTCTCCTGCTCCAGTCTGTGATTTCTTTCTTGTTCCAGTGAGGTTTTTTAGGAGAGAGGCAAGGTACACAAAATACTTACAAAAGTGGTTTATTCCACTTGCATTTTTACAACAGAAAAACTGTTTTTAAAAAATTCGCATTTACCATGGTATGCTTGACCTAAATTCTTCAGTGCTGTTCCTTCATTTTGTGAGACTAGAAAAAAGTCCTAAATTTGTAAATTTTGAACATGAAACATGAAAATTGCTGAACCTATTCATGAGCTGCAGTGTTCACACTTTAAACTGATGGATTTTTCTGGTGCTTTGTTTTTATTGACAATAAATTACTATTCTGGGTCATGTAAGAATTTATGAACTTTCACATGGAAGAGTGGGGTAGGTAGGAGTGAAATTTTGGCCTAATATTAGGTAGATGGTTCTACTAAAATATTTTGCATTAAAGAAGCTTTTTATTTAGAATTTCTATTAAACCATTAAAAAAATGCAAATCAGTGATTGATGCCTCCAGTTCTCAGTAGCTAGACAAATCCAATAAATTTGGTCTAAACAAACTCCAAACTCCTAATAAATATCCTGTATTCAACCACAAACTAGATGTCAAACTGGAGTGAGTACACTGATGCAAACTGGTTGCTTTTCTCAGCATAGCTGAAAAATGTATACAAAACATAGCCCAAGCCATTCAGTGCATGTACGTGGCCCACAAGCAGATTTTAGCAGTAGGTTCTACTTGCTCAAGGTTTTCTTTTTTTTATCAAGACCTCACTTTTCACCCATCCAAATCTCCATTTCAGTTAAGAGAAATGTTGTCAGAATTATGGGCTGAGTAAGAAATTAATAAGAACCTTGACTTCTGGCCAGACATTGGTACCACATAATTTCTAGGCCAATTCTAATCTGCTGTGCTATCTGCTGTTTGAAGCTCATCTCAGTACAAGTTTCCTAGGAAACAAAATTAGGCTCACACATACATCAATGAGAATGGCACCTCAGGTAAGTTTGGTTTCAGATGATGGAACAGCCTTGCCCCTCAGTTTGCTTACATTCACCAAACCTGACACTGAAAATGGTCTGGAGCTCAGGGGAGTGAAAGGTCTGTGCTGCACCTTCTTTGTTCACTGCACATGTCTGTTCTTTGCTCAGAAAGTCAGGTGAACCTTAATACTTCTGAAAGTATGTCTTCTTTTTCCTGAGCTTTAAGTGGATACCAGTTATGACAAAACCTGTCAGGGCTGCTGCTGTGCCAGAAACCAGGTAGGCAATTCCCAGGAATGGGTTACTTCCGCCGCTCCACACCACAGTTGAAAGAATCACATGCTTCCGCCCCTTGAATCTGGTAACAGGGAAATCTGAGAGAAGGATGTTAAGATTTCACTAAAAAAGTGTACATTATTTCCAGGAGAAGAGAAAGTAGTGGTTAAGTGCTCAAAAAGCTTTCCAAGGCATTAAGAGTTTTGAGGTCTGCATTTGCTGCCAAAACTCCTTTAACTGATCGACGATGTTTCTGCTATTTTGGATCCAAAAAGCCAGCTGGTTTTTGGGAGGTGGTAGGCAGCTGGTGGTAAGAAACCCAATTATTTTAGATACAGTCTTTGTGTGCATGTGGAAATACTTCCTTTTTTAAAACATTGTAAATTTCAGATTAATAATTTATAGGACTGCTACTGCATAAATTTCCTGTGAAAGCTCAGTTGAAAATGAGCCTTTTGGGAAGCTTATCTGACACTCCACATAGTCTCCGTGATGGCAGATGCTCACGTCTACCTAATACGTTGTAGCCATAATGTTATATAAGTTTACCTTTCATATCTCCCATGGAAGCTTTCAGAATAAAACCATGACAGAACATTTAAAATCCCATCTCTATCAGCTGAGAAAGAAGAGAAATTTATGGTCATGTTGACATAACTCCTGCTGACAAAAGCAGTGCTTTAGTCAGCAGAGTTCCCACTGTGGGGTGCGAGGGGGCAGCTGCACCAGCACAGAAGTTCCTGTCAGTCAGGACGTGCCCAAATCCCTCGGAGGGCTCTGCTGACACAGGGGTCCTCTGCACGGCTTCTTTGCCAGTTGACCACACAATTCCTATTCACTTCCATCTCACTGTAACTCTCCAGCAGCCTCAGGGAATCTGAAAGGATACTGTAGGAGATCTGGAAGGTGTAGTTCCCAGCTGGCAGGCCCTGCGTAAAGTGCCGGACCCGTCTGACGCGCCGGTAGAGATTCCTGAACGTGGCAAAGGCCGACACTCGCATCCAGATAATGAAGTCATCGTTCACATAACCATTGTTCCTGTCATCTTCCTCGTCGAACAGATACACTGGTTTCTGCCAGTAAGGAGGTCTGGCTGTCCCTGGGCACAAAGAGACCAAGCAGGAAAGACAATTTCAGTAAAAAGAGTGGTTACTGAGATTCTGGGCCTCACACAACCAACACAGAATATGAGCTGTGGAAGAGATATAAGACATTGTACAAAACTATATATCTGACAGATAACAGCATCTCTGAGCATGTCCACTCAACTCAAACATGAATGAATAGTTTAACAGTATCTAGGGGCTGCCACACATTAGAACCTTCAAGCACAGGAAAACAAAGTGACTTGCATGAGTGAAAATACTGTTTATTCTGGATTCTTGTCTCTTCAGCAAGCAACATGCTCTCTACAATGAGGAGTTTGCCTTCATTTTTACATATTAATATACTCCTGTACAACAAGAAAGGCACCTTTTCGCAGTCTAATGGCACAGCCTATGACATTTAGAATCTGTCCCATGAAAATGCATATATAATTAATTCTTGCACATTGCACCCTGCACAGCACTGCCTTGACCCACAACAGCTGGCTTTTAGCTCCACTTCAATAGAGATCAACCACAACAAGGAAACAGCCCTAGGAAGCAAGTCTGAAAGAACTAGTGACAAAGGCAGCCTCTCATGTCTCACAACTGCCCAAGAACCTACAAAGGCAAGGAGAAAAGATGGGACATGCAATTCTCCTTCACAAATGTTTTCAACAGGAAAAAAAAAGCAACTGCATCCTTGCTTTAGCTGGACAGATTAAGCATTACAAGACACTATAAAGAAGGGTGTTGATGTGGGCTAACTTCAGTCTTCCAAAACCATTTTCTCTCAATTTCTGTGGCCACTGATTAAAAGGTTAAAAGTTGCTATTTTGGCTAAATGTGCCTTCTGCTCTCAGTCACACTCTAAAGCTGCTTCTTTAACTTGCTTTGGGACATATTTCTCCCAAAGGTGATTTTTCTCAGAATGGGAGATACATTAAGGGGGAGATAGGGAAGCCACTGAAAAATAAGAACCACCATTCTTACCTGCAAATGCAGAAGAGAGATTGTATGACTCAGGATTGCAAAATTTCACATTTTTATCTGTCCACCAACTGTTTCCAGTTTTCAGCAGTGGCACTTGAATCACAGATGAGTTACGATTGTAAAAAAGATCAATAGTATCTGCAGGGAATACAGTAAGCAACATCTGTGAGTCAAAGACAGTCATTCTAATTGCCAGCATGACTAACAAAAAAATGTCACATTGAAGCGTCTTTCAAGTGGATAGAAAACCTGAATGTCCTGGGAAAGGTTTCATCATGTGTATGGGACACTGCACATTTCACAAGAAGAATTAAAGTACCAGAGTCTTAGAACTTCTGAAGTTTTAAAGCCTGAACATTTCCTACCAATCCCTGTGTGTGTTGTGCACGTTCCTCATGTCCATCAACTCCTGTGGGACTCATTTCTTTGCAAATCACTTTTTGAGCTCTCTAGCTAGTTATGGAAGTTACTGTCCTATTTAGTTTCCCCTAGAATTTATTCAACAACTGCCCCAAAACTTTGCTATACATGATGTGTTTTCAGGATCTAGGGTAGAGGTAAAAGCACAATCAAGGGAATCCACTCCTTTAGAAAAAAAATTGCTTTAGTTTTATGCCAGTTAGAGCTTGCTTACCAACTTGGACACAAACACTTTCTTCAATCAAAAACCATTTAGTTAAAATTGTGCTTAGCCATGCCATCCAGTTTCAGTGGGTGAAGAGTGACTGTTATTATCCATTACAATTTTCCTACATAGATTAGTTTAACATAAGGCAAAAACATTATAGGACTCATTAACAGCTCTGTAAACCCCTAGGCAGCCAATGGCATGATGGGCAGGGACAATAAGACGATACAGATGGGGAGGGGTTGCCTTTCAGGAGACATAAGAAGCACAACTCAGCTGCATAAGCATCAATGAAAACATAATTATTTTTGTTTCCTCCTACAAAACCTGTGACCACATAGCTCCTTAAAGCTCAGACACACTCTTATGGGGAAGTGACTCTTCTGTGGCCCACTACATCCCCAGCTATTTGTCACCACTTCATTAACAGGAGTTGCAATGCTCTGAGCCCTGCCTGCTCAGTTGTCTCTCTCACATGCTCCAGAACAGCGTGGGTTGCACACAGCTGGGCTCTGCTGCCCTAGGTCTGAGCCCAGCCCAGTAAATAACACCTCCAGGGTAGCAGGTGGGTGGACAGGCAAACAAAAATCAAATGGATCTAGAAGTTACTGAATGCAACTGGCTTTTACAAGTCCCCTGGTGTGGGTGGCTCAGCTGCCTGGAAAGAGCTGCTGTCTTGCCAAAACCCACTTCATGGAACAGGTTACAAAAAGGGTGCAGGGAGTAGTAGAAATTGGAAGACAAAAAAGATGGGGTAGTGGAGAAGAGTCTGTACAGGTTTTTTTGTTGCTTTTCCTTCCAAAGATACATTCTGAAATCTCCCAAGTGTATTCATAAGTAGATTATGCCCACTAGGTTACAACAAAGATCAAATCCAGGATCAAATTAAGACTATGTATGCTTCCAGCATTCTAAGAACAAAAATGAAACTACATAGATCCAAAGATCCAAACTAATGCAGAGAATGTGGAGAATCCCTGCTTCTAAGCACATAATTGAGGGAAGGCAGAATCTGGGCTCTCCCATCACTGTATAAGAATGTGCTTTTAGCGGGGAAGTACATAAAGTATGTTGCATCCTGGCTCCTTATTTCAAGAGGGCCTAAATTCCTCACTACTGCCGTATGCTCACATGGAAGAGGGCCTTAGAAAATGAGAAATCTCTCTCAGTTTCCAAACAAGGACCAGATCACTAAAGAGTAGGAGCCTCATATTCACCAGAGCAGCACCACCAAACAAACCCTTTTGATGGGAGGAAGAACAGACCTTGCAACATCAGGTCTCTCCTGGCCTGGGGTAAGGGAATAGTGTCAAGAGGGAACCCGAGCAAGGGGCAGAGGGAGGTGCCCACGTACCATTGAACATGCTGTTGGCAATGGCCCCACACGGCGCCATCGGGGTCCCGTTCCTGTAGGTGCTAAAGGGCGCGCAGTAGCTCCTCTGGATCTGCATTCAAGGTCACACAATAATCAGGCACACACCCAGGGCTTGGTTTCAATTTGCTGGTGTCCTCCCATGCCTTCTGAAAAGCCACTGAACAATTAAGTCTCCAGTACCTTTTGGTCACATTAGACAGACATCCAAATGAAGGGGTCTGTAGTTCAGGAGCACCTTCCATATCTAGGCACAGAAACTTAAGGTCTTCCCCAAATTCTGCAGCTGACTTGCAAGTTCCAGAATACAAAAATAGGTTTGGGGATCTGCTATTGTAAAATGACTACAACTGGAAATGTTCCAGTGAAGCCTTGGCTTACCCTAGAATTTCCTTCTTTTTAATTCTGACCTGGGTTGCATTAGTGCTGGAGAACAGTAGATGTAGTCAGCCACATTACTGCAGCACAACATAGGCAAATCTTGATGTATGAAGATACAGAATGAAAAACAGAAGTCCACCTCAGCTTTATCACATCTTTCCTATCCCATTTTATAAGAAACTATAAATCTTCAGGTTTCAACACAGGAACACTTTCAAGTACAGTAATTTCACGACTATAAGGCGCACCCTTTTGACTAAAATTTTCCCTCAAACCAGGAAATGCGCCTTATAGTACGGTGAGCCTTCAATGATCTACAAAATTCAGAAAATTGCAAACCCGGAACTGCAATCTGCAAACCGAGCCAGGACCCACAGGAGCTGCGGCCGTGCAGGGGGAGTCGGGAACCGCTGGAGCTGCGGCCACCGGGTGGGGGAAACGGGGAACCGGCATGGCCGTGGGGAAGCGCCAAGAAGCGCTGCAGGAAAGCGCCAAGAAGCAGTGAGAAAGTGCCGCCGAAAAACGGCGAAAAAGCGGCAAAAAAGCGCCGCGATAAAGCGGCGGAAAATTGCCACGAAAAGTGGCCAAAAAGTGGCAAAAAAATCGCCTCGAAAAAGCAGCCAAAAATCGCGGTGAAAAGCTGCCGAAAAATCGCAGCGAAAAATCACGGCGAAAAGCCGCTGAAAAATTGCGGCGAAAAGCCACCGAAAAGCGGTGAAAATTCGCCGCAAAAAGCTGCCGAAAAGTGGCGAAAAATCTTGGCGAAAAGCTGCTGAAAAACGGTGAAAAATCTCGGCGAAAAGCCGCCGAGAAAGCGGCGAAAAGTCGCCGTGAAAAGCCGCTGAAAAACGGCAAAAAATCGCTGTGAAAAAGTGGTGAAAAATCGCGGCGAAAAGCTGCCGAAAATGGGCGGAAAATCACGGCGAAAAATCGCGGCGAAAAGCACTGAAAAATGGCGAAAAATCCCCGGTGAAAACCCACCAAAAAATCGCCGCGAAAAGCGGCGAAAATTCGCGGCAAAAAGCTGCCGAAAAGTGGTGAAAATTCGCGGCGAAAACCCACCGAAAAGTGGCGAAAAATCTCAGCGAAAAGCCGCCGAAAAGCGGCGAAAAATCACGGCAAAAAAGCATCGAAAAATCGCGGCGAAAAGCCGCTGAAAAACGGCGAAAGATCATGGCAAAAAGTGGTGAAAAATCGCGGCGAAAAGCCACCAAAAAGCGGCGAAAAATCACGGCGAATAGCTGCCGAAAAGTGGTGAAAAATCACGGTGAAAAGCCGCCAGAAAGCAGCAAAAATTCGCGGCGAAAAGCCGCCGAAAAGCGGTGAAAATTCGCGGCAAAAACCCACCGAAAAATGGCGAAAAATCTAGGTGAATAGCCACCAAAAATCGGCAAAAAATCGCGGCAAAAAGCTGCCGAAAAAGCGGCGAAAAGTTGCCGCGAAAAGCCGCCGAAAACCGGTGAAAAATCGCAGTGAAAAATTGCGGCAAAAAGCAGCGAAAAATCGCAGCGAAAAGCCGCCGAAAAATGGCGGTGAAAAATTGCCTCAAAAAAGCGTCAAAAAATCACCGCGAAAAGCCGCCGAAAAACGGCGAAAAATCGCAGCGAAAAGCATCGAAAAATTGCGGCAAAAAGCCACTGTAAAGCGGCAAAAAATCGCCGCCAAAAAGTGTCGAAAAATCGCGGCAGAAAGCGGTGGAAAAGCGGCGAAAAATAGCGGCAAAAAGTGGCAAAAAAGCAGTGAAAAACTTTGCAAATTGAGAACCTGCCAGTAATTCGCTACTTTGTTGCGCACCGCGCGGCTCCTCGCTGGGAAAAAAATAATAATAAAAAAAAAGTAGTGCGCCTTATAGTCCAGTGCGCCTTATATGAGCTACAAAGTTGCGACTCTCGGGGGGTGCACCTTATAGTCCAGTGCGCCTTATGGTCGTGAAATTACTGTAACTCCAATGACCTAAGTATCTTATTGGCACAAAAGCCAAAAGCAGTTGCATCTGGATGCAAACAAACAAGATGACAGGACACCTGGAGAGTTGTAAGAAGCATTTTACAGAAATGAGGAACATGTCTGGAGAGTTGTAAGAAACATTTTATAGAAACAACAGATTATCGTGGCACAACCATCATATATACTGAAAGGACATGTGGACTATGTGTATATTAAAATGTTGCTTTTAAGCCAAAGAAAATATGCTTTAGATTTGTAAGTAAAAGAACCTGAATGCCACGATTGTATTCTCCAGTTTCCTTGTGCAGTCTGCTGCAGGTGATGCCTTCTACTCCCTCCTTAGACCTCTAAATTGCATACTTACAGTGCTACATGATCACTTATTTCAGAACAAACCTTTTCCTACTCCTTGCGCACTTCCAAAGCCAGATGGTAAAACTAAAGACTTCGAATAGTTAAATTTTCTAACCCTATAATAAAAGCACAGCTTAAAACACCTCCAGCTAAGAAGACAGACAACACAAGAAGGAAAAGTTTTCTGTGTATTTATTTGAAGAAGGCAATGTATTTTAAATCAGCATCACAAGGTGCAGGTTTGAGAGCTGCAACACAGGATTGACATCTTTTATTTACCCACTCCCGAACCTTCCTCTCTTATTAACTTATTAGACAAAATGGCCCTAACAAGCATAAAAGCCAGGACCAAACACTGAAAATCTGTACTTTATTATTCCCTAGAGCCACCTAAACACACTTACAGTTCTGCCTAGTTAGCTCTCTGTATGGTCAAAGTCACCCCTGCTGGAAGTGCTGCTGATCTCACAACATAAAACTTACATTTACATTTCGGCCCAACAGTTGGGCGTCACTTCTTGACATCACAAATCGACGGTGGTTTTGATAGAAGTTTTGCAGACCATAGTACATAAAAACATCACCCTAGAATCCAAGAATAAATCCCTTCAATAAGGAGAGTTCACAAAACCAATGAGAAATCCTATTACTTGCTAAAAAAGAGGAGAAGAGAATACTCAACTTATATAAAAATGTCTTTAACTATACCCTAAGCAATACAGTGTCATGGGCTAGAATATAATCTTTACCCTAACGATAATTTTTTATGTTTTGGCACAAAAATAGCATAATTTAAATCACCTAACAAAACCTAAAATAAAAATGCCTGATAATTATTTTACTTAAGATGGCATGTATGGTCATGAACTTGTAATGATTATGAATCATATTGTAGAGACAGACATTGATTTTCCATTAAAAAAGGTGCACAAAAACCTTCACATTATAAGGAGAATGTTAGGCAGGTAAATCACACATGAAAAGTAATTATGCAACTATAAAAAACCTGTTACTCAGTTAAATTACCTTCTCATCTCAAACATCACTGTAATCTGAAGAATTACAAAGTATTTTAACAGCCTCCTCAATATTGAAGAATCCTAAAGTGAATTTAAATTGCACCATAATTTAAAGGAATCATTTATTCAGTACTAAGTATAAGATCTCTTTGGCAGAACATGAAGCATTTTAATAGTGTCAACAACACGACCTGGTAGTTTAAGGCAGGAAACGAAGGATACTTTTTCTGCAGGAAACTTCAGAATCACATTGCTAGCCTTGAACTATTTCAAGGACCTTGGGGATTAGCAGCACAACCCTTGTAAAAATGACAGCAGGGGTCTACTTATGTAAAGTGGTCAGAGCTTCAGATTCCCTTCTCACTGGAGAGCTTAGCAGAGCAGCAACAATCAACCCCAGGCCAAGGGCAAGTCTTTGCCTCTGACTCAGAGAGAGACACACAGAGAGGTCACCTCCACAGTCAAACACCATTTACTCCACCTCCTTCTTCTCCTTGGACGTCTCCCAACCAAGGAGCCTGGTCTTGGTTTTAAATGAACAACAAAGGCAAAAGTGTAAAAGCATTACATGCTCTGAAAAAGTACAAAGCAAATTTAGTCAGGAGCTCTATAGAACAGAATTACTCTTTTATCATTTAGGGATATAAGCAACAGGTGGTATGCAGCAACTTGAGTTGTTTTTTTGCACCCACTTACCAATATATCTTCCTTTAGTGTGAAATTAACAGAACAGCGGCATTCCTTATTCCAGTTAGAGGAATTTTCACGGAGTTTTGAACAGTCTGAGCATTTATCTGAATAATCTATCTGTCAGAGAAGTGAACAAACAAATATATTGTCATAAAGGACACGCTCATAAGGAAAAGATTAGTGTTTTAGGTCTGAGGCTTCTCAGAGCCATTCTCTTCTAAGTGACTCTGGACTGCCAAAAACATTGTTGAAATTGAAGAGGCAAAGTGATGACTTGGCCTCAATGAACAACCACAAAACTTATGCCTAGTTTAAAGCTGGTTTAGAGCCTTTTGATGACTGTTGCAGTACTTTCACATCTGCTCCTTGGCAAAGGAGTGCTGAGTGAAGAACACTCCTGCACCTTGGGCTGGCTGACCAAGAAGTGCTTGACAAATCCCCACATGCATCATGGCCCACCCCCTCTGAACAGCCTGGCTGTAGTGCTGAGTGTTGGCTCCAAACAGAAATCTATTCACAACACCACAGGTTGTTCTGCAGGAGGAATTTAAACATTAAGGCTCTCTGTATTTCAAGATTTTACCCCAGCAAACATGTATGTTCTTATAGTGTCAAACACTCTGCGAGGGATTTGCTTATTTCCCTTCAAAACCCCAAAAAACTACGACATTTTGGTAATTAGCAGCCAGTGGTAGTAATTATCACCCATATTTCAGATATTACCACCCAGTTAATCACCCAGTACTCCAACTTTATTGATGACAACTGTCCCTGAAGATTTTCATAGGAATACCAGTTGCTGGACACATGTCCAAGGCATGAAGCCATCTTTATCTGGAAGCAAAAACTCAAAGCCTTTATTCTCCAAACCTGGCCTGGTTTCTTCTTTACAGAATATCAAAGAACACCACTCCCAAACCAACCTGTATTTCTCTGACGCTGTTTGCAGACAGGACAAGGCAGACTCCCACAGTGAGGCAGAATGCCCCTGTCAGAAAGAAGGTGGAGAGCACAGATGCTATGGTGAGCTGGGGCTTCCAAGCTGGCAGCCTCTGCTGTTTGAATGCACTGTTATCTGGACACCTGGAAGGTTTGGCTTCTCCTTCTCTGGGAAGAAAACTTGTCTTGTTTTCCATTTTCTTTTTCTTGGTGAGAGAAAGGAATAATATCCTTGTGCTGAAGAGTGTTTCAGCTGAGACACTGTCTACTGTTGGGAGACTGTACTCTTTGTTCAAACTTGCATCATGGTGAAGAATTACTTATTAACTAGATCTCTCTCTTCCTTGTTTTCTGTATTTGTGTCTGGATCCCCATGATCAGCTTGTACCAGTCAAGTGATAGTGTACTTTGATCGGATGTCCAGTTCATTCCTCCTGGAAAAGCTTAGATATATTTTTCCTGCCCCACAGCTCATTAGGATTCATTATGATCCATTTGCAAGGATACTGTCAGCTATACTGGAATTTCTGTGTAATTTCAGATACATTATTTCTTCTCCCTTCACTTTCATAGCTGCCCAGCTAACAGGCATTGCATACAATGAAAGGAGTTCTGCTCCAGTCGCACTGGATTTCACGGGGAGGACTGCAGGTGCTGAGACAACACTGAACAGAGAACATTGCTTTGGAAGACCAAATCAATTTTCTTAACCTATTATGATTATTGCTATTGACTGAGATGCCATTAAAGGTTGTAAAAAGGGTGTGTGTTTTTATCATAGAAAGACAATTCATTTTTAAAATATCCAGTTTGGATCAATGGCTTTCCGAGATACTGATGATTTCCTCATCTCTATTAATCTCATTCTCTGAAAAAGAATCCATCCATTCTCTACTATCCTCAATGACAAAAGAATCACCCAGAGATCACCTCATTTTAATTTAAATGGACAAACATAAGAATACTTCTTGCACACGTGAACAGTTTGGCCAAAATAAAATCTCAGTATAATACAGATAATTTATCATGTAAAAGCAAAAAGCAGCATTTGGCCAGCTCTAGAACAGATAGTTGAAAAATACCTTTTTAACATTTATTTAAATTCATACAACTTTTTCAAAGATGCCCAAGGGCAAGAATTACATTACCACTCTCATGAGAGAAATACATGTCTCGTTTGGGACAGCACAGGGAGGGAACACAAAACTGAGCTATGCAAAGACTTTCACATGTTTGGTCATCTTCAGTCTTACTAGTGACATATAGTAGTAAATCTAGCAGGTGAAAGTAGTGGAACTCTGACATTGTTCCTGCAATAAAAATAATACTAGAACTACAAACAAAACTTCCGGGTTTTTATTAAAAGAAAACTCAGAAAAAGTTGCAATGTGCCTTCTGTATTGAGACCTCTGAAAAGTCAAAATTCAGTTGCAGGCAGGATAATAGTAAAACACAGCTGCAAATTACTTCCTTGTTGGTAAACTCATTAAAAGAGTCCCAGCTTCACAGATCCATTTCTGCACAGCTTTATAATACTCTTCTCCAGCAGGTCAATTGTTTCTTTCTTTATCTGAAGAAAACAAAAATCAAAGAAAGTATAAGAAGTTACTGATAATATACCATTATTTATTTACAGTAATTTCACGACCATAAGGCGCACCGGACTATAAGGCACACCCCCCAGGAGTCAGCAAAATTCGCAAAATTGTAGATCAGATAAGGCACACTGGACTATAAGGCGCACCTTCTTTTGCAGCGAGGCCCTGCCCCCAGCTCCCCTACGCGGTTGCTGGCCGAAGCCCTGCCTCAACCCGGCAGCCATTGGCCCCCGGGCCAGCCTGTGCATGTCTGCCACCGCTCCGTGGGGCGTCCCCGGGGCTGGGGCATGGCCGCCGCCGCTCCGTGGGGCGTCATGGGGACGGGGCATGGCTGCCGCCACTCTGTGGGGAATCCCTGGGACCAGGACATGGCTGCTGCCGCTCCGTGGGGCATCCCCGGGACAGGGGCACGGCCGCCGCCGCTCCGTGCAGCATCTGCGGGGACAGGGCATGCCCGCTGCCGCTCCATGCGGCGTCTGCGGGGCTGGGCAATGGCCGCCACCACTCCGTGTGGTGTCTCGGGGATGGGGCATGGCTGCCACCGCTCTGTGCGGTGTCCGCGGGGCCAGGGCATGGCCGTCGCCGCTCCGTGGGGCATCCCTGGGACCAGGGCATGGCTGCCGCCGTTCCGTGGGGCGTCATGGGGACCAGGGCATGGCTGCCGCCGTTCCGTGGGGCATCCCGGGGACCGGGGCATGGCCGCCGCCGCTCCGTGCAGCATTCGCGGGGCCCCGCTGCTCCGGGAGTTCCCTGGCGCTCCGGGTGTCATGCGTCCCCCCGGCGCACCAGGAACCGCACGTTGCCGGTGCGCTCCAGGAGTCCCCTGGCACTTCGAGTGACCCGATACCGGCAGGCTCGCCCCGTGACGCCGCTGCCCCGATTGCGGCCGCTCTCCCCCACCTCCACGCGGCTGCTGCCCCGATTACAGCAGCCTTCCCTGCCCCGCCAACGCCGGGGCTGCCCCGATGCCAGCGGGTCCGCCCTGATGCCGGCGGGTCTGCCCCGATTCCGGCAGCTTTGCCCCCCCCCCCAACGCGGCCACTGCCTCGATTCCNAGCTTTGCCCCCCCCCGCAACGCGGCCACTGCCTCGATTCCGGTGGCTTCCCTCCCCCCCCACGCGGCGGCCGCTCCGATGCAGCGCTGGGGCTGCCCTGATGTCGGAGGCTTTCCCTCCCCCCACGCGGGGGACGCCCAAATGCCGGCAGGCCCGCCCCGCGGAGCCCCTCTCCCCTCACATCCTGACGTTGCTGCGGGGCCACTCCCTCCTCACAGCGAGGCACAGCCCCACAGGACCACTCCTTCCTCGCAGCCAGCCACAGCCTCGCAGGGCCACTCTCTCCTCACAGCCCGGCACAGCCCCGCGGGGCCACTCCCCCTCGCAGCCCGGCCCTGCTGCAGGGCCACTCCCCATCATGGCTCACAATTCCGGGTTGGTAACTTTTGCCACTAGGTCCCTCAGATAAGGCGCACCGTTCTATAAGGCGCACTTCCGGGTTCAAGGGAAAATCTTAGTCAAAAGGGTGTGCCTTATAGTTGTGAAATTACTGTACTCAGTCACCTTACTACGGGACTAGAAATTAAAGAAGTGATCCCTGTACAAGGTCCAGTGGAACATCCCTATTTTTTAAAATACTCATCATTTGCTCTGCAGCCCTGAAGTCCCATTTCACATGGCTACAGAAAGATTGTCATTGAGAGAGTTGATAAAGCACACCACAGCAAAAGGCCCATCCTGGGCTGCAGTATCCCTACAGGACTTTTCAGAGTAACAAGTGGCATAAACAGGCACAGGCCTGTCTGTGTCTGAGACACCTGAATGAAAGTAAGCATGAAGGTCAGGTCTGCCTCTGCTGCATCCAAAGTACTTTGGTTTATGACACTGATATGGCTGTAGCTTACGGCTTATCTAAAGATAAAACAAATGTATTACAGAGTAAATATTGACTACATATTTCAGAGGGAACACAAGATTCTTTAGCATCATAGTTAGTCCACAGTTTCCTTATAGCTCCCTCTTACCACTTTAAAATAACTTATATGCAGGTTTTCTCTTTTGTGCTTCTACTTTGCAGAGGAATAAATGATGTAAGAAAGTCCAGCCAGTCTCAATTTCAGACTGGATGTGCCACACAAAGTTCACTTGTGACTTTCTATCACAAGTCCATTTCTCACAAACCTTTTGTTTTCATGAAGTCTGAAACTTAGCATATTTTCAAATTTATTTAAGGCTTGGTGTGTGCATTGTTTGCAAATGATACAATATTGGGTTTTGTTGAAAAAAACTTCACTTGAATCTTTGGAACAGCTCTGTATTGCTATCACTCCTCTGTACAAAAAGCCTTCAAAACAGGAAGCTTGTCCTTTGGTCAGATCAAAAAGTATAGAATCCATTTTTATTTACACCTTTATGGTTTACTTCAATTCCAGTGTGCCAAGACAAAGTCTGATAAACTCATTCAGCTCCTCCTGTGGTTTCTTTGGGAGATTTCATCTCCTTCTCTCTCCATTGTTTGGGATGAAGGAAGTGGGAGACAGAGAATGAAAAAAACCAGTAGCATTAATTAATGAGATGTTGAGGCAGCTGACAGAGCAGTGGATCAGGGCACCGTTGCCTGTGTGGATATGATGGGATACAGAACTGCCACATGGGAAGATCCACATGTTTTTAAATTAATGTACAGTAGTTTCACGAATATAAGCCGCACCATTTTAACTAAAATTTTGCTCCCACACCGGAAATGCGGCTTACATTCAGGGGTGG
>PYHW01010413.1:2076301-2109804 GCA_013186435.1 Turdus rufiventris | reverse complement strand
AGTGGGGCGAGCCTGCACAGCCTTAGCCAAGCCAGTAAACCCCCCGCCATGCCATGATTCTGTTACTATTTGGCAACTTTGTTGCACGTGGGTTCTTGCTATGAGCGACAGAGCGGCTTATATTCGGGTGCGGCTTATTTAAGGACAAAAAACGAAATGTTTGCCAATACCCAGAGATGCGGCTTATAGTCCGTGCGGCTTATATTCGTGAAATTACTGTATTTATTAGAATATACCACTGTGTACAGAATTCTCCACTGAACATCAAGTGACTACAAAAACAGCAAGTAAAATGGACATGTGCTTCCAGCTGTTCTTTATTCTGGTGTAAACACAATGAAGTCTAGCAATGTTGCACCTTAAGTAAGAAAAGAAATTACTGATAATTGAGGTTTGCACTGAAAATAGGCCAGTATGCTGAGTTTCTAATTTTAAGTGTACAAGTTTGCCTCCATAAGTAACACAGGTGAAAGAAATTAGGACATCAAACAGCCAAATCTCTGAATTGTCTTTGGTACAGTATTTCCT
Source organism: Turdus rufiventris (assembly GCA_013186435.1). NCBI lineage: Eukaryota > Metazoa > Chordata > Aves > Passeriformes > Turdidae > Turdus > Turdus rufiventris. The sequence goes on along the minus strand of PYHW01010413.1, from coordinate 2,109,276 downwards.
CTCCTTGGGAAAACTTATGACTATTCATAGCATGTATTTGACATTATTATATAAAATCAGAAAAGCTGGCTAAGGCTGCGTTCCATATTTGAAACCCAAATGTTGCTAGAACATTCCATTGGTTTAAACGTGGTGTTAAGATGCCTTATGACCAACACTTTATTTGGGTGTATTTTGCTGTTGACATTCCTTATATGTAACTTTAAGGAATCTGCCTGATGTCTGCAGTGAGATAAATACCTGCAAGGTATCCACTTCTAAAGCTCCAGTGTCAAAAACCTTCCTTTACAATGTGTTACCTGAGTCAAGAGCAGTTTGATGACTCTTCTGTAATTATATATTCACTATTCTTTAATCACACATAAATATCTATTGCTTATCCTAACACAACATATGATGGTGTAACGTGCTTACTTACCTGGATTTAACTTGAACTAAACTTTAATTTTTCATGCTAAAATAGGCTTATGATTTTGCCTTAATAATACAGACTTGGAGTCATAACTTCTGGCCTGTGTTTCTAGACAGACACACAGAACTGCTATGATGCTGTCTACAGTGAGCTGAAAGGTATAGTTGAGGTTTGCAATAGCCCAAAATGAAATACTGGCAACACCATCTTCATTTTTTGGAGGTAGATCATTTATGGTCTACTTTATGGATATTGACTTCTGACTTTGACTTAAAAAATCTATCTCACTGCCATCAACACCATTTGTACTGCCTATGAGTTTGTGCTCTACTGCCTGTGATTTCACATTTTCTGTTCTTTAAAAAACTTACAGGTAAGTGCAAGCACCATACAAAAAAAGCCTTATGTATTAACCACAAGAGGGAGCCTCCTTGCCTCCAAAAAATCAAAGGCAGGGTCTTTTTTTGCTACTTCATTTCTTCAATGTAATTTTTTTTTTGTTTTGTGTATGTGGTGTATGTGGGGCTGTAAAAGGCAGCACATTCAAATACTTAGACAAGTACAGAGATGGATTAATGACTGATAATTTGTTTAACTTGTGAAACAGCCTAATGTCTATATGCAAAAGAAGTCCTTTTCCCTGGAGATTCCTTCTAGGTATGGGCCTGCTCTAAATGTACAAAACCTGAAGACACTGTGCAGGAAATTGAGAGATTTCTAACAAGCATTAATAGAGGAAACTGTCTCTTCCTCTGATCGAAATAGGTGATGCCCCATAACATACTACAAACATAGCGTGTTACAGCAAAAAATATAACAGCTGGATTACAGAACTAAAAAGAATTGGGAGTCATCTTAGAAGGAATGTACAAATGATGGATGGTTCTAAGTTGTTTGTACTCTACCTCTTGTCAAAATAAAACAAGAAAGAAAAGGAAAAAACAAAGAAAGAAAAGAAAAAGTCAAGAGAACTGTCTGTAGATTTATGATGTTATCTTACTCTCAGGTAGAGAAACATAGCCATAGTTTTGTTTAGTTTTGAGGAAACGTTTCACTGAATCACAGAGAATATGCCGAGTTGGAAGGGACCCACAGGAATCAAGTCCAACTCCTGCCTTTGCACAGGACACCCCAAGAATCACACCCTGTGCCCGAGAGCATTTTCAAACACTTCTTGTGAACTCTGCCAGGCTTGGTGCTGTGACCACTTCCCTTGGGAGCCTGTTCCAGTGTCCAGTCACTCTCTGGATGAAGAACCTTTCCCTGATATCCAACCTAAACCTCCCCTGACACAACTTCAGGCCACTCCCTCAATTCCTGTCCCTGACCACTGCAGGGAAGAGAACAGTGCCTGCCCCTGCTCTCACCCTCACAAGAAGCTGTACCTGCACTGAGGTCTCCCCTCAGTCTCCTCCAGGCTGAACAGACCAAGTGCCCTCAGCCCCTCCTCACACGGCTCCCCCTCAAGAGCCCTCTCCATCTTGTGTTGTGGCAGCCAGAACTGCCCCAGCACTCGAGGTGAGGCTGCCCCAGCTCAGAGCAGAGCAGGACAATCCCTCCCTTGCCTGGCTGTGATGCTGTGCCTGATGCCCCCAGGACAGGGTTTCTCCTCCTGGCTCCAGGGCACTGCTGACTCAGGTTTAACTTTCCAGCGACCAGGACCCCAGGTCCCTTTCCATGGCATTGCTTTCCAACATCTCATTCCCCAGTCTGTCTGTACAGCCACGGTTGCCCCATCCCAAGTGCAGAATCCACCACTTTCCCTTTGTTAAATTTCACACAGTTGGTGATGCCCATCTTTCATTTGCTGAGGTCTAGGACTCTGTACAAAGTCCTCCCACTGAGGGAACTTCCTGGGGACAGGTAGAACATTCATTGAGCATAAACAGGGGAAACCTACAGCACAACCATAAAAGTCACATTTGTGACTTGCAACAACAAAGGAAAAATTCTCTTTCAGGAGATAATTTTGAGACCTGAGAGTACAGACTTAGTCAATATGAAGTTCTTTGTGCTCCTTTACCACTGAAGACAGCTTTACAGAAAGAAAACCTTACTGACCAAGACCTGAGAACTACCAACAAAAGTAATGAATACACAGAATATAACATATACAGGTGCTTATATAATACCTCAGGGATGTCCACCATTCTCCTTAGTTTCTGATCTCTCCAGTTCCAATCCAGAATCATATATTTCATGGAGTTCAAGCACAGGGCATCTAAAAAGGCAACATAAATGTCACTACCAGGATAACATGACATGTACTTATCAAAATGATTTTTGGCTTTTACATCTTCTGCTGTCTGTTTCCAAGGAAATCTTTGAACACTTTAGTACTACATTTGCTAGCTGGAAAACTAATGCACTGACACTGCAACCTCCCTTAGCCACATAATCCCATGCCTTCTTGGAAGATAAACACAAAAGCAGAATAACTACTGTTGCCAGACTTGTCAAGAGCTTAATATCCTGCCAGAAAGTAATTCCTCAAGCTTCTTCTTGATGAAACCACAGGAGCTGAATTTCTGCAGCTGATGGCACTGGTAAGTTACAAGGATCCTAACCTGAAAATTGATGTTAACAGGAACAGACAGTGTTCAACAATTTACAGGACGGGGTGCTATGTGAATATGAGTCAGGTCAGTGGTGCTACTGAAGAATTCCTTTATCCTTCAAATAAATGGTGGTGAAAAAAAGGTCCTTTCTGAGCTTGCTTTTCAGCCATCCTCCTATTTTTTTCCTGGTCTTCTACATGATGCCCAACATTTTTTCCTATCAGTTTTGATTCCTCTCCCTTCTCTAAGTGACCTGGATCTGCAATACTAAACCATAAAAAAGAGAACCAGAGCTTGGGATAAAATTTAACACTTCCAGGGATGGGGCATTCACAGTTTCTCTGGGAAATCTGTTCCAGTACCTCACCACTCTCAAGGCAATTTGGTGATGTGCTGAGCACTAGAATTTAGTGTTGGTGGAAACAACAAAATTATGTTACTTCTGCACTCTTTTGGAAGGAGTAGTAGAGTCCCAAACCACTGCCAGTCCCTGACAAAGAGACCACAGTCAGAGCAAGACAATGTCTTGCATAACAGGAATGGAAAGAATTGCCTTATCATCTTGTCATTTTATTGTTTCTTTTTCTTTGTGTACATACTGTCTACTGAGCAAGTAAAAATACTCAAAATTTGGAAAGAGAAAAGATTTATAGAGAATAATTGATTTTATTATAGGCAAATGAGAAATAAGATCAAATCAACAAGCAGATCTTCCATCCACCCCTCACAAAAATTTACACTGAGCTCAGAGTGACATATGATACAGTGACTTCTGCCACCATTTCCTTTTGATCCATTTGCAGTGTTTGGTTTCCTGAAGCTTTAATTCTCACACTGTGGTTTTGCAATCACTTTCAAGTCAACATAAATTAGTATTCCTGCCAAAAGAGGAAGTCTCCCACCTCTGTCTGCTCATTACCTGATTTTGTGTGCACACTGGTTTTGGTTTAATTGGGGTCATTTCACTGAGCTGCCAAATAGACTCTTGGGCTTGCACAGGGAGCAGGAAGAGGGAATAAGCACTGACTGGTGGGTGAGAGGAAGCATTACTCTGCCTTTCTCTGCTAATACTGGCTTATGCCAGCTTAAAGTGATCATAAAACAAAGTACAGTAATTTCACGACTATAAGGCGCACCCTCCTGACTAAAATTTCCCCCCGAACCAGGAAGTGTGCCTTATAGTCCAGTGCACCTTATCTGATGGACAGAGTTGTGAAATTTGCCAAACCGGAAGTGTGAGCCACAACGGGGGGGGCGGTGCTGTGGGAGCGTTGAGTCACAAGGCGGGGTGGGAGCGGGCGGCCGCAGCCAGCAGGAGCCGCACAGGGAGGTAAGGAGCTGCCGCCAGCCCTGGCTCGGGCACGGGCGGAACAAGAAGTGCGAGCCTGCAACAGCCCTGAGCCAAGCAGAGCCCGCCCGGCGGTGGTATAGGGGCAGAGGTGGCACGGCCTGGGCGGCTGGGGGAAAGTGCCGTGGCGGCAGCGACATGGCCCGGGTGGCTGGGGGAAAGTGCCGCAGTGGTGGCGCAGCCTCTGCAGCTGCGGGAAAGCAGAGGCGACACAGCCCCTACAGCCGCAGGAAAGCGGCGGCGGCGAGGTTCCTGCGGCTGCGGGGAAGCAGGGAGAGGTGGCTGGCTGCAGGGAATTGGCGAGAAGCGGCGAGAAGCGCCACCGCGGGGAAGCGGCAGTAGGAGCTGGGATGCGTGAGCCGTGCCAGCCAGCGCTGGGGGCGGGCGGGAGTGCCGGGGCCCACTGCACGGGGAGGGTGCCTGGGGCTGCATTTAAAGGCTACACCGAACTTTGAAAAATGTTTGCAAATTGAGCACCTGCCAGTAATTCACTACTTTGTTGCATGCCGCGGGGCTTCTCGCTGCAAAAAAAAAGTGCACCTTATAGTCCGGTGCGCCTTATATGATCTACAAAGTTGTGAAATTTGCCGACTCCCAGGGGTGCGCCTTATAGTCCGGTGCACCTTATGGTCATGAAATTACTGTACTAGAAACTTGACCTTGTTTTGACTGAAATAGCACAAGTGAAGAAATAAAACCATATCGTTTGCTACTCAAATCTACATGTTCATGTCAACCTAATAAAAACAAAGTTTCACTTCTCATTAGACCAAATATAAAATACCTAGGGAAAAACCCTCCTTGTTCTCCTACCTTGCTCCACTAGTGCCTTTACTCTCCCAGGAGTTCCAACCCCAATGTGGAACATGCCCTTCTCCAACATATTCATTTGTTCCTTTATCTAATTTGAAGAGAGAAAGAAAAATCACAGTAAACACATAATTGTTTTAAAATTTATTTTCAAGGAGTTAGAAATAAATTCAAGATCTCATTGTATCTCTTTGTAGAACACCATCAAGTAAAAATGATAACTGTCTTTCAAACTGTCAGACGATTTTATCTGCAATAAAGTTTAAGAAATAGAACAAGCCAGCTGGGCATCACACTTCTCTAGAAGTTCAATCTTTTTTTACTTTAAAAATCTGCTATTGCACCAACTAATTTTGGAGGTGAGAACAGCAAGATTCCTTCAGCATTTAAACAAATTCTCTGGAATACTGAAAAATCTGAATTAACTCTGAAGTCCTTCAAGATGAAGATACTGGAAAAAGGTGAAATAAAGCAAATGACATTTGCATGTTTGACAGCATTTATATCAAAGGCCAGGTGTTCACTTATTATTCCCAACACCCCTATAATTTTTGCTTTTTCATAGGTATGGATATTGAAGATCCAGGCATTCAATTTTCAGAATCCAAATGTAGGTGCTGGTACAGTTTACTTCCACAGACCTGTGTGTGTGAGCCTTCTGGCATTTGAATGAGCACTTGATGGGAGTGTGGAACAGTGAAACTCAGCAGGTGCACAAGCATCTACATTCTGCACAAGGTTGCACCAGAGCTACTGGAGATGGTGCTTAGTGAAATTCCTCATACTGCAGCAATGGGTTACCAAAGGAAGTACTACCTAAAGGAAGGAACTTCATATGAGCACTGTATGAAAGGCACTACTGCCACAGGATTCAAAAAGAAAATTGTATCACACTATTCAGCTGTTTACTTGCTCTACTAAAATTCCCTACCTTTATGTGCTTTGCAAACAACTTGAGAACTCTGCAATCTCCTTTAAAAGCTGTCATTGACCTAGCAATAAAAAAACAAACACAAAAACAAAAACAAAAACAACAAAAAAACAATGAAATATAAGAAGCAGGGCTGGGCTTAAGACCACACATGAGGAAAGAAAAACTAACTTTTTAAAGCATTTCTCAATATGTTTGAGACACACAGAGTCTCCCAGCGAACCCTGGTTGTACTCTGAACACTGTGTACATTCTTGTTTGCTACTCATCAATAGAGATCAACAACTGGACAGACACAATGGAAGATATCAGTAGGGGGCAATATTGTTTAGATAGCTTTTCAGATAATATTTAATATTGTGGCCTGTGCTTTCACAGATAGCTTAGTTAAAAACTGGTTAATCACCAAATCCTAATTAAAAAAAAAAAAGTTCATTTACTGAGATACAAGTATTCATGAATATGAGTGCATGTGCACAAAAGGAAGGATCTGTGTATGGACTGATCTACATTTTACAGTCTTCATGCAGCATGGCTGCTGGGAAAACCTAGGCTGCCTCTGTCTTTACTGCAGAGATTTTTCAAATTCCAGTTAACTAAACTAAATTGTTAGAAACTTTGACTTCTTCTGACACTCCATTTCGGCACACAGTAGCAACTCTATGTTCTGTATTCATCAAACAGGAGACAACACAATCAGTATTTGCTGAATGTCATTTAAGGCAGCTTGCTCTGCATGCTACACAATAAATTTTCAATTTACAAAGCTAAAGATTTATCTACATCTAAACCACTTAAGTCTTGGATGCTAGTCTCTGCATGCTCAACAGGCACTTATCTGCCTTATTTATGCTTATAGCTGTGTCATGGAATCAAACTTCCTAAATCTTCATCTCATTTTATACTGACAGATAATTACAGGAAGTAGGGTCAAGACATAGAAGACAACCATGAAATTTTTGAGGTATCCATCAATTCACAGTCATCAAAACTTCTGGCATGAGAAGGGGAGGACAGAGAAGGGGAAAAAACAGGGACAGGGCACGCTGAAAATTGTCACCTCTGCCCTGCAGTTTGCCAGCCTGAGCCAGCTGAGAACACTGACGCAGACCTGGAGGCACTCAGGCCAGACACACCTTGGCATCTGAGGCCCTGAAATGCCATGTCCTCGCTGCCTTTGGTGCAAAGTCATGACTTCTAGTGGTTGATCATGATGCTTTATGGGCTTACTGGGCTCCCAAGTATAACATGTTCCATGTTTCCCCTAAATTGGTTACACTTTACTTTTGGTTTTTAACAAAAGTAACACTTCCCAGGCAACTGAAGCACTGAGCATTACTTCAGTCCAAAACTGAACACCACACTTCCAGAGTTTAAAGAAGGAAGGGATATTTCATCAGTTTGAGTCAGTGAATTTGCTGGCTAGCAGAGGACAGTGTCCCAGTTTTGCCTTTTTGCCTGTGGTTCCAAGACAAAACTGCTGACCGACTGCCAACCTCAACACAGAATTTGCTATTGACATACTTGATGAGTTCCAAGGAGCGAAGGGCAGAACTGCAGAGGACCAGCATCACCACTGACTTCTTCTCCTTGTGATTTCTCCGGAGCTTCGCCCACTTAGGACAGACTGCAATGGAAAAGCCCTTGTACCCACACAGAGTACTACATGCCACAATTTTAAATTACTGGAGTACATGATGAATGGTAGCCAGCAGCAAGAACACACATGCTGACTCCTTTGAGGTCTGGAACTTTGGCAACATTTTTGCATTTAGTCATGACTGAGAAACTGGAAAATGAAAAGCCCCAAAAAAATAAAATACAAAAATATCACATAATTGAACAAACTAGATAAGCATTAAAAATCAACAGTTTTTAAGGTGATGAGCCCATGGTCTTCATTTGCCACATATGGCAATTTGTATCAGAGAAAATCAACTGCTAAGAAACATTTACCAGACCAGAAGTTCTATATAAATATAAAAGTGAATAAAAATTCTCTTGGTTCATGTCAGCAGACAGCTACAAGACTTTTATTGTAAAATAATATGTATACCTACTCATGAAACCACAATAAATTACTGATAAATAATCCCTATTAAAATTAAATGAAAGCCCAGAACCTTTGTGATACCAAAAAAAAGTGATAGAGCAAAAAAAAATAAAAAAAAAGCCAGAAAAACAATCCCTGTCATAAAAAATAATTTAAAAGCTTTAAAGCGATATTTCATAATAAACAATATTTGGAGCTACATATAAAAATGCAGTAATATTGTCTTAGCAACATTTTTCATACATCTTTCATCTCACCCAGAACAACATTTAAACTCACTTTCCTTCAAGTATGATGCAAAACTGTGGGTAAGATCATTGGCTGGCAAAAAACAGGAATCTGAAAACATAAAGAAAAAAATACTTTTGTTGATGTGTTTCAACAGCGAAGGGAGAATATATGTTTGCAACATAAGTACATGTACTATCGATGAAATCCCAACTTCATAAATCCATCATCAATAAAATACCAGTTCTGGAACAAAAATTAATGCAGAAGAAGCTTTATATGGATTAAGTCAATGAAGGTAACATCTGAGTTGAAATTTCTTTTTATTCTCCCAGCCTGAAACCTTGCATATAGGGCTCCTGCACAGGTGTGATCACATGCTTCAAAGAAAGTTTTCATATATCTTTGCCAAAATGAATCAAAGCCTCAGCCAAAAACCTTACACTCCTAGACTCTTCCTCCAATGTACCTAGGATGAAATATGTTTGTACACCCCCCAAATAATTCATACTGTTTAAATGCAATAACCTACCCCTAATCTACTTGGCAGTAAATCTGTTCCCCTTCTGGCCTTTCATATTGTGATAACCCACCCAACTATATCGACTCTAATAGCAACACCTCCACTGCATTTCAGTGCCTTTCTCTTCCTCCATTTCCTGCTGACTTCCTTTTCCCTGGTCACTATGTTAACTAGGAAATATTTTAATAGCACTCTGTGGCAGACATGCCATTTGACTTCATTTAATGGCAATGAAAATTCTAACAGGCTCTTTGGAAGGTCCTTTCTCATGCCTATATAGAAAATCAAAGTTCTTAAAAAGGTTATTAAAATTCCATGGTCTGAAAACTTACCACTGTTCTTAAGAGCTCTTTGCCTCATAGAACAATATGCTTCTGCAGAGCATTAATAACTCTCCTGTCTTTAAAGAAATACATATTTGTCATCATCTTGCACTAAGCACAGCCCCTCAAGGTGTCCATGGATGTTTGCTGATACATTTTCTAAACTAAGGAGGTTTCTTCAAAGATGTTATTCATGTTCACATGGATGGTGCACTGTGCTAATGCTGAGAGCATCAATCCCAGATCTTCATCAGAACAGACAATGTGACAAACTTGGTTTGTAGCCAATGCCTGGCTGAAGTCCTTGCTAAAAACTTTTATTTTGCACTGATTTCTATTAAAACCTGAGAGTGACATTTACTGGAACTTGAGGTTCAAAGGAAATGAATGTGTGCAACTGAAGGATCAGCAGCTGATTTACATTAAAAATCATATTTAGAAGATGCACCTGATGCTGGTGAGGACAGGCAGGGGCTGATCTGAAGACATGGTCTCAATTAATGACTGACAGTTCAAGAGGTCCTTTCTGAAGGACACAGCTTCACTCACTGACTCCTCACCAACAGTTCAGCAACACTGCAGCATTTACAACAGTTTTAAATAGAAGTTTCAGAGAGAGGGGAAGAAACACACAGCTCCAGACTGCAGCAAGAGACCAAGCTGACTTTGTGACCAACCCTGACCTTCTGCACTTTGTCAGTGAACAGGAACACACAGCTCCAAAGTAGCTGCTTGTTATTTACTCAGTGCTTTGACGTGAATGACTCGACAGCTGTACAAGTTCGTAAACTCCTTGGCACTCTAAGCCTTCAACTCCCAGCAAAAAAAATAAGGAAAAAAATATCTCCATCCAACACATATGGAAATGGGTCACTTCAGTAGCCCAAAGGGCTCTTTTAATAAGAAAGAAACCAAAGCAATTTATTATTTCCTAACAACCTTATATGCCAAAAAATACTTAGCACAAGCTTTTCAAAGAAATCTATATGGGATCTCTCCAGGTTTTCTTGATCCAGTAACAAAATTGAGACTGCCCCACAGAAATAAAGAAGGGTCCACTAAGGAAGAGCACATTTACCTAGAGAGACAGGCTTATTCATTAAAAAAAGAAAAAGTACTGCTGGGCTAGAAGGCCTCTAAATTGGGCATAGGTCACTGACAGTTCAAGAAGTCCCAAAGGTGAATGCAGGCTAGTTAGCAGGCTGCTGCTCTTCATGAGCCCTACCAACAAATAATGGACAGTGTCTCTGTCGGCACAGAGGCATAGGAGGCAGAGTTCAACTTCAGTTCAGACTGCCGTCATCTCCAGTGCAACCTCCAATTGACAAAGCTAAGCCTGCTCTGTCCTGTTTTTTGCATTTCCTATCTGGCTTTTAACAGGGAGCAAAAAAGACGGTCCTCATGGCTAAAACTTGGTCACTTCACACATGGACCAAAATTACTACCTCCACTCCCTGAAAAACCATTGCATGCAACATCTCATACCCATATGAGAATGATGCCTAATTATTTCTTTGTCTGGTTCTGTCAGCGCCTTATTATGCATCTGGACTGACTCAGATAACCCCAGGAACAAAATACATCTCTCATAGCACTTGGGAGTTACTATCAGGAAATCATAAAATTTCTGTCAGTAAAGTGAGCTCCAGAAATTAATACTTCATAATAAAAACAGACATTTAAACAATGTTTCATTTCCATTACTCCAAGAAACCTCACATTTATTCCAGAGAAACTAACATTTCAACTTAAATAGCAAATTAATCTACAGTAAAAAAGAAATATAAGAACATATTTTCATTTAAAAGTACAACTCAATTTCTGTGCCAAAAATATTTTTTCTTCTGCAGAAAAAGAAGCAAATAATATAATGAAAAAAACCTTATTTGTATATTAAATAAAGGTTAAGTTACCTGACAGCTGTAATTCCTCTATTTCAATCACAGAACGGTTTTCACCAAAATGTTGAGTAAGAAGATTTTGTAGATCTGCAGGGACACCAGGTTTTGGAGCAGATTTTTGCAGAACATCAGAAATCTTCTTCTAAAAAACCCAAGTAAAATGGGTCAATATGATATTTCCATATAGTTTTTTGGCTAGCTAACAACACTGTAAATAATGTTCCTCCATATCTTTGTACAGTTATAACAGTTTAATTATGGCTTCACTGGAAAAACACCTTATAATGGGACAAGATTCCCTGTATCTTTAGAGAGAATGCAGACTTCAGATGCAAGCTGAGATATTTGGACAAGATGGTCTGTGAGCCTGAACATGAAAAATTTCATGCATTCACCTGAAACACTGCTGTAATAAAAACCTAAAAACATAAAAGTTGTTTTTTGAGTTTTGATATTGCTATACTCTAGTATCAGTTTGAAAACTCAGGCTTTTTTTCAGAATTTGTTTGAGTTTATTATTCTTCAGGAGTAACAGCAAGAAACAAGTATATATATGATGTGTTTATATTTTGATTTAAACAGGGCAACTATCTATCTATATTTGGAAGGGAAGATGGTTACTTATATTCACAGAATACCATGGCAGGGTGATGAAAATAAGCTAAAGCAACAAAACCACAGGTCAATCAGCAAGAATTCACAGCTGCTTTGCTCTCCCACACTGTGAAGTTTTAAAAAAATTACTAATTTTTTAGACACTGAATGTGAGTTCATAATGACTGTTTTACACCTTAGAAAGGTTACCAAGTAAGAGGTCTGAATTCTCACTGAAGTGAAAAGATTGCTCCATTTTTTGCCATAATTAAATAGAACATGTGGGTAGAACAGCCCAAGGTTCCCATTGACTGATCTGCCAGCATTAAGAAAAGCAAATTTTAAGTATTTAAGAAAATAGCAAATTTGCAAGGATAGAGGCAGTCTGGAGAGAATGACAAGAATGTGATGTCTCTCTAGTTCTCACTGAAAATGTTTAGTTTTTGAAAGTACAGGTTAAGGTTTCTCAGCTATGTAAGCTAAACCGAACTCATCATCAAGGGGACACATGGTAGCATAAGTCTAGAAGTGAAAAGGAGTGGAAGCATGTGGTTAGGATCGAGCAAAAGGATCCATATTTTTGAGGCAAAGTGGGATTTCACAGAGATAAGGTGGGTCTGGAAGAACTTCTGGCAGCTTTGAAGGAAGGGTGGGTACCTTCAGTTTAGTAGGCTAAGGTTCAGGACAGCAAAGATCAATGAAAATTTTGAAGAGAGGTATGGTAGGAGTTTTAATGCCACTTTCTTCCATCTGTTCTTTCCCTCACTGCATCTCAGCACCCATTCCCTCCTCTCTTCCATTCCCCACCACTCTGTCTCTCCCTCTTGCCCAATACAGCCCAAATAGTCCAACCACAGCAGCATGAGGGGCAGAATGCTGAACAGGGAAGAGCCATCTGGGGGCTGCCAAAACAGCAAAGGCAAGGCAGGTGCTGCCTCTCCCAGCCATTGCCACTTTGGCACTGCCTGTTTCACCCCTGCTAAAAGCCACCTGTGGGTTTGCAAGACCCCAGCTGAACCTTTGACAGTGGGAGGCATGGAGATGAATACCTTCCTTGTAGTCTAGCTTTGTCCTGGTGCAAAGCCATCTACAGTTCCAGGAAGACTTTACAGGGGATGTCTGGCTGTTCCACAGGCTTCTGCAGTGCTTGAATCTGTAAGCATTTCTCCCCAAGACTCCCCTTCACTTACCACTGTTGTATTTTTCTGCCATGGAACAAGTGTATTCCCAAAGCATAACCAGAGGCTGTGAGCTGCACAGCCAGCCTCTGTGTGAGGCCCAAAACCAAACCATTCCATTGTTCTTCCCAAATGCTTTTCCCCAGCCCTGCCTCACAAGCTGGCTCGACATGACCCACACTTGGGAACCTCTGATTTAGCAGACAGCAAGACACAACTATCAACTCATTCTACTTGGTAATTCAGCATAAGATGCTGTTCCACAGGACCATTACGTAATTCATTGTGCCACTCAGTTCCTTCAGAAAAATTATTGCCCTCTGGAGGGGAGCCTGATACAACAAGAAATTCACTAAGAGCAAGAACAAAAACACCTGAGCAAACTCCCTTCAAGGAGAGCCGTGGGGAAATGTTCCTCATGCAGGAAGTTATATTGTTTTTCTTCCAATTCATTCCAGATGCTTAAAAACAACAGGGCTTTCCCCCCTTTTCCTTACTTTTGGAGACATCACTTTGTTTGGAAGCCACAGACCAACCTAACAAATGTTTCCTAATGGGATTTTTGACAGGCTGTGTATGTCAGCTTAGTGGCCTGCTGAAAGCAAAGGTGTAAGTAAGCAGCTGCTCTTTGCCTGAGAATGGGGTTTCTTGCTAGGTGGGTTTGCCAGCCTCTGCCATGGCATGCCTTCACTCTGGCTGCAGTGGAGTAAGTACTGTACTTACTTTGCCAGAGCCACATTGAAAGCAAAATCCCACTATTCCAGCTTCCCATTCCCTGAATGATTAAGAGGCCTAACATAACATAAAAAGGCCACCCCTCAGCCTTGTGAGAGAGCCAACTATTTACAGTCTGTCCCCCTACAGAAAGACAATTAACTTGCCTGGTGCCATATAATCTCCATTTAGACTTCAGGGTGTGTTTGTTGTTGTGGGTGAGGATGGAGCTTGGCCAGAGCAACAACACAGAGTATTTATTTATATACTTATGCTATGAGGAAAAGAGTGAGCAAGGACAGTCCTTGGCTCAAAAGATGTAACAGCAGCTGGAGCCTGACCACAGTGTGGGAATGGGTCAGAATCTGCAGCAACTGAAATTCCACCTTTCATCCATACAATCACCCTTTCCTGGTGGACAACACTTTCAAGTGGTGTGTAGACATATACAGCCCTTGGAATAGAGACTTTATGCCACAGGTCAGGTTGGGATAGATGTGTTGAGTAAGGTTTAAAAATGAGGAATTTCTCTTCTTCTCTAAAGAAGTGTGCAATATTATGACCACATTACTTCTCATCATCAAGGGTTGTCCCCATTCTGCATCTTGTAGTAGCATAAAAACCCATTGCCAAAACCCCAAACACACTCGTACCTTCTTCCTCTTCTTTGCCTTCACAGTGCTCTCTTGCTTTTCTTCAGGCTGATTTAAAAAAACCTCTATAGGCTGCAAAACACATTAAAAAAAAGAAGTAAGAAAAAACGAGTTACCAAAGGAAGGCAAAGGAAGTAAGAGGAGATACAGAAACTATAATGCTGGGCTAGGAAAAAACAATTAAAAGTGAACCTCCCCCACCTGTAGAAGGAATCAAATGCTTACAGTTCTATGTATATAAAGTAATTTTGGAAATGAGATTGTTATTACAGCCAAGAGAGGGAATAAAAGAAGAGAAAATTGAAATATTCAGGATGTAGTCATAATTACACAAAGTGGTAAAAAGCAGGTTTTGATACTTTAAAAAAATCAGGAGGAAAATATGAACAAAATCTACTACTAGATTTATATTTTTTATCTTTACTATTGCGAATGATAGTTCTTCTAAACTTTGCCAGTAGCGTTCTATAATAACTGGGTCTAAGGTGAGCATCCAGATGGTAAAAAATAACATGGAACTGGGTAAGATTAATTGGAAACAATCATGCTCTGGAGTTCCTTGTAATGCAAAATTTAGGAAAACATGTTTCAAATTTGTCCTATCCCATTCTTGCTTTGTCTCCTCATAGCAGGCAGGGTCAAATACACACAAGAAAAAATACACGGTGCATTTCAGAATAATTCAACATGTGCTGCTATCATTAACCCCCTTTTGTGCCTGAGTGAACAGGCTGAATTGGTCCATTTGTAGCAGAGTCCCTGTTCACATAATCCAGGGCTAGGATTTGTCCTTAGCCACCTAAAATTGTCCAAAACAGAGGAAGCGAGGCACGGACTTCTCTTGTTTTAAGTGTAGAAATTCTCTTTTCTTTTGCCTTCTCAGGGCCTTCTACCTAATTGAAATGCATATTTATCTACATAGACAGGCTTTGGAACTTAGTAAGTGACTTGATGAAGAGTAATGGGAAAATAGGCTGAGCTGCAGGAAAAAGCTCCATGCTACTATGATGCATCTGGCTGGAAAACTCTGCTCTTGTGAGAAAATGTGAGGAAGACTCATCACGTGGAACATTAAAAAGTTCAGGAACAGCAAATCCAGCACTTCTCCCTGGGGAAAGCCTGAAAGAAAAGTATCAGCAGGAGAGAGAGCTTAGCTGAAAACCAGAGAAGCTGTTTCTTTGTTCCCTTGGGAAGGTAGCTTCAGTCAGGCCTAGAGGACCAAAAGAAAGCCACAGAAGTTTGGAGTATCTGGGTCTTTCTGAGCCCTCCTTGCACAGCCCCACCTTAACAGAAGGACACTGCATAGCAACTGGTGCTAAATGACCCAACCCAGCACGCTCCTGCCTTTCCAAGCCCACTCTCACAGCCTTATCAGAAGCATTTTTTGAGGTTTAATTGTTCATATTATATTATGCTTACATTTCTCTTTTCCTCCCCACTCCCCTTGCTACATTAGCTATTAAAACCGGTAACCACCATGCTCAACACAAATAAATGACTTCTTGCTTTCTGTGCTGTGATGCAACCACAGTCATTGCCCTTGTAAAGGCAGTAATATTGAGTAGAAGTGGCTCTGAAACTGGTTGAGGACTGAAATGAAACTTGGGAATTACCAGAGAAGATTTGGCTGAAGACTCACTACAATTAGCAAAGCACTCTACAGCTATGGCTGGAATGTAACGCAGCCTGCACCAAAACCCAAGAGAAGTTGTGACAGGGATTATATCTTGCCTCAACAACAGAGATCAGTCCCTGTGATTTTCTCATGTATAAACAGAGATTATTTCACTGGAAATGAAGGGAATGACTGCAAATGGAAACTCACGTAAATTAACAAAATTGTTTCATAGTTAATGTAAGTTTTTTGGCTTTATTTTTGGTTTGTTGCTATTTTAAAAATCTGTCCTGACGCTGATTCAAGTGTTTTTAAAACATCACCATACGTTTCTTTATTCCTATCCTCACCATTAGCATTCCCAGACATTGAGACTGAAACAGAGCTACCCTCTGCTCTACTCTTACACATCCCAGCTGTCCACAGATACTTAAAGGCCATTTGGCAGGTGTTTTAATCATAAGTTCTATGTTCAACATCATATTTTATGCAGAGAACATGCCTCAGGATTGCTTCAGTCAAGGGCTACCTACAAGCAATCAAAAAGTCAGAAAAGGGCCAACCTGAATCTCTGTCCTGCAGTAGAGTACCATGGTTGCCCATTGCAGTGGTGCTACCACTCTTCCAAGATACTGAAAAATGTCACTCATTCACTTTGGGCCCATTTCTCCCTTCTTATACATTGTGAGCTGCTTTATATAACTCTGCAAACACTCCCAACTGGTATCTGTATGAGAAAAGAACGAAATGTGCCACAAAGCTGAAAAGATTTCTCTGAAAGAAAAAACTTCTCACTGCTAAGTCTTCATTCAAATGTTTGAAAGTACTACCAAATGCCATGGCTTCCTTTTTGAAGGCAGTATGTAACCCTTTCTTTCAGCAGCCACAGAAACACACAGCAGGCAACCCAAGCACACAGCAAGCTTGTAGGCAAAGCCTTGCTTCTTTAGAGAAACATGTTAAGACTCAAAATTGCCTTCTTTACATTGCATATATATATATGTATATATTTTTAGACATAGTATATGATTAGTCCAGCAACAGTGAATCCATCTTCTATGGACATTAAAAATAAAGACATAAAAAAAGAAATTTCATGGTGGTGAATGGTTGTAAACTTACGCATCTTTGATGATTTGCAGTCTAAAATATTTTAACATCTGATCTATTTTGAACTTCTGACCTTTATCCAAGCATTAGTTGCCTATCTACTCATGAAATAGCTCTCTGCATGCCACCCTTAAGAAAAGATCATTTGCATGCTTTTCTTATGCAAGACACAAAGCAGACAACTACTTTTTTTGACACAGCTCCCTTGTGCTCTGTGTTTTTATGCTATTTTTACATGGAAATTCTTAAAATGCAGAAAACAGGAAATTTGTGCCAAGACCAGTGATTTATGAGCTAAAATGTCATAAATTCCTTGTTTGTTAATCATACACAGAACATAAAATATTTCTTGTATTATACTTCTAACATGTTTTATTTCTTTACACTTTGCCAAAGTTATGGGAAATTCAAATGTAGAGTGAAAACAGTCTTGTATGTGTGTGAAAGTTTACATTCCAGGTCAGCCACATACTCTGACTTTTGGATTTTGTGACAAAGTAAACACGTCACTGCGTCACTCGGATTGGAGACAGATCATTCATTTCACTGTAAGCCCGAGGACAGCCTGCAGACTAGAAACATGGATGCTCATAACTCTGGTTGGTGGTCTCGTGACAGGCTCTAAGGTGCCAAGCCCATTGCAGAACAGCTTCCAGCCTCTGAATAAGGTAAGCATGACTGAAATGGGTTTTGTTATTTGCACCGGACTACAAAACCACCACCTTTCCATAAATAACTCTGATTTTGTATGTCTAAAAGACAGGCAATAACCCATCCACAACTTTCAGCTTCCATAAAGCATTTCCTTCTTGCAGTTTCACATCTAAACATCAAATTACCTAACTCCAACATGCAGGATAGTCTTTATGTGACAGAAAGACCAGTGGCAGCTGTTCTGCTACAGCTGAGCAGTCCCAGGCTACCTTGGCAAGTAACTTCTGTTGGCAATCCTTTCTAAAGTTCTCATAAAAAGGGTCAAGCAACCCTTCCAAACAAAGTGTCTTGACCTACTTCTAAATGCCTATGTGAAAATGGTGATAAAAAGGGGCTCCATAAGAATTCTCACTCCTCAGCATCTGACTCTCTGATAGAGCATGTACAAAGGCAATACAGCTTTCTCCTGGT
The DNA here is from genome assembly GCA_013186435.1 of Turdus rufiventris. Lineage (NCBI taxonomy): Eukaryota > Metazoa > Chordata > Aves > Passeriformes > Turdidae > Turdus > Turdus rufiventris. The sequence continues at coordinate 2,091,200 of PYHW01010413.1, read as the reverse complement.
TCTCTTTCCTAATCAAAGCATTGATCTCATTCAGATATTTGGATCACTTCACCTTTGGTCTCTTTGGAAAGACATCCAAAAGCATAGTAATTGCAACCATGTTGTTCACACTTCTCTGCTATAAAAAAAGAACATCCCTGCAAATGGCTTTCACTTGAGCAATTGCCTAGGCATTGCAGAGTGAATTTACTGTTGGCCTAGGGGTCAAAATTAATATCCATAACCTCAAGGAGAGATAGCTTGCAATGTAATTTTAGCTCTCCGACAGCCACTCAGTCGATTCTCCTGGGTGGTATGAGGAAGGCAGAACAAATTTACCTTCAAACAAGAAACTTCTTAAAATCAACCAACCTCTAGATGACTTTTTCCCTCAAACTGGGGTGATGTTGGCTGTTCCTTGGCATACTCCACGTAATGCTGAGTAACACAGTTCCTTGGATTAAATGAAGGCTTTAGCAGTGCAAGGGTAAGAAAACATCAATGCGTGAAGACCTACATTCTTTTTCACTCGGACCTGGAACTGGGGACATGCTTGGGTAGAAAATCTGTACAACAAGTAAATATAGCTTTACAGACTTTGTGTGTGCAGGGAAAGGCAAAAAAATTGCAGGGGAAGACACTCAGTAGCATCATCAACTGGACAGTCACTTTGTAGGACAGCAATCTCAGCTAACAGAAAACAAGTGTGAAGTTATTGCTCAAATCTACCCAAATGTAATAATTTTCAAATAAGATAACATAATTAAAAATAAAAAAAATTGATACATTAATAGATCAGAGAAAGTGAAGAAAACTGTCCCCTTACTGAAAAAAAGGACATTATTTGTTATCATAGTGCTAAACAATTGCTTAATTTACAAACCTGCTTTCTTTTCTTTTTCACTGCAGGTTTGGAGTCTTGATCTTGACACGTTGCTGTCCTCTTTCCACTTGCTTTTTCAATAGCATCATCATCTGAAGGCTCTAATCAGGAAAAAAGAAGAGTTCTTGTTACCGATTTTAAAATCCATCTATCTATCTTTGCATTCAAAAACAGGGATAAAAAAATCTTTAGCTGAAAAGTTGTCACAGCATAATTAGCAATAAATACAGCTGTAACAAATACATCCTTCTTGCTAAGTTTGCTGATACTTCTTTCAAATTAAAGTTATTTCCTCCTACTAAAATAAGTCTTGTAGATGAAGAAAAAAAATCCAAGCAAACACATACAAAAATGCACAAGATCCCCATTCCCAAATGCCTTACTGACACACAATAAAGAGGAAGAATTACAAGACAGGTAAAATGCCCTATTGTAAAAATAAGCACACTTTTCCTGCAAGTACATTTTAATTGCGCCCCTTACTTCAGCATTAATTAGACAAAGGCACCACTCCCAAAGTTCAAGCAGAATGTCCACAAGACTAAAACACAAGACTATGTTTTAAAAGACAGCTATTTAAATTCAGGTGTCACTACCCATTCTCCATCTCTTTTATCTAGAGAGAGACTTTGGGGAAAAATAAATGCACAGCAACAGCTCCCTCCAATAGTGTTATAATAGTGCTTCAGATGTATTCAAACACAGACATTTCTACTGGGGACTGAGTTACTTCTCTGACGATTGCCAGAAGCATTATTATCCATGAAACTGAATTACTTCAACCTCTGCAATTGGAATATTTCTGCACAACAGGTATTCAGTCATTATTGCAATCTCCTGTATTCCAAATCTCCTGTAAATTCACAGCTTCAAGACTGAGTTATTTATTTTGAAAAGAGAGGAACAGAAGTATTTCTTAAGCATTTCCCCAAGTATAGATGATATAACTATATCTACGCAGTCCCTAGTTGTGAGCAGAGTAAACTGAGAACATGAGATAGAGAAAATCAGTTATAGCTGGTATTTACAAATTCCATGTTGAAATAGCTACCTACTGAAAAAAGGTAAGTGAAAGATAAGTGAAAAATATGCAAAATAATTTAAGTGAAAGGTAAGCAAAGGGATGAAAGAAGGGAGAGAAGAATCTCTATTAATCCACATACACAGCATTATATATTATGTGGCAATAAGGCAGTGGCTTTAAAAATTCTTATGTGACAAATGGGTAACAAAATGGGTATATATTTATTCCTGGAAAGACACCATCTCATAATCTTCACTCCTTTTTCCCACCTTGAAAAGCCTGTGTAACAGTCAGCACTCTAAAATTGGGTTCTGACAGATGATAAGAGTTCAAGAAAGTTCAGGAAGTTGAAAGATGGTAAAGAAAATCAGCAAATATTTTAGCAGGTTGGATGCCATTTGTCAGGAAATCTTACTTGCTATAAACTAGATTATTGGCAAACCACAAGACCTTTAGAAAGAGAGCAGCAACTGAAAAGTGAATTTGTTTTCTTTTCAGTACAACTAAGAGACTCCCAAGTGAAGAGTGTTAATGAACTAACCGTAATTTCACGCGTATAAGCCGCACCATTTTGACTAAAACTTTGATCCCAACCCAGAAGTGCGGCTTACACTCTGGAGCGTCCAATATATGAGCAAAGTTCTGAAATTTCCCAACCCGGAAGTGCGAGCTGCGGGCCGAGCCGAGCTCACGAATTGAGCACTTGCCAGTAAAACCCGTGATCACGTGATTGTTACAAATTGGTTACTCTGTTGCACGAGCATCCTCGCTGCGAATGAAAGTGTGACTTATACGCCGATGCGCCTTATACATGGACAAAGAACGAAAAGTTGCTGACACCCAGAAGTGTGGCTTACACTCTGGTGCGCCTTATACTTGCAAAATTGCTGTAATTAAGACCAAAATAAATGCCATGGAAGAAATGACTTATTTGCATCTCAATATAGGATGAAGACATTCTGAAATCTTAAAATAGGAATTGAGCAAGCAAAGCCCTCACTTTCCAGCTCTAGACCACATGCAGGAATGTGTGCAGCAAGTGAATATTACAGCACAACTGACCTAGCTGTTTCATTCTCCTTGCAGGCACAGCCTCAAATCAGAGCTGAATGGACTCTGGCCACACAAGTGCCACAGCCCATGTAGAAATAATGCGCCTAGTCCTGTACAGCCCAACACCTGGCAGCAGGGGAACAGGGCAACAAAGAAAGCTCAAAGTTTGTGGGACAAAACTTTTCCTTACATTACAGAGCAAGTATCATCCTCTTGAGGATGTTCGAGTGCTCCAGTACCATATGGCTGTCCCTGCACAGCAACAGATCTTTCCTGCCTATTCCTTTCCAAAGTCACTGAGCACTTATATCCTCCAGCCACTCTGGAATCTCAGATGCAACACTTTGTAAGAAGAAGCTGAAAAATCACATCATTTGGCCTACTCCAGAAAGTTTAAAAGTTGTCTTGGTAATTCAGTATTACCACTGGCCATTACCATGGGCTTGTTTTCCTGTGGATCACCCTTCTTCAGGCAAATTTACTGTGCTTGGTTGTACAAAATACAAATTTATGTATTTTGGTAGGGTAACTTCTGTATTTAAGGACCCATCTGACTTCTGTCTCATTTGCGCTGGCTCCAGAGATACTGAGACAGCAACCAGCTTTAATACACACCAGCTCCACACCCCTGGGGTTTTGGACACACTGCATTGAAGCAGGGTGGAGAGATGATATAAATGAAGCACATCAAAGAAATCAAAATTGCCTCTTCATCCCTCTTGCTCACTGTGCTTGAGCCCCAAACACCCACTCCAAAATGAATTTGTGCATGTTTCACTGAACTGAATTGCTGTGTGAGCTCTTTCCAACGTGTCTCATTGAAAATAAATGAGAATTGCATCAAATAGATTTAGGGGAAGCTGTCTGTGATCTGCAAGCATTCCTTCTGAAATCCCACTTGGCATGCTCTGAAAGGCAAACAGGAGCCGTGTAAGTCTTAAATAACCTCTTCTCTTTCTCACAACTGAAAGACATGCTGCTAGCAATAGCAATCTAAAACTGGACAAATGGTTTCCATGATCTGAAATAGCCTGACAATGTACCACCTGTTCACTGTTCATTTGAGTTTTGGACAGCACTTCATGGTGCAATGTCCTCTGCTCTCAGCAAGAAGTGAGACAAGAGGGCACAGACTCAGACTAACAAACATCAATTCAAATTTGAGCATCTTTCTGCAGTACCTGAATATCTTTATTTCATACAACTGGAGAGAACTTTCTATCTATTCCAGAAACAATCACCCACATCCCAGAAGCTCGTCTCAAGCTGTAATTATTTGTGACACCGTATCAGCTCCTGTGACGATGGGAGCATTTTGTTGCAGGCATCAAAGTACCATGGGCCAGACTCTGCCAACCATGCTCACATTAAAGTGTGTACCTTTCTATGCAAATAGTTACCTTGATGTCAGTGGGGTTATTCACAAAATAAATCATAACTTGATGCAAATAAGTGCAGAAGGTCAGAGATCACAAACATGACTGTACCAGACCAGCACTGTTTGCTCTGCTTTGAGGTGTTGAGCTTCCCAGGAGACCTCTTTCTGCCAGAACAGGAGAATTCACAAATCTTTCCTTAATAAAAGCTGGTGAAAATGCAGAACCTAATTGATTAACACAAAGTGGACTTTCATCTGGCTTGAGGTGCAAAGGAGTGGGCAGGCAGGCGCTGACAGGACACACTGCTTGCACGGTGATGCTGCTCAGCACAGCAATTCTCTGCCTCTGCTTCCCTGAGACTTACAGCATTTATGCAAGCACAAGGTTGTCCAAGGCATCAGAACAGTCACTAAATGCTCTCAATATAGAAAAATAAGTGGGAATTCCACAACTCTCCACACGCTTTGGTATTACATCAGCAGCATGGCATATACTATCAGGCTTCCCAGTCATGAAGTATTTATATTTGATCTTATTTTGAACCATGCCAAAATGGAAATAGCCATTTCTGCTTCCCACATGCACGCACACACACACACACACACACACAGACAAAGACTTTTTCATTGATATCAATCACTGTTTAAAATCATCCAGTGCACTGGTTTCTAACTTTTTTCAAATTAATTATTAACATGTGCATGTAGTCTAAGTATATATATATCAGTATGTGTACTAATTATATACATGTAAACATGCATATCAATACATACACGTCTGCATTTTTATACACATTCACAAAAAAAGCACAGAGATATTTAGATAAATTAACATATTCCCTTCAATAATCGCCTTTATTAACTAATATATTCACAATGAATTTGTATTTTTTCATTATTTATTATGGCATTTTTAAAGGCAAACAAGACCTTAATGATAAAGGATGCAATGACATTTGCGTTGACGTGAATGTAATTTTGTTCATACAAATTTGCATTTGCTGGGCTGATTTACCGTTACTGAGACTTCTGACCTTCACATGCCACTTTCCTACTCTGAAATTATTAACATAAGAGTTATAGTGACAATCACATAAATAATTAATTCCTGTAAGAACCAAGGATGACTGAAAAAGTGAAACTCTTCTAGGCAGGACACTTCCAAATGTCCCAAAATAAATAAAAAGTTACAACTGAAAATAATCATAAAACTCTTTGGGAAATGCAGCTTGTGGTTCAAGCCAGCCTACAGCTGAAATAAAGATAAAGGCAGATCACAGAAATTATGCCAGCTGTGAGAAGCTTGACAGGAATATGAAGAAAACAAAAGGAGCTTTTTGAGAGAGGAAGAAGGCAAAGTTGTCTTTGTAATGTAGGAACAACCGACTAATTAGAAAGAAAACCTGCTAACTAGAAAGAAAACCTGAAATAGAAATACGTAGCTTTGCATACATACCCAAATTTAAGTGAGAGAATAATTTCTACTAGGTGGTTTTTTGTTTAGGTTTTGTTTGTTTGTTTGTTTGTTTGGGGTTTTTTTGTTGGGGTTTTTTTTTGTTTTGTTTTGTGCTGGAGCTAAGTGAGATCAAGCATCTATTTGATGTCCAAAAGGCTCCCAGTGACAGGGGCCAGTACAGGACAAGCTCAATTCTTACCATTAATTAATCTCTGTAACAAAATTTGGAGGGAATCTGCTTTACATGCCCACAAAGGAGAATGCCTCAACTTTTATTCGATGTATCTGCCTGTGATCAGATACACTCTCGGTCAGAAATCCCTGTTTTTGTCCTTATGCTTTCATCAGGTCTATGTATCAGAACTAAATTAGAATTACATGAGAACAAAGTTTGTACAAAATTTATTATGCCCCCCCTTTACTCTTTACAATTCCATCCTCTCCGCCTGTTCCAAAATTGTCTCATAACCGAAACCAGATTGTAAACAAAGCTTCTGTTCCCTAATTTTTAACAAAAAATTCCATACACTGTGGAAACAGGTTTTGTATTTGCTATGCTCTCTTTCTAGTTTCAGATATGTTACAGGAAATTATGTGCTTCTTATTATTCTGTAGGTGGGCATAGCTCAGTTTGGGTGCGCTATGATGGATTAATTTCAGGCTGCTTTGCAAGTGGTGTTTTTATTCGTAGGTTGATTAAATTGTACTGATCTGTGTTCATTAATCTGGGGCAAAATATTTCTCTAAATTCAGTAGATTGAAACATATTTGATGCCAATTAAAATGCCAAATGTGTTGGGCACATCTCGAGACTTCTCTTAATTGTCATTTTTCTTTGGGAGGAAGGGAGAAGAGGGGCATAGATAGAAGAGGTCAGAGAAAAAAATAATTCTGAGACTTCCTTATTATTTTCAGTTTTGCTATTAAAAACTGACCTTTATCTTCAGTGAATCAGATTAAGTAATCTCACTTTTCTCACTGCATCTCTCCTGTGTGTCCCATCAGGTACATACAGCGCAAGGTCAATTAAATTTCTGTAAAATGTAACAGCTGTCAGCAAAACTGGCTCCCAAGTCCCTGTTCATCCTTGCTCAGCTGAGAGGGCTCCTGTTGCCAGCAGAATTGTGCTGACCACAGTAGCTGGGCTAAAACTGGCAATGACACAGTATTTTACACCACATCCCTACGGTACCACTCCTCAAGGCAGCAGAGAATGGGGCTCAGGTGGGTCCTGCCATGCTGCCCACCAGTACCCAAACAACAGATGAGCTCTTTAAAATGCAACAGGCCTGGCTGGTGGGCTGGCTAACTAAGAAAAAAGGAATAACATGCTTCCCTGACAACAGGGAAAAAAGGTTCTGCAGAGGGAGAATAAGGTACAGAATTCAGCGTTTCATAGCAGTCCAAACCAACTCCTGGACAAATCCCAAATTACTCAGCTGTGTGTCACCAGCACAGCTAACCCCAAAAAGAGGATCTCTCTCATGTCTACCAGGTCAATCCTCCCTAAATTCCCTCTCTGTAGGCAGTGGACAACTTTGATTTTTCCTGTTGAGAAGCCTAATAATAGCATAGATACCCTGGAGCCCATGGTGTAAAGTCAACTGGCCAAGCAATAGTTATGAAGCTCTTTTGGAGACTTCCAGACCACAGAATGGCTAAGAATGCAAATTATATTATTAATATGGTTCTTCATACCAGTTGCTGGCTATTTATCATGGCAATACTTTAGATACTTTAGAAATTTCTAGAGTGAGATAAAAATATTAGACAAAAAAGTAAGCTGTCCTTGGAAAAATCACCATATAACCACTGCATTAAAAATAGCTATGACAGTGTCAGCACCCTTTTCTTTTCTCAGATTGCTCTGGTTGTATTAGAAAGAGTACCCTGGCAACTCCAGAAAAGTAAGTAATTCTCCCCATCACAGGCATTCATCAAGGGCAGTGAGTAGCATAACTGAGAAATCTAGATGACACATTACAGAAAAAAAATCCCCAAACAACAAAACATCTCCTTACCTCCTTGAATAAGGATTAGCTACATCATTTAAAACAGTAAAGTAAGATAAGTTCTAGTCTTAGAAATTGATACAAGAATATAAACTCACAAGAAATGAAAAATAGTATTTAATTGTACCAAAAGACATAAAATTACAGTTTGATGGAAAATGTAGGCAATTTTTGCAGTTTAGTTTTTGCAAAATGGGCACATGTATCAAATGAAGTTCCTTCACTCATAAGGCTTTAAAATATTTGCATATTTTGACTATTTAGAACTAAAGAGGGAACACTGGATGCACTGGTACCTGTTATTGTCACTAGGAAGCACAACACTACACAGAAAGCTCTGTTGCAGGTTATTTCCAGTTAGTAACCACTGCTTTGACTTTATCAGCCTACTGCAACAGAGGATAGAGATGCCCCTCTGCTCAGGCTGAGACAACCTCCATGGGAATTACACATGGTGCCAGTGCTCCATCATCCCAAACCATCCACAGTCCCCATGGTCTGGGAAGTTTTGCCTTCCAATCTCTATGAACTAAGGAGTCCTTTCCCCAAACAGGTGCATTCCGTGCAACAGTAAATTTTTATATTTGTGAGGATGCCTCAAACTGCAGACTTTACCTCTCAAGGTATTTAAAAAAGGTATTTCCAACTGTGCTTGTGAGGCACACCTGAGGGGCAGACAATGGAGGACTCAGCACAAACAGAGACAAACCTGTCAAAGAGTCAAACGAGCTTCAACTTTGTCCCCATAGGTAACATTAAGATAGCATAAACTTCACAAGCCAGCCAGGCTAAGCTTGTGCCAAGCTACTCTGTAGGAATTCCCTGTAATAGTTCCTAAGGACTGGCAAAAGCTTGTACTACAAAGTCAAAGACAACATTGTTCTAAAAATGCAAACCTTTCCTGGGGTAGTTCAAAAGGCATATCTAGCACAAACAACTGGTTTTGCCTGATAAATGCTATGACAGGATATTCAGTTTAGGTTTCTCTTCTTTACCCTAATGGATAATTTAAATTAAAATCACTGTCCATTCAAGCAAAAAAGAATAGGTCTTAATGGAATAGTACCAAGTTAATTTTCACTATACTCTGATATGATAAAAGAAGTTTTTTTAATCACCGATATAACTATCTGCAATGCAAAGGATTTTCCACAATACATTTCTAACAACTGTATCTCCCCCTTTTTAAACACTTTTCTTTTAATATTCAAAACAGGTACTTCCAAACAAATTTTTGACATGACTTTCTAACTGGGAGTGAATTGAGACATAAAATAAAGTGCATATCAGGGAATAAGACCAGGAAATCCTCTGTTGTATACATGTAAGCCACAGGAGAATAAATGTTATATGATCAAGGCTAAGCCCAGCTACAAGCTTGCCCTACTGATAATTTGACTTTTTCATTGTTATATTTTGCCTGTAAGACAGAAAGGTGGTAGAAAAGCCACTGTAAAAAGTACTAGGTCACCATGCTAATAAGAATAACTTTTTCACCTGCTGGGTGAAGGTAGAATTTGACATCCTACTTCTGCCTTTGACAATGAAAAATAGCATCACCAAGGTAAGCAGGGAGAACTCAATATTCATTTGGTCACTGGAGTTTTAAAACCCATGGAAAGCAAAGGACAAACATGAAGATTTGACATGAGAAGAACATGACAGGTCCTTTTACTGTTTGCCATCCAATTAAATTTCTTCATTATGAGCTTGCCAAAAAAGAGCAAGCAGAGACTTCAGCACAGGGTACAAATCAGTTTTGTTCTTTGTATGCGTCACCAGTGGTATCATGAGTGAAGGCTGAGATAACATCCACAAATCACTTCTGTCTACTCTTTTGTTCTCTCAAAAATGATCCTTCATGCTGAAACTTCCAATAATCTCCTTATAACTCCAAGTTCAATTCAAAAGCATACTTCTAGAGAGATGGGGAAATGGGAGACTGTTTTGTTTAAGTAGCATTAAATGGGGTTTGGCTATTTTTAAATCTATCTCATGAACATTATAAATGTTAACCTTGTAAAAAGAGCTTCTCTTCCTGACAGATACCATGCACTGCACACCATACATTCAGTTTAGAAACCACACAGATGGGTTCCAGCAAACCTCTGCAACAGTTTATGATAAAAAGACAATGCTATCCAACTCTGAATAGCACAGGAAGAGGACAAGCCAGCCTACAGCTCACCACACTTGAAACTGTCTGAGCCATTACGGTTCACAATCTCACCTTGTAAATGCACCATGGGATATTTAAACAACCACAAATGTCTAGGAATTTGGGGTCAATCAAAAGAAACATCAGCTCACACATACTAGTTACAGAATGTTTAACTGTGTTCAGGGAGAATCCCACGAGTCTGGCTTGAAACACGTCTCAACCCCAACACAGGCATCCGGGAGAGGAAACTGCCTGGGCTCTGGAAAAGTCAGACCCAACTAATTCCAGAGGAAATGCTACCAAAAAAAGCTGGGCAGTTAAAAACTGTCAGCAAATAAGCAGAAAAACCATTCAGAATCATAAGGAAAACACAAGTTAAGAGCTCAGGAAAAGCTAGGCACAAACCACTTCTTCCAGGAAGTTTGTATAACTGGGGTTGGTCACACAACATTTAGAGCCTTGTACATATGAACAGCACCACTCCATAAATGCCTCCCTAGAGACTAATTCCCTGCCCAAAGCCAACCAGTGTATTATTTGTAAGAGCAAGAAACCACTCCTTCTCCACAATATTTGTATGGGAGAAGTGCATGGTCCAGTTCCTGACAAAGTATGACTCTGTCTGTGCTTCAAGACCCACCAAGCACTGTGATTCCTTTTTTTTTAAAGAACTACCCTTCCATCATATATGGAAGCTGCTGTTCGCTGCAGAGGGTGAAAACCTGGTGAAAAAGAGGGTAAAAAGTATACTCCTCATGTTGGGGGAGTATACTCCTCCTTTATTCTCATAACCTTCCTGATCTCTGGTGAATTCAATATTCTGGCACTAGAGAGAGGGGTAGAACTGGCAGTAGCACTATGAAGCTGAAACTGGTAGGATAGGTGTGGCTCTCATGAGGGTACAATCCTGGAGCACAGACAACACAATGCTATCTATATTTAGTGATGCTAGTGACACTCAGAATTTCACTACTTACACAGTGCTATTCAATATACATCTATCTGGAGGTGGACTTGTTCGTTTTCCAAGTCCTCTCTTCAAAATCAAACATAGCATTCTTCATTCGTTATAATATTAACTTCTGACAAACATTTATTTGTGTTAATGGGTAAAAAATAGGTAAACTGGGAGGAAAGATGAACTTTGATAAATCCATAAAACTACAGTAATTTCATAACCATAAGGCGCACCGGACTATAAGGCGCACTGCCCGGGAGTCAGCAAAATTTGCAACATTGTAGATCAGATAAGGCACACCTATCTATAGGGCGCACTTTTTTTTTTTGCAGCGAGGCTCCGCCCCCAGCTCCTCCTGCGAGGTTGCTGGCAGAGGCCCCACCGCCACCTGGCAGCCATTGGCCCCTGGGCCCTCCCGGAGCCGGGAGGGGCGGTGCCGCAGCCACCTGGACCTGCCTCCTCCCGGCAGCCATGGGACCCCGGGCCTGCCTGTACCTGGCAGGAGGGGCGCCGCGGATCCCCAGGCCCGCCTGTACCCAGCGGGGCCAGAGCGTGCCCGCTGCTGCTCCGTGCCACCTCTCCGGGGCAGGGTTGTGCCTGCCGCCCCTCCGTGTCCCCTCCACGCGGCCAGAGCAAGCCTGCCAGGGCTCCTTCCTGCCTCCATGGGGCCAGGGCAAGCCTGCCAGGACTCCTCCCCCACTCTCCGGGGCTGGAACAGGCCTGCCGGGACTCCTCCCCCCCTCCACGGGATTGGAACATGCCTGCTGGGACTCCTCCCCCCCTCCATGGGATTGGAACATGCCTTCCGGGACTCCTCCCCTCCTCCACGGGATTGGGACATGCCTGCCGGGGCTCCGCCCCACCTCCACCTGGCAGCCATGGCCCTGCCGGCTCCCCCTGAGGCTCACAGCTCTCACTTCTGGGTAGGCAAATTTTCTGAACTTTGACCATCAGATAAGGCGTACCGGACTATAAGGCGCACTTCCGGGTTTGGGGGAAAATTTTAGTCAAAAGGGTGCGCCTTATAGTCGTGAAATTACTGTACTTAATGGCTGGGATCTAGCGTAGGTCTGACTGTGAGCAAGTTTTAGCCAGGAATGTAGCATGGTCCCAGATGTGATATCTCCCTTTATACTGACAGTGATTCGTGCTTTTTACTGTTCTCTGTATTGGGAAGCAGCTGTGGCTCACAGCTGTAGTTCTCGCTGGGAGAGTAACACAGAGAGTCTGGCTGATCCTGTGCACTTCAAGTCTATATATCATGATAAAATTACACAGTGGAACTTGCCAAAAATAGTAGACTGCAATTAAAAAGGATATATAGCACACTTCACAAAAACTTAACAGCACAAGTTATTTTTCACAGAGACACATTGCTACTTTACTGACTACTGATACCATTCTCACCTTTTTGGTTTATGGATATTTTGCAGCTGCACGTATCTATAGTATGCAGTTATCACAGTCCTGATTTTTCTCAGGTTTTCTCTGAACATGGAAAACTGTACACATGCATATAATGTAGCATACACTCAGACAGATGTCACCACCAAATAATACATCCCACTGAAGAACAACACTGCAAACAGTCCCTTATCCCAACACTCTTTACATACAAATGAGAGCTGGCATTTTGAGCTGCTCTGATTTCTGCAGCTTTTTTTATTTAGAAGCCTTCATATGACATAGAAGTATCAGGTCTCCATTTGACAGAGTATCAGGTTGACTCATATCAAGTTAAACTCTCCTTCGGGCTAAGAACAAAATACTCTGACATGTTGCCACACAGGGTTAGAGTGGCAAATTCCCCAGATTATAAAACATCTGTTGAAAAACAGTTCCCTATCTAAGGCACAAGGGTTATGTTTCTATGCCTCTTATTCTTTGCTTCCTCCTCCTTTTCATATACTTCACATTTCTCTACAGTTTGATCTCTGATATTGCAGGTTCTCATTCCTTTTTAAGCTATCCTAGCATCTCAAATTTATACAGTACTAGAATATACATTTGTGGATTTAATTCACTTTTCCAAAAGGTCTCACTTATTATAAGAGCAAATGAAAGGAGGGATAATTTTTTATAGTGAGAAGCATTTAGGGCAGTACTACACACTCTGATGCATTAAGGTTTTTGAGAGGAGAAAAGGCATCAGGCTTGTCATCTATGTCAGTGCTTCTCTGTTTCAGACTAACAATTACGATGCAATCTCTCATCTGCACAGGCTCTTTGTGAACTGACATGCAGTTCATTTGTTTAAATGATCAAATAAAGCACATTATGAATCAATCAGTTCTAACTACCAGGAAAATAAGAGCTCATACCCAAATTCATTTGCTGCAAGCAGATGGTGGATTGCTTTTCCGTCCCTTTCTGCTGCAGTCCTGCTCCCTTAGATCCTCTCTACTAAGAGGGGGACATACCGAGAGGTCAGTTTTCTGACAAGGTCATCTGCCTTCAGAGTATGAAGAGAATTGCACAGAAAGTGGGTTGGGCTATATTTAGAGTTTGGTCCAACTCTGTGCCAAGGTCCCCCCCGCTGTCTCTCTTGCAGCACCGTCTCAGGTTTATTCTTGCAGATTCTCAGACCACAGAACATATGAGGATAGGAAAGTCGCTCTGAGCTACTGCTGGATTGAGGTTTTTTGCAATTTGCTAAAAACAAGTGGATCAGCAGTTCAGATGAGAACTCCTTAAATCCCTCGTTCTTCTAGTCCTTATCTTTCTTTACTTAAGTGGATTCTCCCTTTTCAGTTGAATAAGGAGAAGAAACTGCCAGGGACAGAGCAAAAAGACTCTCCTGAGATAAGGTAAGGTTGCTTCATTTGTATATTGCCATTGAATTACAGAGTAATTGATGATTTGGATCAGAGATACTTCTTCTGCTACACCAGTTCTGCTTGTCAGCATTAAGGCTATTTTTGGATAATGAAATTCTTCATGTAAAAATATCAATTCTCATTATCACTGTCTATAAGAAATAGGAAAATAAAAGGGTTTCAGCATATGCAATAGAATATACTATCTGATTTTTAAATTAAAACTAAATTACTGTGAAAAGCACACAGCCATGCTGATAGACTGTATCATTCCGAAAATGAGAACGCCAAATGTGTGGCTATATGCACATCGACTACATATACAGGCATGGATTTAGATGTGCTGAGTGATGTTTCAGCCACATTATTTTGCACAATATGAGCAAGCATGGCAGCAAGTTCGCTGGTTCACTGGTTCAGCATTGCTTCTCTTTTTAAAAACATATGTGGCTCAACAATTTTCCTCAGCACCATTTCAAACTTATGATTCTTAAGGAAAAAAAACTCTGCACAGAATACATCATTGCATACCTGTCTGTAAGGAGATTCTAACACACTTCAGGTCACATGGGCATCATGATACTGTAGCATGCATCCAACATGAGGAGAATGTTGTCATGCAAAGACACTCTGGAGCCATGGATTTAGCACTGGCACATACACGCTTTCTAATGCAACATGAGCACAGCAAGACCACAGGAGTGTTAACATGAAAAAATTGGGTGGAAAGGTCTACTTGATCCAAAGGTCCAAACACTGATGGGACAATACCAAAACATTCTTCACAACATAATCTCTGCGTAAAAGCCTTAGCGGAAGCAACTGAAGAAAGGCAGATGGATTCTGGATTAAAAGTACAGTAATTTCACTAATATAAGCCGCACCGTTTTGACTTAAATTTTCGTCCGAACCCGGAAGTGCGGCTAATATTCTGGGGCGGCTAATCTATTAACAAAAAATGTAATATCTACCCTTACCGGGTACTGTGCCGGTCCTGTCCCGAGCAAAAATGGTTTGAAATCCATGGTTTCCCGGTGTTCCAACGATGAACCAATCAGAGAACAGCTTATTGCCTGCCTGTGGATGACGGTGTTACTGAGGGGTGGGGGGTGTTATCAGGGTGAGTTACCTCAGCGAGTTACCTCGGCAGTTTGATAAAAGTGTGTGATATTTCTCTGT
>PYHW01010413.1:2049575-2076251 GCA_013186435.1 Turdus rufiventris | reverse complement strand
GGCAGTTTGATAAAAGTGTGTGATATTTCTCTGTACTTTTTAAAGTGTTTTCAGTCTTGTGTGGCTGCGCAGCTGGCTGTGCAGGCACAGAGGAGCGGTGGGGCTGTGCAGGCATGGAGCGGGGCCGTGCAGGCACAGAGCAGCGGGGAAGCCATGCAGGCACGGAGTGGGGCCGTGCAGGCACGGAGGAGGGGTGGGGCCGTGCAGGCACGGAGCGGGGCCGTGCAGGAATGGAGGAGGGGCGGGGCTGTGCAGGCACAGAGCGGGGCCGTGCAGGCATGAAGCAACGGGGAAGCTGTGCAGTCATGGAGCGGGGCCGTGCAGGCATGGAGGGGTGGCTCCGCTCGGAGCTTGACTGCTCATCCACGCGGCTGTTTAAAGGCAACGCGGATTCATTGGGAATGCTCGCAAAATGACCACACTCTTGTTCGTGTCTTTTTCGGCTTGTAAATAAAACTTGCAGGGTACGCTGCCGCAGCTATTGTCTGTGTCTTTTTTCACTTGGAAACAATGTTTCCAAGGTCAGCAGTAAGCCAGTAAGCCCCGGCGATCCGCAATTGTGTTACTAAATGACGACTTTGTGATAGTTCGCTGCGAACGAAAGTGTGGCTAATATTCGGGTGCGGCTTGTTTATTAACGAAAACATCAATGTTGCTGACACACCGGGAATGCAGCTTATACTCCGTGCAGCTTGTATTCGTGAAATTACTGTAAGCAAAGAGCAAGAGAGGTCACCAAATCACTGTGAGTTCAGCTAAGGTGACTGGGTGAATTCCTGTATTTATTTCACGTTGTCTTTTCTTAACATAGCTGCTGGTTAAATTATGCCATGCACCAGGTTGTAGAACATTCTAAGTTGGCAAAAGTCTTGTCTGCTGAAAAACTTCTCATTTTTCTTACTCTCAAGTATGTATAAGATCTTTTCATTCTTTGCTTTCTGATTTTAGTAATTTATGCTTGGAGTCTGGAGTGTTAAGTTTATTTGACAGAAGCAATAAACAATATCAATTTCACACAAAATATCTTCCTAGCAGTCCTAAGATTGTTTAAAAAATTAAAATTATGGTAGCATGCCATGGAACCAACTTGGGCTGTGTTGCATGTGATAACTCAGATTCATCCAGAAGGTTTATATTGCAAGAACTTGAAGAGACTGAAGGTTACTGAAGTATGGCAAAGGCATTTATCAAATTTATCAGCAAGTAAAAGGCGTCACAATATAAAAGCATCTAGTGCAGTCTAAGATCCGAACAATCTTTTATAAACAGTAGCTCTACACTGGTAGAAAAGGGGAAAATTATGTCTTTATAAATTTTAAATGTTCAGGCTTTGCCTAAAGTTATTGCTTAATGACTCAACTTAGTTTTTGTGACACTTTGTGGTACTATTCTCCACTTGCCTGTGGGAAAATATTACTTACTTCTCCATCAATATTAAAGACATCAGGGATGTAGAGTTGGCTTAAAAAAAAAAAAAAGAAAAAAAAAAAAGTGTGACTGAGGTTACTAATGCAGTGTTCCCAAACAGCCCCCTGCTGCTGCGTCACACTGACACACAGAGTGTGACTTGTCTTGAAGGAAGGGTCATCACACCCTTCCCACAGGAGCAGAACCTAAAATGTGTCTGTCACTCAAACTGGTGGGAGGTGTGCTGACATAGGGATGACAGCTATAGAAAATGGCAGTATGATGATGAATATGAGCATGGCATTACCAGAAGAAGCTAGAAAGAGGCACATCTGAGTGAACAGGTAGACAAACTCAATCTGCTTCTAACCTCTTTCTGGAGCCAGTCCTACTAGGTGGGTTCTTCTTCTTCCTATTCTCTCCTCATAAAACTCCATTAAAAAATTCCAGCACCATGAGACAGCTTTGTCTTGCTAAGGTATGGTCTCCAATGGGCATTATATATCCATTTTAGTGGAGACCACCATGGAAATGAAAAAAAAATTTTAAAAAATAAATTAAAAGGAGGAAATTGATTTTTTTTTTCTCCTCTCATGTAAGAATGAAAGAAAGACTGAAACCCTTCATTTCTATTAGGGGCTGATGAGGCTGAAACCCACCTTCCTTCCCTGTAGTGGGAGGGCGTGGCCGTACATATTGAATGACATGTCCATGGCTGTGGAGGAGGAAGGGAAAGCTTATGTTGTAAGGGAAAGCTTATGATGTATGCTGCCAGCTGGTCAGGCAAAGCTCCAAGACGACATTCACTCCTTGCTTTGGCACTGTCCCCCTCAGCTGACAGGTGTAAGCAGGGCCTGAGCCAGATGGGTAAATCCAAATATTGCCAGGGGATCAGTCCCACCAGCAGTCAGATCCCCTGCTCTACTCCCTGTATTTACATTCTGCCATGGAGGCTTTCTTCTGGTGCAACCAAACAATAACCAACCTTAGGATTTTTCTCCCTCCCTGCCAAGCTGAACAGACAGAAACAAGCTGGGATTTTGGGGAGAATCAAAGCATACCTCAACTCATACTGAAACAAGGACCTTTAACAGGAGGTCCTGCCAGGTGCCACAGCACCAATGCTACACAGCCCTGCAGTCACCGTGCAGAACACAAGACTCATCTCCATCCACCACCATCAATGCCTAGCTGGCATTGAGGTAGGGACACCCAAAAAGGGCTTGGAAGAGTGTGAGAAGGGTAAAGGTGGCACTTGGGAGTCAGTCAGTGAGTACTTGGGTACAGAAGTGTGTATACCTGCATAGGGGAGGAACACAGAATTTGGTATGAAAACAGGTGGCTACAACTGAAGGATCTCTGCCTTAAAGCCTGCACTGAAAATTTCTTTCAAAACCTTTAGTGACTATTGCCACAGCTTCTGAATATACTTTCCAGGAAGGGAAATATGTCAATATATGCTGTATAGGAAAGAGAGATACTTATAGACACAAAAAAATCCCAAAGCAATAATTAAGCAAACAGTTAATTATAGTCATTCTGCTAAACATTACATTCCCCTGAGACTTACTTGTAATAAAGACAGGGAAAGAAATCAAAATTCATACTCACAGCCAGGAACATAACACCAACCTTTGTCTGATCTGCTTTCATAAATCCATCTCTCAAACATGGCAAGGAAAAAAAAAACCAACACAACTTTTGCATAGGGTGCCCTGCTGGTAGAGTGATATCTCATTGCAGAGAACAGTCTACCCGGAGGAGAGGAACAGACCCCATCACCTGCATTTTCTTTCAGCCTGATAAAAGTGTTGGGACTGACAGAAAGATCTCCAACACTGGTTTTCACATTTTGCATTACAGAATTTTACTTTTAACTGTGGCAAATTGACTGTTGTCTACTCAAAGCACAATAAATAGTCATGCTTACAGTAAGGCACAGGACAAGAAACACACCAGAACAGAGAGTTACTCCTCAAGCCTAAAGTACCACACTGCTTGGCATCTGCAAGTGCCAGCTCTAAACTCGGGAAAACTGCAGGCAGACCACAGTCTGCTATACCCAGTGCCTTACTTCTCACCCAGACAATTTTGTGGTCCCACTCAGTACCACTTTCTGGCTCTTAGTCCTTACTTTGGTGATTATTCAGGATAGGTATACAACCCATTCACATGAGAAGATGAAGGTTGTCAATTTTAAAACAACTTCCAATGACAATCCCGCCTATACAGTGTGGCATTAAGGTATGCAGGAAGAAAGAATTAAAACTGGGATTATATAAAACTGACACAAATAAAACCTGATACTAATAAAACTGATACTAAAATGCCACAGAAAGTAATCCAACAACAATTGAGTTCTTTTGTCTCAAATACCAGAGAATGAAAGTGCATCAGCTGCAAAATAGCAAATTACAATTTTACACAAAATGAAACATAGTCCTGTTAGAAGCAATCCTTTGAGGTGAATTTTCTCACTTTTCACTCATAACCAGCTTTTTGGTATACCAATCTGATCTGCAGGTATTCACTTCAACAGGAGAACAAAGTCCAATCCCTAGCACAAATAACATTGCAAAAAATTAAAAATCAGCATTTACAACATGGTTGTACTTTAGCACAGTATTCACGCACTTGTCTTAACCACTAACAATACTTTGTGTGAATATAAGAATGAAGGATCTCTAAATGGATGTCAAATAATTTAAACATTATCCCCAAAGAAACAATTTTAAAATCATGTACAAAGTACAGTAAAAATAGGCATTTTACACCATCTTGTCTGTCTTTAAGAACACTCAATTTAAATAGCAAATGAGCAGCAGCCACTCTTCCTGTCACTGCATTTTCTTTTGCTAACACAATGCGTAGAGATGTCATCCAGTACAATTTGATGTATGTCTCCTCTCACAACACCTGCCTAAAAGAGGGGAACGGCAAAGAAGTCCCACTTGGGGAAAAAGTGAGACTGTACAGGATGAGCTTGTCAGTATATGTGAAAAATGAAGGGTTGAGATGATGTGTCAGGGCTTGTGTGCTCAAGCACCTGCTGTTGCTGTGCAGTTCCTCTCACTCAGCCAAGCCAAAGGGCTGCACATTCCCTGCTGTACATTCACCCACCCACCCTCACCAACCCACTTAGAAGGAGAGACAACCAGACTGTGATGGAGTTTCTCAACACAGACAAGTAGACACCAAGAGGTTGAAACTATTTGACCTTTTTTGCAACTTGAGGCTCTTGAAGGGGGGAAAAACAGAGCCTTTGTTCCCCCTCACACTAACTTTTATCTGTGAGTTTTCACACTAACTCACACAACTCCAGTTGTCTGAGGTGGACAGCATGCAGTCTAATTATAGGTTTATTGAGTCTTCCCAGAGGTTGGCTCCTAACGTGGACAAAGAATTTCACAAATCTCTTTGGAAGCCTGGATATTCCTCTATTTTAGACTTCCCTGTCATAAATGTACAAGGCAGGTTTCCCATCAAGTTTTCTCCTTGACACTGAAACAAAAGGAAGAAATGCAAGGCTTCATCAAACAGTACAGGGTATGGAGTGATCACTGCAGAAGGCACAGCTAGACTCTTCCCCACTGTCCTTTCCTGTGACATGTGACTTAAAGAGAGCTGCTAACACTGAAGACATTGCTGTTATTTAAAAACTGCAAAGCTATAGTATGTACTAAGCAGTCAATATTCTATTTTACAATTGTTGATGAGGTACTACATAGATGAGCTGCATTTCCTTTGTGTAAATGCCCAGTGCATGTGGTCAGAGTAAGGACTTCTAGAAGATTTATTTGGATGGAAGTCAGGTGCATGTATATGCTTTGTTATACTAAAGAGATTGGGAGTATGCATTGATGCATTGAGAGGGACTGCTTAGCCTTTAGCAAACCACTAGCACTTCCACCTCAGTTTGCCTAACTGCAGGAAAAAAAAGAAAAAAGAAAGAAATGTAGAAATATCCCTCAATGGGTTTTGTTGGAGTCTAAAGAATATATCTAGAGTTCTTTGGGATTCTGGAAGTGCTATAGAATAATATAATAATTGTTTGTTATATTCTGACGGAAAGGACATGAAATCCCTTTCTTTAATTCTTGAAAGAGCATAAGTGTTTTTAAAAGTGTTTTTGAGAATCCAAACCAGTTGCACATATCATTAATATGAAGAACAAACTTGGGCCTCACTCTATTAGAGCCACAACTCAGTAGGATGCATTTTGATTCTGAGTAACACTCTCCAGGTTTCAGTATTGACAGCCACAATCAAAGGCTTCTTTGTCATGTCTTTGCTATTCAGCAGCTTCTGGGAGAGTGCCCCTGACAGGACACAAGAGAATGATAAGGGTTAGTCTTATCCACAGGGTTTCCCTACCACATCCAGCTCAAGGACATACTGCTGACAGACTCTGCAAAGCTGGGGCCAGAATATACATGGGGTGAGAGAGACAGAAGCAGTGATTTATCTAGGTCCTGAAGTCTGAACTCTGGAGACAGCCTTGTAAGGCAGATGTCCTCTGGTATCCTGTAGAAATTCACATAATGTGAGTTCTTCCTTCGAGACCCTGTTGGGAAATGCAGTCTCCACCTCGCTGATTTACCGCAGGACTGCTGATAAGGAAACCTGTATAGCAGAACACTACCCACAGCACAAGGACAAGATAGGCAGCACATCTGCAGAGGGAGATCAGTGCCTTAGCCAAAGTTACAGAAAACAGCAATTGTAAAATATCTCACATCTTACAATATGGGAAACAACATAACCCTCACATCAGAGATACTTCATCTCTCACTGTTGGCCTTTGGGAGCAGAAAGAATGGCTACATACAATTAATGATATCAAACAGAACCCAGCATAGCAATAAAAAACCCCACACAATACATTAAGTACTGTTGTGGTCATTTCATCCTTTTGCTTTTGTTTTAAAAAGAACTAATTACTTAGCTCAGCAATTGTCAGGACTGGTCAGACAAGCTACACCAGGACTGCAATGAAGGTGTAACTCTGGGGAACAATTTTGATTATAGTGAAGGTTTCAGCTGACTACATTTTAATTAATCTGAGTAGTACAGCACTCTGAATCCCCAGATATCCCCGATCAATCAGAGTAATGGTAAAGTATGCTGCAAAATGAGTCATTACCATGACTTGTTTTACAGCATACTTTAACATTGCTCTAATAAATTCTTCAACCGTTCTTTTAAGTCTCAGAGGTAATCTAATTTCTCTTCCATTTTTATTATCGAGGCTTTCAAAAGACATTTCAACTATATATCACTAAAATCATGTTGCTGTGGAATGCCAAATATAGCATCAAAAACCAAATACCTCTTCAATACTTGTATTATTTAAA
Source organism: Turdus rufiventris (assembly GCA_013186435.1). Classification (NCBI taxonomy): domain Eukaryota; kingdom Metazoa; phylum Chordata; class Aves; order Passeriformes; family Turdidae; genus Turdus; species Turdus rufiventris. The sequence goes on along the minus strand of PYHW01010413.1, from coordinate 2,069,490 downwards.
AGCACAAAGACATTCCTACTTACAAAAGAAGGGGTTTTTTTGTATTGATAAAGCATTTTAATTTAAAATAGGTCACTATTATAATAAAGATGAGCCACAGTAGCATTTGGTTAAAAAGCTCAGCAGTGAACTAGCATAATAATATGAGATAAAGTTACAAGATAAAAGCAAGATATTCAGGGTTTAACACATAGTGCATTCATATATGTTTTCTGTATAATGCAGGCTTAAGGAAGTCATGCCTAAAGTCTGACAAAACATGCATAGAAATGCATGGCAAACAAAGACCCAGATCCCAAAATAAGCAAGTTTTGAGCTAATACATCATAAGACCCATAAGATGATATCACTTCTATCTTTAAATTCAGAAAGCACATAATTTTTCCTGTGCATTCTCCTCTGCATCATGAATTCACCAGTGTTATGCTACTGTATTGAAATGAAAATGTTAAACTGCCCAATACTCTCCTTGCTTCTACTAAGACACTGCAGTCAGTCCCCAGTTCAGTTAAATGTGACCTGCAGAGGTGGCTGCACATTGTCCCCATCCAGCAGCAGTAGTAGATACCAAATCTTCCTCCAAGAGGGATGCAAAAACCAGAAAAAGATCTAGACAATGTGAAAGGACCAGGAAAACCCCCGAAGAGAGTATTCAAGCAGAAAGGGCTAAACCCTAGAGAAGGGCAGCCAGCACATACCACTGAAGCCATTGGCAGTGGGGCAGGAAAGGGAATGAGAGCAAGAGATGTGGAGCTCTGATTCTGAGTCACTTCTCCTTGTTGTCGTGTAGCTTTGTTCTCTGCAAAATCCAACCCTCTCCCCTTCTCAACAGGGTGAGCTGCTGCACCCCCTCTCACGGTCTGGACAGTCATGGTTCCACGGTTCCTTGGTCCATGCTAGAGGCACTGTCACACAGGGGTGGAAACACACTTGCTCCTGGCAGTCCCTACCCCTGTGAAGAGATACCAAGCTCCTCCCTACTACACCACCAGGCCAAATGCAGCCCAACTCTGCCAGCTGTTCATTGCTGTTACCTAAGTTTTCGAAAAGACGGCACTGAAGACGCTGGGAGAAAGAAAGAAAAGTAAATTCACGCATCTTTTACCCCAGTGTATTCATAAAACTGACAAACCCCAACCCAATTAAAATAAAGTATGAATTAGATTAGTTTTCCAGAGTGAAACTGTTCTGTGCAGGATAAAAAAAGCACATCTAACTTTTGTGCAGGAGCAATGAAGTAAATGTGGTTTAAGAGAATGATAATGGATTTCCTTTGACAACAGGCGAGGTACAGACTTATGCTCCCACCTCTAGCAAAGCATCTAGTTCATTATTTTCTGTTTGCTTCTGCTAACCCAACAGTACCACAGATATTCTATTTTGCAGATGTCATTAACTCAACAGTTACAGTAATAATTTCTTACAGTAAATAATCACAGAATTGGGTAAAGGCAATGGCATTCGCTGGAGCATGTAAAGTTATTCCAGGCTGGAAACCAGTCATTCATGCTTAGCAGTAATTGTGAAACCAATGCTTGATGAGCTTGGACTGCAAACCTCAAAAAGGAAAAAGCATCAAATTATTACTGCAGAACAAGTCACAAAACGTGACTTTTATATTTGGAGAGGCAGTCTCTGGACAGATTTGCAAGCCTCAGTAATTTTAACTTTTTTTTCTTTTCCCTCACACTGGGCAATCAATAATTAGTTCAGGTTTCAGAAGAGCTTGTGTGACGTATTTAACACACACTGAGTAGACTACCACTTACACCATGTTCAAGCCAGCAGGAAAGGAACAGCTGCTACTGCTCTCCCTGCCTCAGGTTAAGAACCAGAACTGGGAATCCAGCACTAGGAATGTGTGAAAGTACCAGCACTTACATGCTGCAGCCTCAAGTGATCTAGAATTTTCCCAATTTTCTATTCTTCACTCATGCTATACCTTTTAATTGCATCCAAGGATGTGGAAAAGTAAATAACATGATGCACTTCACCTTGGGCTGACCCTAAAAGCTGCTTCAAAACTGCAAGCTTGGGCAGATCATAGCCAGGACCTCAGAAGGGAGCCAAAAAGAGCTTAAGCCTACAAAGCTCTATCACTCCATGGCTCTGAAAAATAGTGTCTGACAAAAAAAGGTGTAAAAGAGATAGGTCAAAAGCCTCCAACCTGTGTACAACACAGAAAACATTCAAGACATCAAATAATTCTCATATTCCAAATTGAAAGTAGGAAGCAGAACTGACTGCAGAGGATTTGAATTTAAAAAACTGCTGCTGTTTGGGCTTGTTAGTCAACACTTGTGTTAGCATATATTTAACTAAACACACCTGTAGTCTGCTATACAAAGGTGAAAAGAAGTTCCTTCTGCTGTGTTCTTGTGTTCAGTTGTGGGGTCATTTTTCTAAGAGAGTTTTGAAGAGTACTGAGCCAGGCATTGGACATGATCACACATCCACAGATCTGTGCTGCATTCAACACAGTCTGCTACAAGGTGTGAGCAACTCGCCTGCAGAACAAACAGGAGTCAATCCCAGTCTGTCTCAGATGGCTCCTCTTCCTTCCTCTCAGGAGGCCCAAAGCAGGCAGCTGCTCCTCCTCACTAGCAATGCTTGCTGGAGCATCCCAACAGATTAGGCTCCATTCCCCATGAATCTATACATTATTACTCTTATCAGAAGCAGACAGTGCTGACGCCCAGCTTCCTCAGTGTCTGGAGGAATACCAGTTGTCTTCAGCTCAGCACAAAGAAACTGAATCTCTGCATGTATCAAGAAGAAATATTTATTCAGTGTTCAGAATCCTTCCCCTCTCCTTTTTCCTATGCACTATCAAAGCAACTGCCTGGGATTCATATGCCACTCCAAAGCTCTGCATGCCCAGGAGCAACACACTCCTTTCCCTATCTTCTGCTTACAAAATGACTGGGGCACCAGGACCTGTCCCCAACAGTCCATCCATGTGAGGTTTTATTTGGATAGTTTACACAAGGACTGTCTTCATCAGACCAACAGAAGGAGATGCCCAGATTTTGCAGCCAGTGGAAGACAGGGCAGCACACCCTTAGAGCACAGGATTGGACTCTAAAGAAAACTACTGTACTCAACAATTCCTTAAAATGTACCTCTAAGAAGTCCTTCATGTTCTTGGTTCTAAGGTTCAACCATTTATATGGTTCTTTTCATCAGCTGCAGAGCATTATAGCCAAGAGAGACCACACAGTCATAAACGTTGTAAATAACATAGTTCATTGTGACTGAAAGACTACTACATTGAGAAACATCTAACCCTGAACTTAAGAACTGGTTTATAAGGGCTAGCAGGTAAGATGCATATTCATCAGCCCTTCTTAGAAGTGACCTTAATGAACTTGATGGCAAATTACACAGAAAGAGGGAAGAAATGGATTTTTACTGACTTACAGAGCTTTTAAAGTCTCTAACCATCTCAGAGATATATTCATGGTTGTGTAGACATTGCACAGACTGGTGCATTACAAAAACATGGTTTGACAGGTAGATTAACTCCTTAGAATCCACAGAGCACTAACTACTTAGCTAATTTTGCATCACAAACTTGTTTCTTTGACCAGCGTTGCATTTCAGGCTGCAGTCCAACAGTAAGTTGGTTTATGAACAGTCACATTAAGACACACATATCTTGCATATCTTATCCTGTCAAGGAACTCAGGGGTCTCCACTGTGTCAACGTTACATGTGAGGAAGCACTATTTTAAAATATAAACATTTCACTCTGGGGTAAAAAGTGATTTTCAAAAAGTTTTTGATCCCCTAAATCAGGAACTGAGACTTGGCTAGCAAGTGGAAGAGTTTTCTGTAATTCAAAAGGTTACAATCAAGTGATGAAAGCAATCTGAAATAGCTCACAAGCAGTCATTTTTACTGTAGAAAGTGACACACCAGGTTCAGGTCTAATAAGAGCACATCAGTTGTTATGAAAAAGACATTAATTTGACCCACTGTTTTCCACAGGTTTACAGAACTAACAAATCCATGTTTGTACCATTATTCTATAGAACTAATGACTAGTAAGAGTGCAGTAAGTGATGATTAAAGCAATAGAAATGCCCCATTATATGGATATTATTGCCATTGTGTGTGGAGGCACTGTGTGGTAAAGGAGTATTAACTTGAAAATCATGCTCATTTTACACAGTTGGGGTCTCCAATGAAAGCTGGATTTGGATCATGTTAGCATAACAACATGTTCTCAAGTGTTATTTTATTTTTTAAATTGGCAATTATAATGAAACACTCTGGCTGAATAGTATTACCCTCACCCACTTACACCATCAAAACAATATGTCAAATTTACTTTTTCTAAAGCTTGATTTTGGCAAAGCAAGTCATCTGTACTCTCACGTACTGTTTAGAAAGCAAAATTGGCAGATTGAGCCATTTACCTCCTCATATATTGTACTTTTTACATTGCCATACTTGCCACATAACTTCAGCCATAACAAATAAAAATCTGTCATAAATCTGTGTTTGACAGGGGTCTTTAAGCCTCTTGGAGCAAGCTGATAAATTTTGTAGCATAAACCCTGGTATGAAGTACTTGAAAAAAATAAAGATTTCACAGTAGAAAACTGAAATGTTTTATATATCCATACTCAAATTCCACAAGGCAAACCTACTCACATATGTTTACCTGGAAAATACATATGAAGGTGCTTTGACTGTTTATCATTGCAACAAAGGAAGGCTGGACAAGCATTTACATCCCAACAAATCAGTTAGAGCCTACAGGCTTCCCCACAATCATCTCTGGGTTTGACCCTTACCGTCACCTATATATTTCTATTAAGATACCTTCACTAAGACTTCATCATGAGGCAGTGACAATTAGTCTCCATTAACTGATTTCCAGTTAACCAGAGGTCTTAAGAATCTGATATCTTGCATACTAATGTAGAGTTGAAGCCAAGATCTGCCTGTTTATACAGGACAAAGCAATTTAAATATACACTAGTAAGAGAGTTAGATTTTAATAATGTAAGACACAGTATTTGTCCAAGCAAAACCACTAGGGGAATACACTAAAAAACAAAAGAAAATAAAACCCCCAAAACGTGGCAGTTGAAAGAAAATAATAGCTGCATCTCATGTTAGAAATGTTGATACATGAGTTCAGAGTTGCTGCCAAGGTTATGGTCATTCTGAATACATATAGGTTGTTCAGCTTCTACCCACCAGATTTAAAGAATAAAACAACATGTAGGTTTGCACAGATCTGATACTTCATGTAAAACTAAACAAGTTGTTTACTTTTTTTGTTGCCTTGTTTTGTTAAAACCAACCACCATTCTGCATGTGTTTAGAAAAAGTCACATTTTCCAGGAGTCTTTTATTCAGTCATAGCAATTTATAAACCCATTTCAAAAATAAATATTTAGAGGTCATGTAAGCAATGAACTCAGAGAATGGCTGAGATCCAAGCATTGTAGACTGAATGACATGGTCCTCCAGACATTTTTCTGCCCATGTGGTGCCATCAAAGAATTTTGGGGGTGTTTTTTTTGTTTTTTTTAAACATCATGACAAAAATTAGGAAGGAAAGAGAGAGACATATGAGAACTGTTAAATGAGACAGGAATAATGGAAGAGGGGTCATATCCTACCACTCAAACATGGGACAGCAGAAGGGAAGGAACGAGATAAGAAGAAAAATCAGAGCAGCAATGGCAGCCAGGTCTTTTCTTCGAAAGAGCTTAAGAACAAAATTAAAACAAAAAAACAACACTCACATTTCTCTTCAGACATCAGCTACTCTCTGTACTCTCTTCTTCTCACCAGTTTGGACATGACTTTTACCAGGAAACCATTTTCAATTGCCCATTTGGACTGTGAGGAAAACACTGAGGACTCAGCTTCATGCCAACATAAATTGTGGTTGGCAAAATACTCTGCTCCACTAATTACCTTTCCTTGATCAAAAAGCTTCCTGAGGATGACCAAGGAAAAGGGGAAGGAGAAACAGAACCTTACTGTTGATAAATTATCTGCCATTTCAGACCACTGGAAAACTCTAGAAAAGTGCTGCCTCTCCTTCAGCTTAAATACGAGCACAAGAGAACAAGGCACCTTGATTTTTACAGCCACACAAAAGATTCTTCTCTGGCCTGGCCACCAACCATGCCAGGTAGCAATTTGCAGCAATATCCTTCATTGGATTACGCTGCTAAATTAGCTGGAGATGCTTCTGTAGTCAATCTTTCCTTAGCTGTATGCTCCAGAAAAAATGAACTGGAGAAGTCTACTTTATCGGCTCTGTATCAGCCAAAAAAACTGCATGAAACCATGAAGTCAAGTTCAAACATCCCTGGAGAATTCTGGAGCATCACTGTCACATCCTGGTTTTCCAATTTCATCCAGTCAGCTGAAAGGATGCTTAAAACCAACACTTCTGGGGACAAAGAAAATCTCATTTCATTCTTCTCTCATTACCGAAGTGCAGCTGAAAAACATTCTCAGAAAAGCCAAAAATAAATAAATGCTGGTGTTTGCAGGGAGGTTTTAGCCTCAGAAGTGGAATTTCTCACAAGAACTGTTGAGCAGCTGAAGATATAGGAAATAACACTATTACTTCTCTCAGCTAAAGCAATTGCTAACATATACATCATCTCCCTTTAAGGTTCATTTGCACAAAGGGAGGTGAGCCTATCAGTAAATAACAGACTAAATTATCACACTCCCATAAACCTGTGATTCAACAACTGCCATACACCTGAATATCATCACAAAAGTAGATCCCATACCCCAGCTGAAAGCCATCTGAGGCCTTCACCTGGAAACTCCAACTACATTTCAGACCCTGAGATCCTGTTTCTTAACAGCATGACATGAGCCATTGTGCTGACAGTGAGGCTGTTTCTGAGAAACACCACTGCACTTTCACACCTGACTCTTCTACTTTCCTCCACTTTTATCTGAAAAGCTTATTTGGTGCTCCAACCCATCCTACACCAAGAGTTAAAACCCTAAACGTTGAACCCTTAGCTCCTTATTTTGGGTTTAAGTCTGAGATTGAGAATCTAATAAAACCCAAGATACTCAAACTATGTCCTGAAACTACAAGATACAATCCTTTTCCCAGCACTTTCTATATATATACTGGAAAAAATACTACAAAGCTTATCAGAAACAAAAAACAACTTCTCTACAGAAGAGTAGAGTGAGATTTCAGAGGGCAGCCAGAGCCTTTCACTACAGAACGTGAAGATGATTTTTCCCAAATCATGTGCCGAGTTAAATGGCAAGGCCACGCAAATCTCACTGATGTGATAAAACACCTGCAAACCCCTGTGTGGCTCTTCTGCTTATTTATGTGTCTCTACATCTAGTTATTTTTCACATGCTCAATACACAAGACTGAACTTTGCTTCTCTCAGACTTGGTGTTAAATGGAGCTGCTCATTATTTTCATGGAGTGAATTACCATCAGAGTGGGAAACATACCTTTGAATAGCCTTTGTTCATCTAAAATCCTGTGTCTTTATGCTTGCAGTTACCATATTTCTCTTATTTCTGAAAACTCTTTGTGGTTAAATAGGGCAAATCCTCCATGTCTCTTACTACTTGTAAGGTTGTTTCTTCAAGTGCCCACTGTGCTGACCTTGGGTTACAAGTCACATCACAAAAGAAGAAGAAAGCCACCAAGCATGCCCTGCAGCGTTGGTGGCACATAAGCAGGGAAGCTCAAATAGGCAGGGAAGGAGAAAGTGCTGTACTCCTCCCACCCCCTTCTTTGTATCTGCAATGACGCACAGGACACCCTTGGTGACTCCTTGTCCCATGCAGAGCCCACAATGTGGTTCCCACTGCACATCCCATTTTCTTTGCTTCTTAGAGAATCTAGATTTATATATGACAACCACAGTATGTCTGTGTGTATGTCTATGTCTGTGTGTTGATCCCAGAGTTTTTGTCTTGGCCCATAGCCATTGAGCCAAGGTTTGACAAAAAGCTGGAGAAAGCAAATTCCTGCAAGTTTTGTGAAAACAGGCAGGAAAGCAATTCTATAATTATCCTTGTGAAAGGCGAGGCTGGCATGTGCAACCCCGGAGAGAGGAGAGCATCCCAGCAAATTCCTCAGCCATGGGAAAAGTGTCCACTGAGACTCACAGTCAACCACTGGACATAAATTTATAGGCAAGTAGGTACATTCAACCCCAGTGCTCAGGAAACTACTAATCTGGCTAAGTGGGCACTGCAAAATATAGTAATTTGAATGATTTATTCCATTCTTTCTTCTAAATCTTTCCCAGCATTGGATCAGGAGGGAGCGAACTGGTGGGTGACACACATTTGCTAGCACAGCAAGGATCTTTATAAAAGCAGATTTTGTATTTTCCAAATTAAACAGAAAAAAAGCCAATGACAGGGTGTGGTAAGGGATCCCATTTGTTTCTAGTCTCTTTTCAAACACTTTGCATGCATGTACATTCAAATACAGAACAACATCCATTCTGAAATAAGCACCAGGGTAGAGCCAATGCATCTGTCCAGGGGTAGCTAAGTTTACTTTTTCAAGGTCTGTATTTCAGAGCACGGATATCTATTATGAATATTTTGATCACACATCCTCAGTCAGCACTGGCTATGACTGCTTAAATAAGGGGGGAAAGGGGACAACTGAGCCCATCATCACCCCTATTCAAGTCATGCCCCTTTAGCTGCCCAGACACAGTTCAGCTACACAAACCAACCTGGCAGTAGCCCTTTACTCAGGCTGTTTACCGCTCACCTTGCTCATGATGATCCAGGGCAGTCACAGAGCTAAAGCAAGCCACTCACCTGGAGATTTGCAGGTGATTGGAGGAAGCAGGCTGTGACCTTTTTGGCCAGCAAAAACCACAGCAGGAAGATGGTGCTTGTACAAACCTTATCATGCAACATAAAACTTCCCCGCTGGTGTAATAATGTGTGGGGAAACTATTTCCCATCACAGCTTACTATGTGAGGATGTAGCCTCAGTACAAAAGGACACATGAATTTCCAGGCTAAAACAGTCGTGCCGGACCAGACATGCACACTCTTATGGAGTTCAGACCTGGGCAGGCATATACCACACACATTTTCCACAACAGCAGCAGTGGTAACAGTACGGGCAGCACAGAATGGAGGACAGGAAACTCAAATATGTGACTGCACTGCCCAGAGGGTCTCACCAGTGATTGTGAAATGAGCTTTGACACATCTTCTCTTGAACCTTCATCTTCCCAGAAACTGAACACAGTGTGAAGGGAGAGCTGTGGACTCCCTACAGCTCTGTCCGCCTATCCCAACTACATCCAATCTTGCTGCCTAATACCACCATTTTCTCTCCATCCCACAGATAGCTTCCTTTCCTCTCCCCATGAAACTTTGAATGTTATTTTTTACAAGTAGAAATCACCAACATTGATAGAATTCTTACATCTCTGGTTTTAAAACTATTTTTAAAAAGGTTTTATGATTCACTAAATATATCCCTATCTACTCCAGCCCTCTCTGCTCAATCCCTATCAGTAAGTCCTTTAATGGGATTTATTCCATTCATTTTCTAGTTTCCCAGGTGATGACATGACAGACCTTCAACCTGGTCTTGCACAATCAGCAAAGGAGAGGTCAGTGAATTGGCAATAACAAAGTATTTGAGAGCCAGCAACAGGGACGGGGAGTTCAGATATTCAACAATAACACACTAACACAATTGCATCCTTCCCTCCACAAAGACTCTAGCATAAGAAAAAGTTTCAGGAACAGATCCTTCACTGTAATCTCCTACATTGTTTTGATCTGGTTCCTTAAGCACAGTTTGATTTGCTTGCCTTCAGCTGTGGCTGGGACCTACAACAGAGACAAAGATCTGGTGCCTGAGGTCTAGAGAGGGGACCAAAATACAACAGGTCCTACACATCTGTGAAACTTGTAATAGGCAATCAGGCAAGGATCTGAGTTTAATCTCTCATCCCTGGGTTTTTTTTTGCTTTCACATTCCCCAAGTTAACAGCCACTTCTCCTTTTTGGATGAACATGCATTTCTTGCCAGTTCTCACAGATGAGCTCAGTTGGTCAGAGCATGGTGCTAAAACACCCAGGCTGTGGGTTCAATCCCCATATGGGCCATTCATATAAGAGCTGGACTTTATGATCCTTGTAGGTCCCTTCCAACTCAGGGTGTTCCGTGATGCAGGACTTCAGGCATGTCTGCCACCACCACCACCAAGGGCACAGTGCCTCTTGCACAGCATGCAAATGGGAAAATAATTTCAGCAAAATTGCTCTGCCAGGGCTGGGTCATACTGTCAGCAAACATGAGCTACAGGGAATCCCTAAGCAAGTCAGACCCCTGATGGGAGAAAAAGTGGGTCAGAAAGACATGCATCTTGTAACAGAATGGGAGAACATCTCTATGCAGTAATATGAAAAGGTTGATGTTTGACATAGAGTAATGTGAGGTTGAAACATCTCTTTCTAAAAGACACCTCCATGCATGGACTTACATCCTGAGTGGGAAGTTAAACAAAAATTTCTTAGCACAGTAGAGCCTTGTTAACTCACCAGTACATGGGAATCTATGTGAAAGAAAAAAACAGCAAAGTACTTTTAAAACATCAATTTAAATCCAGACCAGCTCTGCCTCCTCAGTAAGGCTTCAGTGTACTGACTCCTGTTAGTGAGGGAATGGAAGTGGTGATATTTCAGGCCTATTCTTCAGTGGTGCTCTAAAAGCCCTGGCTCTGAAGCCAGCCTGCCAATCAGCCACCTTGCTCTGTTTGCACACAAACCCAAGTCAAGTAACCTGAGGAGCCATTAGCAACTCAACACTCACCACAGTTTCATGTCGTGGTCTGACCAAGTGGCACAAGCTCTTAACCACAGCATGCTGTGCATGCTAATCCCTCCTTGATATTGCATGTCAGCTCCCACTGTGAATCAGCACAGACAGCAATGGATTTTGGCTTAACTCAATTGTACTTGCACTTTTTGGACTGAGAGAGATTATAATTCCTACCTACATTACACAATGATCCTGACTGCAGTCCATCAACATTCTACAAATGATGCCCTAGCAGAGCTAATGTGCAACTAGGGGTGTCCCAGCTGAGTCTGCCTGAACAGCTCAGCCATTCCCTTCAGGGGGAAACACCCAAGGAGCTGACATCATTGACACTTTACCTGTCTGTGTCAAGCAAATTTGTTGGCAGCCAACCACAACAGGGACACTTTAAACGAAGTGTTCATTACCACAGTCAATCCAAACACAGCACTGCCACCTCCACCTTATCCGCCTGTGCAAGACTTTAAACAGCTAAAGCAATAGCTACATACGGATGATGAAAACATTCCACTGGGAACTTAAATATGCTGAACACTGCACAAGAACATGAAGTTAGATATTTTCTGTGTCCAGAAGTGGTTTTTCATGACATATTAGACTTCCTAATTTTTATACTTCTTTGAAATTCAGGTCCAGAGTAAGGTGAGGCCCCAAGGCAGTGTGGCAAAGGAATGTGTGCAGCCAATATGGCACAGGGTAATAATTCCTTTGACTTGCCCATCCAGAAAGGCCACATACTTTGAGAGGTACCCATGGCATTTACAGCTGCCTGATTAGATGAAACTCTGATACAAATCTGTTCCAAGCAAGGCTGCTTCTCACTTACCTAGACTAGCAGCAGGTCTTGAGTACTCAATAAAGAGTACTCAATAAAAGCAAGACTGTTCTTAATGAATGTGCCAAGAAACTAAGAGCTCTGCCATTATGGAGGGATTCAGTTATCTGCAGACAAGATACTGTGCAGGATCACTTCTAAAACAAAGTCAGTTCCTTCCTTCCAACTGGTATCTAAAATCTGCCAACAGCCATAAGAAAAGAATTCAGGAGAAAAAATAGGGGAGCACAAATATGGGGATTAGCTGGAAAAATAGACCATCTCTTTTTTATTACCATTAGTGTTTTTAATTGCAAGTGGAATCAGAATACATTCTCCAAGTGATAATGTAATTTCAGCAGTCTGTTATTTGGGATTGTATTGAATCCATACTCTGCAAAAAGTTAGCTTCCATGCCAAGTTCATCCCTGCATCCCATCCCCAATATACTTGTTCCAAAAAACCCACTATATTTAATCCCAAAGTTTATAAAGCAGATAACAAAAGCTACTGCAGTAAATTCTAAAGAATTACTTGCCCAGTTCTCATGAAATCTCTACGGAAACTCCTGCTGGTATAATATTTAAGACTTAAGTCCCTAAAGCAATGTTTTCCATATGACTTCAGGCCTAAAGCTACCTAAGTTGCATCAAAACTGCTCAGACATGTTGATGTTGGCATCAGATCAAATTCTTTTAAAATACAGTTAAGATGTGCAATAAATAGAGAACAATGAAGTCATCGCATGAGAAAAAAATTCAAAAGTTACCAATCAGAAAAATCAAGGCAGATCTTGCACAGAAACATGAGCAATCATTTCAAAGAGTGGCTGAGTGCCTTCTCTCAGAGCTTGCACAGCCATTATGCTCTTCAAAGCATGTCACCCTTCAGCTCTGTCAATATGGTATTGATCAAGGATGGAGATACAGGTTAATATATAACCTGAGAGAGGTGAATATATTTGAAATTCCATCTGATCCTCATCAAAGGAAAAAATTCTTCACCCTTACTTCAGAGCACAAGAAGTTACCAAATGCCCCTGAGGACAATGGTTGCCCCTCTGAAATAAGGCCTTCCCCCCACAGCAAAACCATCAGCTCCAGGTGGACCATATTGGTTCTTCATGAGATCTTCACCTTTCAATAGTGGCTTAGAACCAAGAATGTTACAATTGAAGAACAAGGGCGGAAAGGCTGAATCCCAAGATAAGTAAGCAGCAGGGCTGACCTCATCTGCTGTTCCCTAGGGCATTCCATTTAGGATTGCATGAAGTTCCTGCAACAGTATATGAAAAATAGACATTGAAGTTTTACTATTCATAGGCAGGAAGTAAACAACATTTAGCAGGAATTAAAACCACTTATTCGGAGAAATTTAAAACACAAACCCCACATATAAATCATGCTGGGGTTAAAGCAGTATGTTGATCCAATGAGGGAGCACAGGAGGAACAGGTCACAAGAAAATCCAAACTTGTGGTTCATTTACATCTGTGAAGGTATAGAGAGAACTAGAGAGGCAGGTATCCAAAGTTCTTCAAGAAACATGGCTACTACATTAGAATAGTAAGAATTAGTTTGGTTCAGATCCACTCCAGAGGACACAGTAGAAGAAAATCACCAAAAACCCCCTCCAAAATATATAACATATTTCAGTGGGTAGAAAATCAAGCTCCTGATGAGCACTTCTGAAAGTCCCCATCCTACGTGCATGTTGTGCTGAGAGAAACCTGCTTGAGCTGTCAATATATTTCAGCTTTTGTCCACTTTGAGGTCTGTCCCATGCAGATGAGTCTCATCCAAGTTTCCCCCTTAATACTTGAAAGAAATCTACTCTATAAAGTAGATTTAAAGATTCTCTAATACTGAAGATTATCCTTCTAACATACTGCAGACATTCAGGGGAAATTAACTGGGAAACAAAAGGTTTGAGAAACATCAACAATACAGAAAAAAAAAGCAGAAGATGGGCCCAGAATTTCACACCTATCACTGCAGCAAGCCACATTCTTTTATTCAAATATTTTCACTTTTTTCCTACTGTGATGACCTCAAAGACCTCAAGCATCCCTAGGCCTTAAATCACATGCACCTCAACTGCCTGAGCTGCAGCATTAGGACCCATAGACAAAGGCAGTGTTCTCTATTCATACAGGCTGAGACAAGCTCATATGGACTGCGCTGAAAACAATACAAGTCCTGTATTGGTCTATTGGTCCCTTGCCACCAAACTGGCTTTGAGATCAAGTTAAACAAGAGCAACCATATCAGGAGAACACCACAGAGCAACCATTCCAAGGAAAAGGCTTTTGCTTGGGTTAAACAGATTTACAGCGATGTCCCCTAAATATTTCTCACCCTCACACTCCCCATCCCAGTATGCTGCAATTTGTTCCAAACAATTGAGGACTACTGAATACTCAATACCCTGAGATCAACATTTTTGTATTTCCTTCCCTTAGAGGCAAATTAACACCCAAGGAAGAAATAATTTTAAAAATACAATATTCAGTGCTTATATAAAGTCATCAACTCAAAGAGGTGCATGAACATTTTAATGTACTTATCAATCACAATTCTAGAAAACATGCCTCTACTCAGCCTTTCACAATAGACATCAGTTTTTGGAAAGAAAAAAAAAATTCCACTACCAAAAGATCATATGTTTAAGGACCTTAGAAAGATGAAGAAAAACAGCTTTCAGTCAATTGCATCTAATGCAGCCAAAGTTTCACACCCAGCTAATTTAAAAAATCATTCTCTTGATGTAGCCAGGCTCCACTACACTGATATCTGGGTATTATACTGATGCTGGAAACACCTAATTAATAAAAATCTGGAATTCTATTAAAAAAAAGCTGATATGAATCTCAAGTGACAGGTATTCCACCAGAGCACGGAAAACTTCTTGGTTTTGAGTCCACACATTAAAAACCATAAACATTTACAGTAGGTTCTGAAAGAGAATAGACACATAATCCAGGGGTATCCCAAGGCCAACTCACTTCCCAGGCCGCCTGGCTTTATAATTCTACATATAACTGAAATAAACCCAGCTCAAAGCACCATTGTGAAAACTCAGTGTACTCAAGAGTTGCTCCATTTACATGCTCTCATGTCCTAAGAGATGGGCATAAAACATGATAAAAATATCAGGAATTGGGTTTGAGGAACTATGATCTCATAGATGAGAACAGAACAATTTCAACTGAAGTCAATGGAATTATACCCACAGACGTGAGATCACAACATGGCACTCAAAAAATAAAATACCTTCAATCATAAAATCCCCAGATGCAATGCCTGTGGCCAACATTTATATAAGCCACATGTGCATTATCCTGAAAGAAGGTTTTAATTATTTTATATAATGTTCCCTTGATGATCCTCAAGTCTAGTAGCATGTATCAATTAAATTTCATTCTTGAGAAGACAATAGCAAACATCTGCTACTTTGAATCTATACAAGAATTAGCAATTTTTCCATTTCTTCACAATAACAGCAACTTTTCCACAATGCCATAAAAGCTACTGACAAGCTACATACAGAAATTTGAGGAGAAAGCAGGGGAAATTCTTCTCTGAGGCCAAGTGCAAACTGGAAGCTTTACACCTTGCCAGTTGCAAGAAAAATGGGAAAGAAAACACTTAATTCTTTAATAAAGTATCAGCTAACACACTTAGCAGAAGGATACCCATTATTCATCAGCCAAATCTGATTTTCATTCAGTGAACTAAAAATATATCTAGAGAGGTTTGTTAATATGGTTGACCTAAAAATTTGGAACTTCCTTCCTTCCAGATGAAAAACAGCTCAAAACGATGCATTTTCAGGTAAGGATCCAAGGGCCCCTCTAGTGTCTATTCCCCACAGAAGTTAATCACCAACCACTACTGACCACAGTCAGAGCTTGAGACTAAGGAAGCACTGTTACTCCACGTATGGATAGAATATTGAACAATTAGTATCTTCTCTGTTTTCTAGGATTCACTTCACAGAGAATATGCTTTTTCTCTACCAAATGAAGTTTAGAGTTGCAGTTGTTTGACTTACCAAATTTAAAAGATTAGCCAGCCTATTCAGACAAATTCCTGTGATGAGCTGATTTTACAAGGCCAATGATGCAGTGATCTTACAGTGTCAGGGATCAAGAGTGCCAGTAGGATTCTCCATGCACAGGGACACTAAGGGATAGAACTCAACCAGCTCTCCTTCTTGGGTGACCCTTAACATTAATCCATCATAATGTGCTTACAACACTCCCAAGTACCCATGTATAATAATCTGGCAGATTATTCTCTGTTCTGTAGTTTTTCCTCCAAATAATTTACAGATTTGGATTTTTTTAACATAATTTCAGTATAGATAGTGAGCGGTTCAATAGCTCCCCTCAGTTTTTGGCTATGTTTGTAGAGTCCAGTAAAAGGAACTGCTCTAAATTATAAGGAAATTCATGAGATCCTATCCTTGATCGTCTCAAAAATTATTTCAGCTGTTTTGATAGATGTGTCCATATAAAACCATTTGGAAGCAACAGTTTCATCCCAAATCAGAAATGACACTTCTTTAATTGGCATGGTGGTGAGGAATGTGGAGTTACAAATCATGCAGTCATTAGGAATAGCAGACATCTCAGAAGACAAAATCTAAATAAAGGGACTAAACTTTTCTATAGCCACTGGCAAAGAAAGTAAGTACAATTATGTAGGAAGAAAAAAAATGTACAGTTATTACTCAAGTGCACAAACACTGAGCAACTCAGTTTTGTTATGAAATGTTTAATTCAGAGTAGTAAAATAGTCCCTCCATCTGAAAACTTTAATCCAAACCAAATTAAAATCTCAGGGAAACGTGGCAAGCAGTTTAAAATGCATTCTAAATAAAAACACAGAAAAAGGATGTCTATCTTAAAAGAGACAAGGATGTATAGTTCAATGGGTTTTCTTTAACTGCTTAATTTTGAGGCCAACACTTATCTGAATATTTCATTCAAACTTACAGATGAGGAAAAATATATTCATATCATCTATAACAATCTTGTGTATAGCAAACCTTTACTTGTAACAGGGATGCTTCACTCTACTTTTAACTTGCCTTTGAACTCCATCTCTTTAAGATCCCTTTGCAGTAAAAAAAGATGGTGAAGTTTGCAGACTGACTTGATGTTACAAGTAAAGAGGAGCATTTCACAGCTGGCTCACAGTAATACCCTCTGATCACTTCTTGGCAACAGCTGTAGAGATCCAGCACCTCTGTTAGCCATGAAGAAACAAGAGGTAGGGGGCAAAAGCCTACAGGTTAATGTGGTAGGTTTTTTCTATCTTTCATTCAGAGGTGACAAAGAGACACAGTTCATTATGTCCAAGACAGTACAGAGCTCTGATCTGCTTGTCACATAAAACCAATAAATTGCCTTCCTAAGGAAGTAGCACTTACCTAAATAAATAGCAGGCTGGAAACATCTTGCATCACCATGTCAGGACTTTCAGGTCATGCAAGTGCATTCAGAGCCAGGTAGGCAAATGCCTCATTTATGTTTCAAAACCTCAAATTATGTGGTTTTTCACAAACTTTTTTCTACTGAAACATCTTAGTTGGTTCATCCAGTTAAAAGGCTCCAGGATGAAACTGTGATATTGTGAAGGAAGTAAATTGCCATCCATTTTGTTAAGAAGGATGATGAAGACATGGGAGGAACATCCACAAAAGCAGTAAACGAAGGTCTACCATATGTAATTGTACTGCTCGGCATTGCTGTGTAACCTAGCATAAAACTGATTCTTGTTTTCTTCCTGGTCTCTCATCCTGCATCTGGCAACTTTTCCCATTCTTTGTGAATTATCCTGATCATTCACAACTCTCTCACATCTCAACCTCATTAGCTCAGCTAGCCTGCTGGGTATCTTTACTGTGCCTTTGACTTCTATAGGAATTTTTCAGTTCGTGCAAAGAAATCCTGACTGAAGTTTTTAAAGACAATGCATATGCTTATGGCTAAATACAATACATGTGAAAAATGAAGCAATACAGCAGTTAGATCCATTACATGTTCTTGCAGTGACTAATAATTTCTTTTGTGAAGATTTTTAAGAGTCAACTGAAGCATGGGAAAATATTTAATGTGATTTTCCAAAGCACTGTATTTCTGAAGCTCTGCCAGTCATGTAGTAGATTGAACACAGCATTACGAAGTATTCTCACATGTAACCACAGGGACTACATGACACAGGTCATTTAAAGCCTTGTGAGATTCATTTACAATTCTAGGTAAAGGACATTGCTGAAAGTATTTCACTGGCAACTGCCTGAAGCTGTGTTTCAAAAGCCAGAGTGCAAATTTCACAGCCCCTAGTCCCAACAATTCACATCCTATAAAATATTCAGAATTTTTATCTTTTGCAAAATAGCTGGAATCCCATGCTCTTGGCAAGAAATTTTTTTTCCCCTAAACAATAAAAATAACAAGAGCTGTTAGCAGGTTGGAAAAGGGTCAACAAAACTAGTGTCACGGGCTTTTTATTTCCTTTCTTTCAAACTCCACGGGGAGTCTAATGATCAAAACTTAGCAAAGTGCGTAAGTATGTTGTGTAACAGGATTGTTAGATCTCTTGGCTTCAAACTAAAATGACTATAAACCAAAACTCCTATTATGGATATTTCTTGATGTTTGGTGGTCTGTTATGCATTCCCGATACGGATAGTAATTTTCATCCTCTTGCCATTAAGATTTCTGATTAAAAACCATTGCTGCAATACTTCCATGAAATGACTGTAATTTGGGAATTTTTCTTTGGGAAAGAATGTAACAGAATAATTAATGTGTCTATCAATTCCATTCTCCTAGTTAATGCCAAAATTGTAAGGCATGAATTATAACCACTTGCTTGCTTTGGCTATCACATTGACAAAATCTCATAAAATAATTTAGGTTGGAAATGGCCTTTGTGTTGGACCCACTTGGAGCATTTCCACAATGCCAGAAGTTTCACCTGCTTCTGCCCACAGAGAACTGTCTGAATGGACAGCTCAGCCTCACAACAAACATCTGAAAGAAAGCTGGGTCTTCCCAGAAACATGTGAAGTAACACTTCACTGCTGATCCACAAGAAAAGGGAAAGTAGACAAATTTGAAGCATATTTTGTACTTATGCTTAAGCAATTCCTGGTTGAAGCTTAAAAAAGCTGGTTTTGATCAATGAAATTCTCTGTTTCTTTGTGGTACATTAAGGAATGGCTCGCCTTTCTTTGTCTGATGAGATGGCCTGAGACTTGCCCCCAGCAGAGCCAATCTTTCCAAAGCTTTCCTTATTAAATACTTCATCTATTTGGAGGGATTTTCTGTACAGTAACCCACCACTGTGGATTACAACCAGTGACAGCAAATGGTTTTGAGCTTCAAAGGAATCCAGCCTGCGTGCCATAAACACCATAAGCCAAATCTTAGTCACATGGAATTTGACGGTAAACTTCCTACTGATTTTGTGGAATTCAGAACTTACTTTCTAGTCACAGAGACTTATCTATTAAAAAAAACACAGAAGGAATCTGACATTAGACTTCCTTAATATATGTGTTAAGGCAAAAAGTTTGCTACATTTTCACAAGCACCTAACCTTGAAACTTTTCTTCCAAAATTAAAATTTCACATCCTTTGGTATTTCTTACATAGTATTCTACCTTCCCACCTTTATGGTATTTTACAAGCAGATCTTAGCATCATGAAACAACACACCACATAAAAATACACACCACATCAGATATAGCAGACTTCTCTCAAAGAAAATGAATTCACAAATTCTGTGGTCAGTTGAGTTCAGTAATTTCACGAATACAAGCCGCACGGACAATAAGCCGCATCTCTGGGTGTTGGCAAACATTTAGTTCTTTGTCCTTAAATAAACCGCACCTGAATATAAGCCGCTCTGTCGCTCACAGCGAGGACCCGTGTGCAACAAAGTTGCCAAATAGTAACAGAATCGTGGCGTGGCAGGGGGTTTACTGGCTCGGCTAAGGCTGTGCAGGCACGGTCCGCTCAGGGCTGCCGACGGAGCACCCCCCCCGGCTCCCGTGGCGGCAGGCAGGGTTGAAGCCACCCCTGCTCCCATGGCGACGGCAGGCGGGGACGGAGCCCTCCCCACTCCCATGGTGGCGGGGGGCAGGGACGGACCCACCCCCGTTCCCGTGGCAGCAGCAGGCAGGGGCGCAGCCTGCCTGCTCCTGCCACGGCAGGCGGGGGCAGGAGTCCCCCGCTTACCCCA
>PYHW01010413.1:2026501-2043001 GCA_013186435.1 Turdus rufiventris | reverse complement strand
CCCCCCCCTCCCGGGTCTGGGCGGGCCCGGGAGCCCATGGCTGCCGAGTGGAGGCAGGCCCGGGGGCCTGCGGCGCCACCACTGTCGGGTCCATGCGGGCTCGGGGGCCCATGGCTGCTGGGTGGAGACAGGCCTGGGGGCCCACGGTGCCACCCCTGTCAGGTCCTGGCGGGCCCGGGGGCCAATGGCTGCTGGGTGGGGGCGGGGCCTCTGCCAGCAACCTCGCAGGAGGAGCTGGGGACGGAGCCTTGCTGCAAAAAGAAAGTGCGCCCTATAGACGGGTGCGCCTTATCTGATCTACAATGTTGCAAATTTTGCTGACTCCCAGGGGGTGCGCCTTATAGTCAGGTGCGCCTTATGGTCGTGGAATTACTGTAATTTCAAAATAATAAGCATAGAATAAATACAGAAAACCAACTGAAGGAAGTCTATTATGGAAGTTTTTTACAGTAGTAATAAACCCCAAATCCTGGAAAACTTTAAATGTTCTTATTGGGTACCAAAGCTGGCTTATAAACTGCATATGTATTAAGAACAAAACAATGGCAATAATCTTCAGATTACATCTGTGATGAGAAATGGCTTATCCAAAAAGAGGATGCCAACCCACGTGACACTCCTGTAACTTGAGTTTGGGTCAATTCTTACTCTCAGTCAAGTTTCTACTAGCTCAAATGAGAGTTGATCATATTGCTGCTCAGAAAACCAATGTCTCAAGTTTAGAAACGTAACTCTTGTATATGTATACAGGAAAAACAGTCTCTTCTGTTCAGGGAACCTTAAAAGAAAACAAGCCATGAGAGCACACTTATGCGAACAGGTGTGACAGAAATCACGAGCTCCCTCTTCTGTAAATACCTTTGACTGGCAAAGCATTTCTTTGCCCTTATATCTACTAAGTGATGCCTTCATCTGTTTTTCATTCAGAAGCCCCTAAACTATCCAACAAGAAGCAAATTTAACTAAACAGACATGTCAGTGTTTTATGTATCCTTCTTCGCCAATTAAATTTTAGGTACCTTGTGAAAAGGATATAGAAGCGGTGCCACCCCCAAACCAGCCTCTGCTGTAACTGAAGGGGTTGAATTTTTGTTATTCTCAAACCCAACTTTTTGCAAACAGCAGAAAACACTTTTGCATCTTTTTTACATGCACGGCTAATAAACTGGATGAACAGGTCTACCACTCTCTCATGACTTAGTATCAGTCAGTTTATTCTGGTAGTGATGGGCTTCCTCCTTTTCACTATTTCCGCCAAAGCTGATTCGTATTTTCAGCTATTAAAATAAAAACAACAACAACAAAAACCAAAACCCCACAACCAAAAAAATAAACCAAAAAGGCAAGGCTACAGAGATGCAAAGACAAAACAGGTTTGCTTTTTTACTTGATATGGATAACCATAACAGCAACATTAAAATTCTGGCTTTCTTCAATACTATATTCCACCTGAATGCCACATCTAGGGGTAGGAGTAAGAGAGCCTTGTGACACTTGCAGGCACCTCACTGCAGTTTCCTGTGTGATAAACAGACTCATGTCAGTCAGTAAAACTGAGTCTCAGTGAACCAACAACAGGTGTCATCAAAGTTACAGGAACCCGTAGCAGGGAAAAACTGCAGCTCAACGCCAATGTTGGTGTGTCTTGGGCTTGACTCATTTCTAGTTATGTCAACACACTTCAAATTGTCAAATTTACTTTGACAACCCTATGGACTCCCCTCAAATTTTTTCTGTAATAGCAATAAGTAAAAGCCGGAGTACTGTGAGATTTTATTCCAATCAGTCTGATGAAAATCTCACTAAGAAAACAGAAAACATACGGAAAACAAAAGAGAGATGGTAGATTTTGGCTATGGCTGCTGCTGCTGTTGTTTTGCTGCACTTTTTTTTAAGTAAAGCTACATTTTTAAACACTGACAGAGCTAAGTAAAATTTAGTAGCTCTAACTTACAGTTAATCTTGGTTAGATTCTCCATCACCTGAAGTCTTTAAATCAATATTGGGCGCCTCCTCAGAAGATAAGCTGTAGCACAGCCAAGTTTATTGAGCTGAATAAAAAACTACTAGATTAGGCTCTCTGGTTTGTGTTTATGTAAGATTGCAACCATGACATAATGTCTCTAACCTTAAGTATCCACTAGGCTATAGAATATCCAAAATTCAAAGGCTGTATGTGGGAGCTATTGACTCTAGTGCACCAAAGGTGGGCACATAAAACACTGTATGACAAACAAGAAAAAACCAGTGCAGTAACTCCAACAGGGACAACTTTGGTCAAGTATGGAAAATTACTGCACACGCTATTATGCTGCAAATGCAGTGCTGAAAATAAAACTCACATCTTATAACAAGACAAACAACTACAGTAATTTCACGACTATAAGGCGCACCCTTTTGACTAAATTTTTCCCTCGAACCCGGAAGTGCGCCTTATAGTCCGGTGCGCCTTATCTGAGCTACATAGTGGCAAAAATTGCCAACTCGGAAGTGTGAGCCGCGAGGGGGAGTGGCCCTGCGGGGCTGTGCCGGGCTATGAGGAGGAGTGGCCCCGCAGGGCTGTGCCTGCCTGGGAGGAGGAGTGGCCCTGCGGGGCTGTGGCTGGCTGTGGGGAGGGAGAGCTGTCCTGCGGGGCTGTGCCTGGCTGGGAGGAGGGAGTTCCCCCGCGGGGCTGTGCCTGGCTCGGAGGAGGAGTGGCCCCACGGGGCTGTGCCTGGCTGGGAAGAGGGAGTTCCCCCGCGGGGCTGTGCCTGGCTGGGAAGAGGGAGCTCCCCCGCGGGGCTGTGCCTGGCTGTGGGGAGGGAGAGCTGTCCTGCGGGGCTGTGCCTGGCTGTGGGGACGGGTGGCCCCGTGGGGCTGTGGCTGGCTGGGAGGAAGAGTGGCCATGCGGGGCTGTGTCTGGCTGTGGGGAGGGAGAGCTGTCCTGCAGGGCTGTGCCTGGCTGGGAGGAGGGAGTTCTCCCGCGGGGCTGTGCCTGGCTCGGAGGAGGAGTGGCCCCGCGGGGCTGTGGCTGGCTGGGAGGAGGGAGAGCTGTCTTGCGGGGCTGTGCCTGGCTGTGGGGACGGGTGGCCCCGCGGGGCTGTGGCTGGCTGGGAGGAAGAGTGGCCCTGCGGGGCTGTGTCTGGCTGTGGGGAGGGAGAGCTGTCCTGCAGGGCTGTGCATGGCTGGGAGGAGGGAGTTCCCCCGCGGGGCTGTGCCTGGCTCGGAGGAGTGGCCCCGCGGGGCTTTGCCCGGCTGCGAGGGGGAGTGACCCTGCAGCAACATCGGGATGTGAGGGGAGAGGGGCTCCGTGGGGCGGGCCTGCTGGCATCGGGGTCGTTCCCCGCGCGGGGGGTGGAAAGCCGGTGGAATCGGGGCAGCCGCCGCGTGGCGGGGAAGGGGGGAGAGCTGTTGGCTTTAGGGCAGCCGCGGCATGGGGCGAGCCAGGGGGCTCCCGGAGCAGCGGGGCCCCGGGGACGTCCCACAGGGCAGCGGCGACCATACCCTGGCCCCCAGGACACCCCACAGAGCGGCGGCGGCCATAACCCGGCCCCGGGGACACCCCAAAGAGCGGCAGCGGCCATGCCTCGGCCCCGAGGACGTCCCACGGAGCAGCGGCGGCCATGCCCCGGCCCCCGGGACACCCCACAGAGCGGCAGCGGCCATGCCCCGGCCCCTGGGACACCCCACAGAGTGGTGGCGGCCATGCCTCAGCCCCGCCGGCTACAGGCCAGCCCAGGGGCCAATGGCTGCTGGGTGGGGGCGGGGCCTCGGCCAGCAACCACGCAAGGGGAGCTGGGGGCGGAGCCTCGCTTAAAAAAAAAAAAGAAAAAGTGCACCTTATAGTCCAGTGCGCCTTATCTGATCTACATGTTGTGAATTTTGCTGGCTGCCGGCGGGTGCGCCTTATAGTGCGGTGCGCCTTATGGTCATGAAATTACTGTACATAACATATCTGTCTTAACAGTGCCATGGCAACTGTAAAAGAAAACACACACTGACCTGAAATAGTAGCAACTTCTTCCCGTTAAGAATATTGCTTATAAGGGAACAAGCAAGAGCCGGCTGACCACATATCCATAAAAGCTGGGAATGTTTTCTGTTTCCAGAAAGTGTTTCAATGCCTTTACTATTTTTACCAAAATAAAAAGAAAACAAAACTACTAACCAAAAAAAAATTAAGAAAGAGAAAAAAGAAAATGTGGGTTTGTCACTGATTTTATAGTCCCCAAGCACATGAAGCTAACAGGCTGAACATATGCACACTTCAGGGACTTTTCATAATCCAAACCACCCAGTTTCCACTTGCCTCAGAACGTGCTGATAAAAACAAACTCCCTTAACCAGACCCTGATCCCAGAGGCTAATCTAACCCTTATGGACAAGCACCCCACTCCTTTGTCTCACCAAAGAGACAATAACCTCCTCACACAAGTAGGCTGACAAAGTAAAAAAAGAACAGCTGCATCTGCCCAGCCAGGGATTAACTGGCATTTCAGACCTCTCTGTCCACCAAACAGCTTTCACACTACTAAGATTCACCACTTTAATGCCATTAACTCCAGTGAATTTTTAAGAAATGCTATACACAATTCGATAGACCTGTAAGAAAGGTTGCACTGGGTTGACTCCTTCCTAAAGAAAATTTTGCACAGGATGTTTTACAATTTTATCAGATATTGTTCATTATCACTGCTGGCAGATTTCAAAAGAGAGAGAGAAGTCCTGAAAATAGCAAACTCCAAAAATCTGGTAAAAAATCAGTGTGGAGAAAGGAGATTATAATCAGAGTATGTAGGGGAAGATCTCCCAAATGTGAACTGTGACACTGTCAGTCTTACTTGGTGGTAAAGCACCAAAACAGCTTCTGAGTGGATGCAGCAGATGATGGCGATTGCCCAGTGTAGTATTCAATAAGGAGAACAGTGTGGAGTTGGATGTATCCAAGCAGAAAAGGAAACACATCTAATCATTACCCAATTTTCAAGCCACAAACAGTTTGGATTTGCTTGTTTAACGATAATATATTTTTCTATTAGCAAATGACTATGTATGTATGTTCACAAGTTCTCCACATCTGAGGAAAAACTCAAAGCAGAAAATTCTGCTTAGAATCAAGTACCATTTACCATCTCCTACAATAAATAGAACTGTAACTGAAATAATCTTACATATTGCATGGCACATTTAAATATTATCTAGCAAGCAAAAATAAGAGCTAATATATATACTCACATGTATCCCTCATGTCTTTTCTGTGACTAACACAAAAGTTTAATTTACAAATACTTCATAAATTTGTGAAAACACGGAAACTGTTCTGCAGCTCAGTGACCTGCTGGAATCAATACAAGTGCTGTGCATACAGTCCTTCCCAGTAACACAGCCCTGTGAGCCACCAAATGGGTAGGGAAAATGGCAAAATAACAGGCCTGGTTTTGCATTTAAAAACCAGAAACAGGTTGGACTGCTATTCTCTACCCTGTTCACTGACTTTCTAAGAGTTCCCATTTAAACATCTAGAATAACTTAGTTCTCATGGCTACTTCATCCAGTTCTCCACACTGAAAGTCCTAACAGCTGCTGCTGTTTGAAGCATCCAGAACATTAATTGCATATACTTTGTAAAAATGGTATTTGCTAGTAAAAGGAAAGCTTTTAAAGCTCAGGGGAAATAGCCTTGGGGTTTTCCCCTTCTGAGAGCTTAAAGTTTTATAAGTGAACCTAAAGGACTGCCAGACTTCTAAAGTGACAACACATTACAAAAAAATTTCCTATTTGCTTTGCAAATTTGAAGTCAGCCACATTTCACAACTGACATCAGGGTTTTTAATATCAGCTCTAATGAAATACAATTCTCCAATGACATAACTGTGAAGTACAGCATTTTCATTTCACTAGCTGGCAGAGAGGTTTTGGCCTTATTTTTTCTTATGCAGAGCCAACAGTGTTCTAGGCCCTGCACAGACATGCCTGAAGACAAAACCTTTTCCTTGTATCTGCTGTAAACACAGAGATCACAGTGTATTCAGCTTAACAGAACAGGTCATGCATTTTCACGTGACTGCTATGGCCAAGTCATATGGTAGGACACAGCAATAAGACAAAAATGTAAGAAATGGTTTGCCTTCATCTCTTCTACAATTTCACTTTCGCTAAATTGCTTTGGGTAGGATTGGATAGTTTCTGGTTTGGGAGAATGATACTGTTTATTGAAAAAAAAAATCCTGCAGTCAATGAAGAAATTCCAGTCATCATCACAAAAGCCTGAGGGAGTAGGGTGCTAGCTAAGGATAAAAAGATAAGTCTTATTTTTAAATCTGGTTCTTCCTGAGGTCACGGTTCCTCTGGTGGATTAGAGAGGTGTTTATTTTAGAACTGATACATGCACAGCTCATAATGGTTTAACCACACACCAATAAAAATTAAAAAGCTCCCATTTGCAAATGACTGAACTAAGGATTTAACTGAGAAGAGCTCTGTGTTCCCTAGACCCTGAAAATGCAGGAAACAGGGATGACAGAAAAAGCTACACTTCTCCCAGCAGGGTCTATACTCTTGATGACTGAGATGAAATCCAAGCATGGAAGACAGCAGTCAGAAAGACAGACTTGCCTACTCCAAAGCCCTCATGTACTTGGTAGGAGCATCTGACATGGGCACTTTGTTCTGAATTTGTTGTGAGAACAAGCAACAACAATAACCATGTTGTATTCACCCCTTCACCTACACATCCTGCTCAAAATACGTCTCTTCAGATCTCCAATGGTGCTACTTGGGAAAGAAATTGCTTCAGCTTGGCTGTTGCCTGCATGTTGTGCTTTGGGACAGAGCAGTGGCCCTGGTATTACTAAGTGCTCGGGGATACTGACACTCCAGGGAAACCCTCACACACAGATCCAGCTCCATCTTAAGAAGGAATTTGAAAGAGGGTATCTCATGGCATAGTTCACAGTAACAATTCTAAGCCTGACCTGCTTACATACACAAAAGGGATAAGCTATACTGACAGCTACCAAGGAGACACCTCTGCTATGGCAATATGTCCTAGTGGCTGTCACGAGTGGAAGGTAACAGGACACAGTCTCTTTGCCACAGGGCTGATGCACACTCAGCTTGAAAAAGAGTAAGAACCAGCATTCAGCACATTAAATCAAAAGGTGGAGAGAAAAGCCTCTAAAAACATAAAGGGCAGACGTCTGTTGAGAGGTAACAAAAAGGTTCATTTGTGGGGTTCATTTGTTGGCTTCTTGTATAAATCTTTACATAACCCCTTGCTGGATTTATAAAACACAAATGCACTAGATCAGCAGCAATTTCCCCTTTGGACTGAACTCTAAACAGGGTACCTTGGTACCCTTGTCCTTTGCATCTTTCTGAAATCTCGAAGCACATTTTAATGTGGGTTTGCAGACCCTGAACTGCAGCCTGAATATGGTTTGAACTCTCAGTGTACCACTGACAGCTGAACATACTTCCATTTGAGGCTACAACAGAAGCTGAAAAGAAATCGTATTTGATTTTTCTACTTTGAGGGGCAGGTGATGAGAAGAGTCCACATAATGCATTATAGTGCAGCTTGCAGTGGTAGTGGCTGTCTCTTTTGATGCCACAGCTCATTTCTGAAAAGTAGCTATGCAGGATGAAGTAAGTGTTATACTTCAGTTTCTCTAGACTGCTGACAAACATTACACTGGTCTCCAACACTGATGGAATACAAAAGAGAAAACACAGAGCATGACTTCCCAAAAACAGTCAAAAACTTTGATTCTCTCTGGAGGATGCTCTGGGAAGAGGCAGAGGATAAAATGGGGTCAGAACAGCCTTTCCCAGCTCCATGCAACCAAGCGTAAATCAACAGTAACAGAGATGTTACCTCTGAGGGGCTGTATGAAGCTTGTGGCAGACAACAGCACAGCAGGGAAAAAACTGCAATGCATATCTGCTCTCCACAGCCAGGAGATCACAGTCAGAACTAGCACACTTGCTGAAAGCTTTGCCTCAGAAGGGACAGCATCAAAACCATGGAATTATGGCAGGGTTTGTCCCACTGTAAATGCTGGCATTTATAATGCAGAACAAAGTGTCACCGGATGCTTGTTGCAGACACTCATGGTTTGCTTTTCACAATGTCATTTAATGATACTTTGTACTAAGATTTCATACAGTAGTAGTTCTTTAACTTAAGTAATTACATTTTCTGCTTGTAGGAAATGGTCTACTTTGACCATACCAAAGAAGCTTTTGTCCCACCAATCATATTGTCATAATCAGCAGCCAACACTTTTTAAGGCACTGCCACTTCTTAAAGCTCTTACCTCTATTAAAGGACAATGAAAGCCTAAAACCAACAGAACACTCTTCCCCAAATACAACACCCCTCTCATCAGACATTGAAGCAATAAATGGCATAGGAAGGAGAAAAAAAATCATTAAATAGTTACAAAAAAC
This sequence comes from Turdus rufiventris, assembly GCA_013186435.1. Classification (NCBI taxonomy): domain Eukaryota; kingdom Metazoa; phylum Chordata; class Aves; order Passeriformes; family Turdidae; genus Turdus; species Turdus rufiventris. Next base: position 2,034,571 of record PYHW01010413.1, on the reverse strand, counting down.
TATCTAAAGCCTCTATGAACTCAAAAAAACCTATTTTTCACACAGTTCTAGAGTCCTAATAGGTAAAGTTATACTAAAGCAGTATTAAATGTTCTACATCTTCCACTCACACAAAGAAGTCCACTCCTATCCCTCCACAGCTTCCAGCCTCAAATATCCTGGCGTAAAACGATCAGACAAAATAGGTGACTTATGTTTTTATTGGTTCCTCCAGACTATGGCGACATTTCCTAAAACACTGAGCCAGGAAATATTAACATCTCTGAAAAAGTGGAAAGGGTCAGGCTATTTCAAAGGATCTGTTTGCTAAGAGGCCTTTGTTATAGATGTATAGGCCACTTAAGATTTAGTTAATAATAACAAAAGTATTTCACATTCCCGTAATATTTCTAGCTCCAAGGTATATTGTGAACATATTTGTTACATTGTGTTATGTTCTTGTATTTCTTGTGTTATGAGAGCATTACCACTTTTCACCTTTCTGAGAATTAAAAGAAGGTTAATAAACATGCCTATGATTTTGTAAAGTAGTATGTCCATTCCAAAATCAGAATTATCCACAGATCTGTATGTGCTCCTAATCTCAGGCTGCTAGTGGAGAGAGAAATGAAAACGGTCACAGCTTATCAACATTATAAAAATGAAAGACCTGGAAGATTTTCTAGATTTATTTCAGCTGCATTTGGGAGCACAAGTCAGGTCAGGGATTTGCAGGTGGGGTCAGAAATCCCTTAAAAAAGCTCTGTGTGTGTTATATATAAGCACTAAACCAGAGCACCCAGTACTCTTACAGGAGCGTAGCACAATGCATACCAGACAGAGAGATCCCACAGAGACTCTTCCAAACTTTCTAGTTTTCTAGCACATGCTACCTGTATATAGCTCTTCATTTTGGCTGCTTTGTCAGTGGGTCTGGGAAATATCAAGGAGGACACAAAGGACTTGTACAAAAGCCTCAGAAATAATGATGCTCCAAAGATATCACCACTTCTTTTGTGGCCAGAACAATGTCACCCACAAACCCAGTTCTAATCCTGACTGCACAAGAATACATACAAAGGTCAGTTCCCTAATGCAGGAGTGCAAAGCAGATAGTACGATGCGTTTCACAGAGGAGAGAGCTGAGGCATCCTAAAAGAAGTATAAGTCACTCTGTTTTCACTGATTAAGGAACTTCACTCATCTGTCACATCTCAAACAATCACAGCTGGGTCAGACACACTGCAGGTGAAAATCCCACTATTGCACAGTGCCACCTCCTGGGCAAGCAAGACTGGAAAAACACCCTCATGTGACCCTTCTCTTCTGCAGCATTCAACTTTTTAGGGTCACCTCCCAAGCTCTGGCAGGCAGGCACTACCTTTGTTCTCAGAAGGCAAGCCATGAATTCAGGGAAAGAAGAGCAGATTGTTTACAGCTCTCCCCACGAAACGTGAACTGCAGCAATCCCACCCTTGAGTGAGGCTGTATCTGCATAGGCAAGCACCACACAAATCCACAGGATTAAGTTCACTCTGGGTTGCTGGCTAATCACAAAGTAGCAATCAGGGCTTCCTTTCAACATCCAAACAGGAAATGGGAGTGGAGGAAGTGAAAGCTTAAGAATTCCTTGCATGTTAACAAGTTACATGAGCCAGTCCAATAAAAACTTTGCTAAGTGAACTTAAACCTAGCACACAGTCTGCCCCAAAATGACAAGCATTTATCTTTAAAACCAAGCTGTCTGTGCGTTTTGGAAAGACAATGGATGCAGACATTTAAATCAGCATAATTTAATTTCCAGGATAAGAGGACATCAAGCAGTGATCTGAAGTTGAGGATCATACTTTACTGTAATCACTAGTGCTGAGACTATAACCCCCAAACCAAACCCAAGGTGGTAATCCTGGCATCCCTCTTGAAATTTAGTGAAAAACTAAGATTAGAAGGGCATCATTTTAGTTATCACAAACTGTTAAATCCATAATGGCCTCTGACAAAGGAGCAAGAAAATCAGGCCTAACTTCAGCTCCATTCCTTTCCCCTATCTTTTAGGGGGACCGTACTATTTGGCTATGGACACCCTGTAATATTTACCTGGCCACACACAGTTAAGTGTCAGGAAAGCTGGGAAATAAAGTCCCTGTAAGACACTGAGAACGCCAAAATGCCTAAAGGAGCACAGTACTTTCAGGCCTCCATGTCAAATGCAGCAAGGAACATCTCTCCATCTTTTAGGTTATGAGATCACAACCCCTGGCAACTGGAAAAAGCCTGTCCCATAATACACTCCTAATTTGGTACTATCTTTGCAGCAGGAGGAGGAAAAACAATTTTGTGCAACTGTTGAGCAATTCTCAAGAGTTCAAGGCAGATGAAAGGCCAGTTTCTTGGTTGCCAGAAGATATTAAGACAGATTAGGGACGAAAGCAAGAGGACTTAAATGGGTGGATGTAGGCTGATATTTTGAGGGAACAAAACTGCAAGGTAGAATTCCTTGTTTTTTCATGGATGTTGCCAACAAAAAAGAAAAATGTCTTGGAAGAACTCCGCAGTATACAAAGAGGTTATTCCAGTGGACTGCATAAAGAACAGAACAGAAGCAAAGGAATTTGGAAAAGAAACCCTGCTGACAATATAACCACTACACAATCTCATCATCTCCCAGGGACACAAGCAAGAGCAGACATATAACATAGATAGTTACCATGGCCCACAATAAACTGGCTACAGTAAATAAGGAGCTAAAGCTGCGTGGGTACATGATCTGCATGAGGGAGTGTGAAAGTCAGTTTTTTCTCTACTTTCAGCAGCAGAGACATGGGCACTCCTAGTTCCAGTGCAGCATTTACCATGAAGTGCTGCCTGCCATAAGCTGCATCAATGGACTTGTTACACTGTGCACATAGCTGGAAATGCAGACCTCGCTGTGGACTCTCATATTATTGTTCTGAGCAACAAAAAAAAAAAAGGGGAAAAGTCTGTTGTACATGAACATCTGTATTTCCATCCTGGATCCAGCAGCCAGAGCAGGTATTTAATCAGCCTGGGTTTTAAACCACCTATTTGCAAAACTCTCCAGAAGAGCTTTGAAAACTGAAAAGTAAGGATTCTGTAAGACTGCTGGGTTTGGTGCCGTGCTATGGTTTTTATTTCATAAGACATAGTCACTGGCAGGTAAATCTGTTACTGACAATGCCGATAACTCCTTCCACAGTACTCATATTGTGACCTTACACTTTAAGACTTGTGGTATCAGCTGTGTTCAAGAATTTATTTCTGTGGAGTCACTAACTAACCACTTCTTTTTTAGGATGTTTGCATCCAGGGCAGCAATGCCACTTCCTACTACGTGATAAAGAACATGAGGACTTTGCAGGACTGTCACCTGCGCCATTGCCAAAATGACGGCATCTGCCAGAACATTCAGGTTTCCAGCCTGTGATGCTCCAGCAGGTTAGCTGATCTTCACTTAACTTCTGTAGTACCAAATGGTTTTCCTTAAGCCAGAGACTTCCAATTTTCCTTCCCTCTACTTCTAGTGAGAGATGTAAGAGTTCCTGGACAAGGTTTCTTTGGTAAGGAGTGCTGATGAACTCATACCTGTTTAGCAGCAATCACTCTATCAACAATCCACTGTCAAAAAATGGAGAAGGAATGTGCTTGACAATGTGAGGGACAAGTTATGATGTTTCCTTCTTGCCCTACATTCATGTAACATCCAAGGCTCACATGTGCCATTCATGTAAGTCTCTAAAGGAAGGTGTAGTTGTGGCCAGTTTCTCTGGATCAGACAACCAGGTAGCTGTTAAAGAATATTAAGAATGATTTCACCATGAGATGCTTGTACTGGATTTCACCCAAAACCTTTTTATATTGCATATATTACTGTTTTGCTGCAAATGTGGTCTCAAAGCAAAGTAAGAACTTTGATGAATATATGTATGAGATCATCTAGATGAGGAGACTGCATGTTTACAGAGGTGTGGAAACCCTTGACAAAATAGATTATCTTTTTCAGCCTGTATTCCAAATAAAGGTTTTCTTGGATGATGAACTCAGGAGTTCCCTGAGTCTTGTTCATTGAGGGCAACCTAATGGGTAGGACATCAGGCTAGGGGCTGCATGATCCAAAAAAAAAAAAAAAATTATATATATATATATAGATATATATCTATATATATAGATATCTCAACAGGACAATATGTGTATGTATGTATGTATATATATATATATCTCAACAGGACAGTGCAGAAGAGCCACAATTTGAAAATTTTCCTGAGGGTCACTTAGCAGCTTTCCAGGTTAGTCTCTAGGAACCCATAACTCAGATGTTGAATTCTGTGACCAATATAACTGATCCTTGTGCAGAGTTTTCCTCCTCAAAGACATATTTTGAAAGGTTTTCTTTGTTTATGATGACTACTGGGCTCTGTGTTACGCAAACAGAAGTATGACAAGGCAAGAGGAGACATGCTAACCTTTCAATTTATATGGTAGCTGTAAATGCTTGTATAAGCTCAAAACAAGTGGTAGTCTTACTGAGGAGGCCTCCAGCTCTAGAAGCAGCTCATATATTTAGCTGGTGGTGGAAGGGAAGAGGCTCCTAGTGCTTAAGTATTCAGTAGAGTTTTAAAGTTATTTTCATAGCCTAAAGGCTTGGGACGGTAATAATAATTTGTGGTATTCTCTAGAATACCACTGTCATTGTGGTCTTGTTGAGTTATTTGCATAATTTGCTTCTTCTGTGCCACAAATATTAAAAAGCAGGAAATATTTCTGCCTTGCATCACCTCTGTCAGTGAGAGATTGCCCACAGAGAGAAAAGGAACAGCTTGGAGATGATTGTTATAAAGGATATCAGCCTCCATTTACACACCTTCAAGTGCAAGTGACAACTGTAAACTGTACCTAAGATTTAAGCACACAACCGTGCCAGTTAATAATTCACTCATGGAAAAAGATAAAAGAGATTTTTGTTTTGCACATGCTCCCCTGCACTTAAATTTTCAGTGCATATTTTCAAAAGCCTCTCATTCCCAGCTGCATACAGATTTACAAAATTAGAGATGTTAGCAACTTGTTCTCCAGTTTGCAGGGATGGCTGAAGCTTACTTAACTTCTGGCAATTTAATGGAGAACATCTACCTTACTCCTTTGGTATAAGCAGGTGTAATGGAGAATTCCCTTCTGCCAAAAGGAACTACCTGAGGAACAAACTAGGAGTCTTTCTCAGCAAACTTTGACTTTTAATTGAGATTCTATGACAGGGAAAGCCACCACTGAAATGGAGAAGCAAACAGATAAAAATCTCTGGAATGTCCTCTCTGCTCAGAGCTCAGGAAAACTCAGTTATGCAGGGAGACCTGGCATAGGCCCCACGCTCCCCCAAGACACAAGGGACTCCTTGAGGGTGTGAGAGCTGCAGTCACAGCCAAAAAATTTCTTTTGTCTCTATTAGTCTGGCAGACCTTACAATGAACTTCTCAACTTCTGGGCAGGGAAAGCACGTGTTTGGTCACATACTCATGTCATGCTGGATCATGGGGTACTGCCTGTGGTTGGAGGGGTTTCTGACAACAAGAAAAGTGTTCTGACATTTTAACACCCTTGTTAAAAGGCCTCCTGTCAGTACCAGGCATGACTGACTGGCTTAACTAAGCAAAATCCATTTTGTTCCTCATCCCACAAGACAGGTGTGGCTGGTTGGGAAATCAAGGCTCAGACTTCCCCAAGGCCATGCCCTGCCGCCTTACAGGGAGAAGGAAAGCCAGCTGCCTCTGCTGCAAACTGGCCATGGTCCGGGTTAAGCTGTGGGGTCACGTGAGGTCAAAGCCTCATGTGATGATCTGATGTTCACTGCATGCACTGTGCCACCAATGGTCAGTGAGTCACACAAAGCTCTCAGGAAGGTGCCCGCTCCACTTGAAATAGAGCCAAGAAACACCACTTGCTTTTAGCTGAAGATCAGACAGCGAGGACACATGGCAAAGTCACACAGCTGCTGTGGAGACAAAGGGCATGCCAGGCACCAGGTTTTCTGGGAGACAGCCAGCCAAGGAGGCTGCATCTGACCTGTGGTCTGTTAAGAAATACAGCCTCACTGTCTTCTGTGTTTTATCACATTCTGATCTGGGTTAAGCGAGGTACTCAGCCTATTGTTCTTGCCACATGATAAGTAACTAGCTACATGTAAACAAAGCAATTAAGCTCCATAAGGAACTGTTTGCCCTTCAAAGCTGAACTAAACATTGCAGTTTGTTTGGGGAATCCAAATATGGTAAATTACTGACAGTTAGCTAGGACCATGGGATTGTTTCCTGCACAGAAAGGGCTCCTGGAACATGCAGCACATACTGGAAAATCACCTTTCCTCCTCTTTAGCCTGACATTAACCATCTAAAGACCCTACTGCACTCATTGCTAGCTGCCTTTTGCTGAGTATCACCTTAGCATAGTTAATTTATGATAATTCTTATCATAATTTATGATAAGAATAGAGAGAGAAGCTTCTTAGGCTGGCACAGCTTGTTCTAAACCCCTGCTCTTCAGCTGTAAAACCACCAAGCTCCATCAGCACTCCTCCAGGAGAACACCTCTCAGTTGTTAACTCCTTAATCTATTTGGTAATCAGACAATTCAGTAGGGAGCAACACAGCACAGAAATATACACCAACTAATTATTTTCTTATTAGCTGTACTCCTGTAGCACCTAAAACCCCTAATCAATATCAGACTGTCAACTTACTGAACAGAATATGCACAGAGGAAGAAAGAATCCCATCCCAAATGTCTTCAAGACCAGAAGGCTGTACACTTTAAAACCAATACATACATTCAACACAAAAAAACCCAATTCTCCCACTGCTAAAATACATGTGTTCAGCTTTGTAGGCTGAATTTATATATTCATAGAATGCAGTAATCTAGCATAGACAAGGTAAAAAAAGAACCACCAAAATAAAAACAGAAAGCAAACATTACTAAATTCATTTGGGGCTATTAAAAGCAAAAGTAAACATCTCAGTCTGGCATAGCACCCATTCTAATGTTCATTTTTATATTTTAAATGTGCAGTTTCTTCCTTTGCAGTCACACACCTGCACTGCATCTCTCTGCTGTACTGTCACAGCACCTGAGCTGAAGCAGGCACAAGGCTGAGGGAGGAAAACCAGGAGCTTGCTGGAAGAGGACACAGTGGAGTATGTGCTGAGCCTGTGTCAGAGAGATCCCAGCACACCAAGGGGAAGGAAACAGCCTGGAAGGTGATGGCAGCTTTGTGTTCACAAAGTTTCCACTGGAAATCTGGGAGTTAAAACCATAGTCATTGTGGAGCTTCTTATATCCATTAGTCATGGTCTCCCAACAAACTCTGCTATGTGGTATCTCTGCTTACGCTGCCTTAGAAACATCCCAGCCTCCTGATGAAGTTACTAGATAAATTGTGAGTTTTGAAATACAGAGAGACAAAGGTTAAGAAAACAAACTATCTTACTATTTACTGAAGTGCTGCAACACGCACGTCTCCATCTCTGATGAAGGTGAAAAACACCATTTTGTGCAACAGAATGGCAAGGACAGCTCTTGGGAGGCTGAAATTGCCTGTTATGGTGGTGCTATCCAACTGACATATAGCTGTGGGATACTGACACATAGGCTGTGCAGGTGCTCTTTGCAGTATATTAACAGAAGAAGCACACTTACATATTAAAAAAAAAAAAGACCAAAAAACCCAACAAAATAAAATAACACAAAGAAAACGCAAAAAAAACCTCCAAAAAAACCCAAAAAACCAAACCAAACAAACAAAAAAACCCCCTCTAATTGGGTTCACTTTACAAAAACTGGGTGCCAAAATGGAAGGCAGGACCAGTATGAAAAAGATAAAAATAGCCTGAAATTTTCCTGAGATTCACCTACCCTCATCAATACCACTGGCCATCAGATTTTTACAACTTACCTTCTCTATTCCTTGCAAATACAGTAGTTTCACGAATATAAGCCGCACCGTTTTGATTTAAATTTTCGTCCAAACCCAGAAGTGCGGCTAATATTCCGGGGCGGCTAATCTATTAACAAAAAATGTAATAT
>PYHW01010413.1:2014803-2025613 GCA_013186435.1 Turdus rufiventris | reverse complement strand
CTTATTTATTAACGAAAACATCAACGTTGCCGACACACTGGCAATGCGGCTTATACTCCGTGCGGCTTATATTCGTGAAACTACTGTACTTACGGGCACACCTTCAAAGCTGCTCAGGTACAATGGAGGAGCTCTGAGCATTCTCTGTAGAAAGCAACAGTGCCAGGAACACACAGAAAATCACTCAACTGTTGCTAAATCAAAACTCCACATCAAGTGCTGCTTTTCTGTCCCTCAGGTTTCTACTTTTTTGACTGCTGAAGGGAATCCTTCATTCAGCAGAGACAAAAAAGCCTAAAGCTTCTTCTTGGGATATATCTTAGGATGGGATAAGTTGGGAAGGGATGCAGGCCTAGGGTGGAGCTTCTTTAGAGACACATAGGGACCTGGAGAGTTTGGGACTCATCCTATGGGAAGATCAAGTTAACCCAGAAGAAACTGAAAGCTGTGAAGGGCTGGACTCCAAGGCCAGGGGTGAGTGGTCTATGCCTGGGACGTACTGTAGGACAGTAGCTGGTTCCTAGTTTCAGTTAAAGTGGTGTCTAGAGAAAGGTCCAATTCTTACAGCCAACACAGGAACAATATATGAGGTCTGCAGCTTTCTTGTAACAGTTTAATTGCAGTATAGGAATTCTGATTGTGAAGGCCTTGAGGTTGGGAAGAATAAGGAAAGGTTCCTAGACATATGCAGTGACTAGACATGCCAAAGCTCAAGCTTTCATCAAATGGGCACAACTACTTTCAGCAGGTTCTACTTGTCCTTTGGACAGTTTAGCCTTCTACCTTTCCAGTACAACATTTCAGAGGAAAATATTGTAGGAGTGCCAGTCAAGATGCAACTCTACAAAATCTACAGTGTAGCACAAGCATTAGGTTTACCCTTATTCCTTACTTAAACATGGTATTCCTCTGCCTCCTCTAATCTCTGCACCCTCTTTCATTCTTTAATTCTTGGCTCCATTAACAGCACACTCAGCTCTTTCTGCTTTGCCCTCATTGTCTCTGGTTTTCTTCCTCTTCACTAAAACAGCCTTTCCTTCTTGCATGCTATTTCCCCACAATAAAAATCATAGCATTAATCTGATTTCACATGTGTAGCACAGTTGCCTTTAGTTTTGTATTCCCCAAATTTTTTCTTCCATTGATACTGTTCACAAGCCCTCTGGAACAAGGCCTGTTCAAATCTGAACTATATTTAGCAAAGCAGCACCCAGGAGATCATGACTGGCCCCTCAGTATGCCCTGGACAACACTGGTTGGTTAACTTGCTTCTTACACAGCCACCACCCTATTCCACCTTAGGATTTGAAGTTTAGGTCAACACATTATCACTGTGTCATCCCCCAGGTACAGTACCTGAGGCAATTTTCTTCAAGGTCATTTTGCCAACAACTTTTAAGGCGGTTGAAGAACTCTACCTCAGAACCTAGGCAGCAAAAAAACCCTGCTGTATCAGGGAAAACTCTTCCAAAGTACAAAGCAAAAGGCTCTGCCAACATCCCTAAAAAACATAAGGCACAGTGCCTACCCTGCCCTTGCCTCTGCAGGTCAGAGGGCTTGGGAAGCACTTGTATCCCTTGGTGTGGAGCATGGCAGTAAAACCTAGAAAGATTGCTCAAACAAGGTAGGACCTGGGCATCCTGTTTCTCATGGCACCATCCTCAAAATATACAGTTGCTACCAAACATTACACTGTAAATTTCCCACTGAACCCAAAAGGCACTTGATGAATATCCAAAAGAAAAAGAATAAAAATATTTATATCTTAAAACATGCTGTCTGGGTAAACAAGACTGTAGCTGGGTTTCTGTTATGTTCTGCTTCCCCATGAGCAGGCTGAAGCAGACATAAATGTTTACAGCAGACACTGCTGTGATGCACTTATGGCCCATGGGCTGCCCTTCCCACCCCTGCCTGGTAGGAGCAGAGCAAGGCCTGAACACGAGGTGGGTGCCTGCTTATGCTTGGAAGGTGATGATCCATGAGCATTCTGCAGATGCTGAGCTTCTCATCCAGCTGAAATAAATCTTTCCCACACTATGGGCAAACACCATGCATGGCTACAGGTACAATTGTCAGCTTCTCTTCAGGTTCTGAGTGCCTGATGAACCCTATCTGTAGCTACAGAAATATACCTTTCTCCATCCTCTTTAAGTTATGAGCCTTCATACCTCTTTTTATTTTTTTNTTTGTGGAGTCAATTTACTCTCAGATAATTATCTAAAATTTAAATGAGAAAAAAAACATCAGAACATCATGACCAAAAATTATTCTCTCCAGCTCTCACTGGAAGCATTTCAAAGTCCATCTGTCCATTCCATTTCCACCAGTCACCTTTACAATGCCTGTGTGCTAGAATTCATGTCATTAATGTGACAAATCTAATAATCCATTACATTAATACTTACTACATTATGTTGCATTTGGCCAAAACTATTATTCATACACAGAGGCATGTGCTTTTTTATAACTCAACATCTTTGGAATATATTAGTTTTTTAGTGTACTTTTTATACTGAAGCTTTATGACAGAAGATCTCTAAACCTACACATATCCTATCTACCTGTACCTGCAATAATAGTCTTCAAAACTCTTCAAGATGACAACTGAAAATATGCAACCTGTAGGGAGCTTGCAACATTTCAGTCCCATGCAGAAAGTAACTTCTGTGTTTTAATGCTGGTAAGCAAACACAGGAAATAACCACCCAAATAAAGATACCTGAGCGACTATTTTTTTTTTTCCTGTGAGTACCATAAAGAGTACAATGTTTTAACGTATGGAGAATTCAAATAGTTAAGAATAATTTTATGACAGAAGTTGAGTACAGGAGCTTCATTTCAGGTAAGCACCTGAATTCCTGATTTATCCTAGACTGAAAGTCTGACACCTCCAGTCAGCAGGTATCATTTCCAATGACATCTTTGTATTTCCAGCCCAAGTACATACTAATATATCACTCTACAGTAAAGAGGGAAGATCCTTTTCAAAGCTTCTAACATCTGAGGTACTTCTGAAACAAGGAATTGCCACTCTAGTTAGAACACTTCAGATGTACTCATTCTGCAAATTTCTTCTTATAAATCACATCATTTATAGCAGACAACCTGTAATCTACTGTCAGTAAGAGAACCAACAATAAAAATCAGTTAAGTGCTACTGTCTACCCAGTTATTCTACTTAATTCTTGTGGTTTTATCATCACTGTGTTTTCTCCTCTTCCTCAGTGCCTGAGAGAACCAACACATAGTGTTTGCCTATTTAGCCATGCAAACACAGCAATGGCAGAAAATGTGCTTGAAAATTGTCTGAACTATAATAGAGAGAAAAAATGGATTCTTTTTCTCTTGAGTAGTCACAGCCATTACTTGTAACAGTGATATGCAAAAAACATTAAAGTGAATGTATGAACTCTTACCTGATGATATGCTGTAGTCCATTACCTCTGAGGAAGTGTTGTTACAGGGAATACTAGTGAGAGCATTTTGATATGGGCCACAGGACTGGCTAACACCGGTTTCACTGCTCAATTTAGCATATTTTTCCTATTATGTAATGCTTATTGGAGGTATTATAACGATACATAGCTGAAAGCCATCAGTAACAGCTTTCACAAGGGACCATGCAGAGAAAACTGATACAATGATAAAGAGACAGCATTTGATTGTTTTTCCTTACAGTCTTTTGTATCTTTTGGTGGCAGTTAAATCAGTATGCTCTGATCAGATCTCTTAACTTCACCTGCCACCTTTATGATACCATTTGTCAGACCAAATTTAGAAAACAGCTGCTGGGAGAAGGCTGCTGTCTCAACTCTTGTGGAAAGTCACTAAATAAGGAGGCAGCAGGGGGGAGGTCTCTGTCAGGTCACTTCACATCATTACAAGCTGTACAAGCTCCATCTTTCCCAGGATGATTTCTTTCAGCACATGCAGATGCCAGAATGGTTAGAAAACAGACTAACTAGCTGGGGCAATTACGGGGAACCCTCTCAAAATATGAAACCATATTAGGTGGCCTTTTATTGACTATGCCTAATTTAAAGTTTATATGTCATCAGGGCAGACTTGCAGAAATCCTCATGAACGCAGTGTAATTGAGCTTTCATTAAAACTAGACAGACGTTTTCACCACCAAAGCCAGGATTTCATTAGGAACCTTTCTCTGGTTACTCTGTTGAACTTTCTACATTTACAGAACCCTGTCAAAATTACCTCTTTAAAGATTTAAGACTGAATTAACTGATACTTTCCAGGGTGCTATTTATCACCAAAAAAAAGTACAATAATTTGGATAGTTTAGGGTATTCAGATCTTATGTCCTTTCTTTTGAGAAACTTCAACTGTGCTGGTAAGAAGAAGATGAAAAAGAGCTGCTTCCAGTCTCAACCTCAGATATTAAACAACCATTTAATTACTGAAAGGAATAAAGTGCAAAGCAAATGAAAGTTCAGAAAGTAAACAGTTTCATGTCTCAAAATCCTTCTATCACCGACAGACCAGAGAGGTCTAGAAGTCCACACCATATAGAATTAAATACAATAAGCAGAGTAGAATCACCATTAAAAATTCATGTGAAATTAAATGACTGAACACTACTTCAAAACAGCTGTCTATACAGTTACTCCACCAGTTTATTCATAATCCCATTTCTTGACCAAATACTCTAAATTCAATACTGAATTGCATGTAGAAGTCTGCCTATCAGTTCTTTAAAATACCACAGTCAAAGGATGCATATTCTAACCTCATTGTGTAAAATATAATTTTGGAACCCCCCTATAATTCCAGGATGAAATACCACAATTGATCTAAAAATGCAGTATTTCAAAATCTAATACCTTATATTTTTTGGGGAAAAAATATTTGCATCTTGCAGAGAGAGAATGAAAGGCATCTCAAGTATGTTTACCCTTAAAAAAATATTGTAACCTAATGGGGAAAAAAAGTCCACCAGCTGCTTAAACCAAAGAAAATACTCAGTTATAAGTCCCAGTCCATTTTGGCACCTGGTCACTCTTTACAGTGCAGATGCAGACAGAGTGTGCAAGGTGTAGGATGAAAACATAAGAAGTTGTACACTGTCCCATACAGTGAAAAGGGATAAGACATATAACTATTTGCTGATAACAAGCCCATGAACTCATTGGTTCCACATGATTCCTCCCCTTCATTTGCTTCTTCAGTGCCTTCTGGGCCACTAGAAAGGCAAGTTCCTTCAAGCAGAGACCTCAGTTAAGGTCATGCCAAACATCAAAGGCACCAACAAAGATGACACACAAATAAATATGTGCAGGACATAAAAGAAGGCGAGTCTGGAGCAGCTGTCAGAATAAAGGAAGCAAGACTAAGGCTGAGCAGATAATAAGAGATCAGAGAAAGAAATGCCGGCAGATTAGCATCAAGCTGAGCAGTGAAAGCAAAAAAGGAAAATTGATTATTGCTCTCCCCTGGAACAGAAAAGCAGTCAAGCTAAGAGGAAGAACTTGGTGAAAGAACACAACTGACACTGTAACATTAGCCTTGCCAAACCTTAAAGTCCTATAAAACAGGCAAAATCAGTGTCTAAGACAACAAATGAACAGGAAGCACATGTTATTTATCTGGCAGTCAATACTAAGAAAGCATGCAGGATGAAATGACAGCATTTCATCCTCATATGAATGCAATCAGAGAAGCTGGAAAGAAGGAATAAGCTGAAGATGTTGCAAGTGTAAGGGAAGAGAATGCAGAGCTCCCATTGCATGTAGGCAACCAACACAGATCCAAAGACATGTCCAGACACACTGCAATAGCTCCGTGAGGGTCAGGTATGGCAGCAGCCCAACTGTGACTACAGAACATAGAGCAGTTTATTAGCTCATATACCAACCTTGTTAGTAGTCCACCTGGTGAGAGTGACTCTCTCAAAGTAGCAAAAATATGGTGTAAGAGCATGGGAAACTTAATGCTGTGGGGGATAAGTAAGACCTATGTGAGTCTTTTTGAAAAAAAACAAAACAGCTTCCAGGTGGGAAGAATTTGAAAACTACATCTGTTGGATTCAGTCCTTGAAGTTTGACAAGAACAGTTTTGGCTGCAAAGGATTCTGGAGTTGCTGAAAACAAGAAATATAGCAACTCTGAGCTACAAAATCATTCACTGATTTCCTCATTTGTCAGTCAGAAACAAACTGGAACTCAGGCTTCCAACCTAAAATTCTTGTCATAGTTGCTGCACTTAGTAGGGTAAAAATTATATCCACCCAGACAATAAAACAGGATCATGATTTGAAGTCAAATTAGTACAATAACAAATTTTGGACCAAAGAATTGGAGCCTTGAAGTAATCTCTTCTTTCTGTTCACTCAGTCCTCCGAGCAACTACATGATGCCTAATACTGTGGGTTTGGGCACATGGAAAGTCACTCATTAGAGCTTGTCCAGCTTCAGCTCGAGTAAAAGACCAAATCTTTTCATAACAGTAACTACATCAATAGATTCAGGATGGACATTAACTACAACAAAGCCATGAAACAGCCATATTTATATGAAGGCCCTGATTAATGTCTTACCATGTTCAAGTGCTTTAATAAAGTCAGGAATTGAGTATGGGGACCTTCACATTTGGCTAAACGATGACTGTATAAAAAATGGAGTTTGCATCCCATCTGCCCTACAAACTAAAACAATGTGGTCAGCCAGTATTGATTTTTGCTCTGTTTGTAGTTTAGGTAAATCCAATCTACCTCAAGACTAAGAAGAGATCAAATCAGTTGAAGATTTTTAAGAGAAAAGAGCATTAGATGTAGACAGGAGAGCTAAAGATCCTCACACAATAGAGATATAATTTGGGCCATGGAAGCTGGGAGAGAATTGATCAGCCAAGGCTTTTGGGCATGAGCAACATTTTAATGAACACTTCACCCATGCTCTAAGCTTTTACATAGACATTCTCAGAGTTATTGGAAGACAAAACTGATGGAAGGATGAATCATGACTCCATATGGGCAGTGTCACAGAGCTGGTAAAAGGCTGAACCATGACCTCAATTTAACCTTTAACTCCTGTCCAACCTATGCACCTTATCAAAAAGGCAAAAACCTATATTAGAAGTGCAAGCAATACTTCAGTAGATGCTCAGACCACAGTCTGAGATACATCTGTTCTGTGAGGAAGAAAGGGAGGGAATTAAATAATCAGCCTGAGGGCACACTCCAGTATTTCTTCCATGACTTTTGTACATGAAGTCTTGAAACTTTCCATTGTCCTCAGGATTCCACACAGTTTCCATCATCTAAAAAAGAAAAAAATCAGCGGTCCACAAAGAGGATTATTTGGACCTGTAGGTATTTGTGTTTTAACATACAATTAAAATGTTCAACCTAAGTGAATTTAAAAAGCATATTGTGAATATTGTGGTGCATAGGTAAATATGAAATATATTGGTGATTCTTATTTCCCACTGTAAAAGCTTGATCTGCTGATAGGAATTCAGTCTCCAAACCTGAATATTTTTGAAATCTATTCAATTACGTCAGTCAGACACTCTATTCTTTTCTGTTATGGGGTATGAAAAAGTGTCAGTCAACTAACTTTTGTGTTGTTCTGCCTTGTGACAACTACACACTGTAGAAAGCCAGAAATGAGGCAACTGAGGTCAGGCACAGTTCTTGTAGTTTAACTCTACAGTCATTTAGATTGAAAGAATATTTATTTTCAGCTCCTACATGGGCATTCATAGAAGTTTTGGAGGGATCAAAATGTCCCATTAGCATTCCCTTGAGCTGCTGTAATACAAGTCAAGCATGAAGTCATTAAAATTTGGTGTTCAAGAAATAGACTTTCTGTAATTTTAATTGTTTCCTAATTAGAGAAGAGACTATAGGGCATGTGTGGTTTATAATATTACATAACAAAAATAGCATTCATTTTAACAATTGTCTAAATGCAGATTTAAACAATTAGCCAAAATACTGTCTCAAATATTATCATGTCCAATTAAAAAAAAAAAAAAAAGCTTTTAAAAGCACTCAAATGCAGTTATAGTAGGAAAGCCATAAAATCATATTTTAGTGATGTAACATGTCTAATCCGAACCAGGTGGATGAAACATCAACCCCAGAATGTCCTTATTCTGTGAGTTTATATTAAAAAAGAGACCAAATCCACACCTAAATTCAACAAAATATTTTTTTTTTAGAGAAACACAAGGGCTGAATTAATGGAAGACCATGTGGACAGGGTTAACTGATTTTGTGTAAATATATTGCTCAAACCATCAAATTCAGCTTTTCAGAACCTGTCCACCAAATACACTGTTCTCTTTGTCCCTCCCAATTTTTGCCAAACACTGATGTGTGAGAGCAGGACAGGGAAGCAAGATAAAGATCCTTGACACGGGTGGTTCCAACCATTCTGTTTTCTATGACTGCATAATAGAGATCAATTTTTAAAAAATTATTTAATAGATCACTTACTATTTTAAATATATATATACACACACATACATATATATAAATAAATATAATATGCATTATTAGTAAGTATTATATCCTCACATGCATTTTCCCAGCTTGCCTCAACATCTCTCAATGTACATTTCTTCATGCTTTCTGTGCTTCCATGCCCAGTTCCACTGAGCTGTGTATTGAAAGCCAGAAATTTTCTTTCTCTCATGGTCTCCTGTGTTTCTTCCCTGTGTACCTGCACCTTTACCAATTTTTCCTTAACGATAAAAGATTTACAGTTGACTTTTCTCCTCTTTTTCTACACATATAGTGAAGATGTTCCTTCACCTATTATGTGCCAGAGCAAATGACACAAAATTAAAGGACTAGGTATTCTGCTTCTGGCATAAATGACAGCCAACTATTGGGACCTTTGCCTCTTCTCTAGAAGGAAGGTGTATAAACCTTAGTTATTTTTTTGTTTTGTTTTTTTTTTTTTGTGCTGTTTTTTCAGAGTGAGACAAAGAAAAATCTATAGTTCTGTAGTCCACCAGCAGTGTTATGGTAGTCAGCTTGCTCCTAGGGATGAGAAGAACCATAGGACAAGCAACAGCTAGTGACAACTCATCACCAAGCAATGAAAGTATAAATAAAAGTAAACTGGCAAAGTTTAGAGTTTGGAAGAGTAAGAAAAGCAAAGGAGGAAACATAAATGTGGGGTGGAGGACCCCAACTGAAGGGAGACAAAGACAAGTGACAATATAAAGCTATACAGCCCATGGGAGATCACCGTATCTGGGATTAAATCCCACAAAAGCTCCCAGAACACACTCAGGTTTGCTCTGAAAAGCTGATGGATATATGGGAAATATGAATAGCAATAAATATCTTATTGAAGCAGCTGCTTATTTGATTCAAAGATCAGGAAGTATAGGAATCAAACGCCTGTCAACAGAGATGTCACACTTCCCCAGCCCAAAGAACACTGCAACTTTAAAAAAACCCCCACATTTGGGTTAAAGTGCCTGATTTAGTTCTAAGTATCAGAAAAGCGGGGGGAAAAACCAAAAAAGCAAGGAGGACAGCGCTAGTGCAGCAGCTGGGGCTGGAAAGCAAAGCATGGCAGTGACAGTTTTGTTCTAGTTTTAGATGTGCAGTACAGATAATCGGCTGAAAATAGCCAGGCAATGATGCCTGTTGCATTCTGGAGATTAGGATCAGGCAAAGGCTTTATGCTGGCTGCCAGCATTTGAATAGTTTTGAGACATTTCAGAAGACTACGTGATTCCAGAAGACCTTTTTTGTTTTTAAACTAGAGGGTGCTTTTAATAGATGTTGAGTACAGTCAGGCCTTGTTTGAGAAAAACACTGCTTATCTCAAAATAAGCAGGATCCAGACAAAATGCTGCATTGGGTCACTGCCTCCTAACGAGATCTTTACTTAGGGGCTCTACCCACTGTGTTGAATAAATGCAACTTGAACTTGAAGGCAGAACAACCTAACTGGTAGGAAAAGGTATTAGCTGAATAGTCAGGGCAAGGGCAGTACTGGATGAATAGTAACTCCAGGACAAAAGCAGAGCCTGAAAAGTTTGTTCCTGGATTTCAAGCTGTAAATATCATCTGCCCTCAGCAACTACAGCTTTGAGCAAAAGTGATGAGGGAATTACTGTTAGCTCTCACTCACCTAAGTAGGCTCCTCACTGCATATAAGAGAACAGTCACAAGCACTAAAGGAAATGTGCTCATGTTTGGGCCAATAGGGCAAGAGATTAACAAGAGATGATAACTGATGTGATTAAAAAAAACCCTGCACAACTCCTCCATTCTTCCTGTGGGCAGTGACAACTGGATGGCTATTGGATTCCAACCTGAATTGAGCTAAAGCATTGGAAAACTGATATGAGACAGAACACTTACTCCACTTTTGACACAGTAGTCAACAGCTATAGAAATCCTTTTCTCCCCCCTCTTTTTTTCCCTAAGAATTGGAAATAGTGGCTCACTAGCTCTGCATCCTACAAATCCGACCCCCTGCAACAAAGTTTAATTTTAATCATTCACAGCCACTCCCATCACACTGCAGTCAGTTGAAAAAGCTTTAGTTTTTAAAGGAAACTTGTGATTTTCAGAGTACAGTAATTTCACAAATATAAGCCGCATCTCTGGGTGTTGGGAAACATTTCGGGTTTTGTCTTTAAATAAGCTGTACCTGAATCCTGAATATAAGCTGCTCTGTTGTTCACAGCGAGGACCCGCATGCAACAAAGTTGCCAAATAGTAACAGAATCGCGGCATGGTGGGGGGTTTACTGGCTCAGCTAAGGCTGGGCAGGCTCGGCCCGCTCGGGGCTGTCGACGGGGCCAGGATGGAGTCCGCCCC
>PYHW01010413.1:1986251-2014642 GCA_013186435.1 Turdus rufiventris | reverse complement strand
CTCCACCCGTGGCACAACAGAGTAACAATTTGTAACAATCGCAAAATGCCGGCTTTTACTGGCAGGTTGCTCGACTTGGCACCTCGGTCTCCGCTTCAGGGCTTGGAAATGTCAGAAAATTATTCACATATTAGCCGCCCCTGAATGTAAGCCGCATTTCTGGTGTGGGAGCAAAATTTTAGTTAAAATGGTGCGGCTTATATTCGTGAAATTACTGTATTTTCTCGTCATACTAAAGGAAGCTGTTTAAATCTCTCTCCTTTATTACATGCTTCAGCACACCAAGCAGTCTGAAGACAGGGAAATGGATTAGATAAATGGAAATATTTTTGTAATGACATAATTTAAGGATCTTAAAAATAATACCATAACTTCAAAAACTGAAAGGCATCAAAAGGCTTCAAAATATTGCAGAGACATGAGAGTGCAAGATGTGACAAGTATTGATAGAGTAACATTTAACTTGAATGAGAAACAGGAGGAATTCAGAGACACATGGTTATCATTCATATAAATTTACTACCAGGGCATTTCTGTTACTGTAATACTCTTTATACCAGGAGTCATATGCAATGGCTCAGTGTTTTATGTGCAATGTCCATTTATGTCATATTGGTGAAAATTAAAGAAAGGTTTCAATTCGGAATTTGCTGCCCTCTAGTACAATGTAAAAGATCAATGTAGTAAAGCTTCTGCTATTTGTAAAAGAAATCAACAGCCCTAGAAAAAAATAATCTTGGAGCTTTTACAAAATTCACAGCAAACAATAGAGGAGATGGCTATGACACAGAATTATATTTGCCCCGTAATACACACAAATAGTATACTTCAAATTGCACCTTTTATAAAACTGCCTAATGTTTCTATCAAACAAATGAATGCACTGCTTCCTTGATTACCTTAAAAATTCATTTGCGCATTTACACTAGCACTGAAACTTCATTAACATTATTGCTTGTTCTACAGAATACCTTTAGTAAACCACATTCTACCACACCATCAATGGTTTTCAAAGCAGACACACATTGCCATCTCTATTGCAATTCCCTCATTAACTAATTTTACAGTTTGTATTATTTTCCATATTGCATTCCTCATTTACAGAAGCATTTAAGACATCACAGCAGCCTGAGTAAAACTCTGAATTATAAATAGTAACAACTTCTCCTTATCCGGCAGTAAGTGTCTAGGACCCAAATAAGGTGAAGTAATTTGTAAACTGGAGAAATAATGAGTTGCAAGAAAAAATATTCAAAATTTATCACAAAGAGTTTTTCCAGTGGGTATCTGCCTCCACCTGTATACCAAATTCATATCATTAAGATATGTTGGGAAGAACTCCTCAGGCACATGCTGTTTACTACTGAGTTCTTTGATTCTCATGTACGACACCTGACCTCCTCAAATCACTCCTTGGTTTGTTGCATTTATGGCTTCTCTTTAAGTAGTTTACTTAAGAGTAGAAAAATACTCTGCCTAAATCCACAGGAAACACCACTGTCCCAACTCTAACCTGCATTTGTTTCACCTCTTACTGCTCCTTTAAGTTCCACTGCACGTGTCTGTATCTCACTGTCATGACCTGTATTCCTTGTCATCTCTTTGAGCTTATTTGCACAGCCTAATACTGCGCCTGTAAACCCCCTGAACTTACACTTAGTTGGCTGCTGAGAGAAATGTGTTCCCTTTTTCTATGATACAACACACCAGTGTGGTTCTTTAAAATAAAGCAAGGACAGTGGAGTTGCAACAAAGTGGAGCTCCACAGCATGCCTGGCACAGTGGACACAGCCCAGCCCAACACCTCTGAAAACTCCAACCTGTGAATTCATGAAACCTCAAAAGCAAAAGGACATGGATGTGTCTTCATGCAATACACTTCCTCTCCTAGCTTCCCTGACAATTACTTCATCGAGACTGTCCCTTCTTCAGCATCTTTCTACTAAAAGGTTTTCTTTGGAGAATAACAGTGCATTTTACAGATGGAACAGCTTGTTTTGCGTCTTTGTTTGCTAAAAAAAAAAAAAAAACCAAACCCAAAAACAAATGCAAAAACAACCCCAAAGCACAAAAAAAAAAAAAAGAAAGATTTTTACTCAGAAGAAGCATTCCTAACATGAAAAAAACTGAAACAAAAACCTGACAGACACAGCAGAAAAACTGTTGATTGTCTCACTCTGCTGGAATGCTTTACAAAATTCCTTATATCCCCATATGGAATAAAAAGTCACAGCAGTTCTGGACACTTCACCTATATTTTACAAATACCTCAGTTGAAAAGCCATGTAAATTTTATTCTCAGTTCTTCAGTGTGCTTGGGTCTCTCTATAGTATTTATAAGGCAAATTTCAGACACAAATTCCATTTAGCCAACATAAGATGACCTTAGTAGAAAGGGGAAAGGAGAGAAATATGGTTATCATAGATAACATTTCCTAATTTCTCACATGAGTTACAAATTTAATTCCATGAAATTGCAATGGGATTGATAGTTAAATCACTATGACCTAAATGTTGTTCACCCGATGGACACACACCACTGTACCCCACTCCAGTAGTGACAGGCTTCCAACCAGGGTTGTACCATACACAAATAGAATATTGCCCAGAGACAGTGCCTCTCACAATGTGTGTAAAGGGGACACAGCATTATCGAAGTCATTGGGAGTTACAGACCACAAATGCACATAATGGTTTATCTCTACCAGTTTACTTGGGGGTTTTCACAGCTACAGTTCAACTCCTGCTCAAGGTCACAAAACAAGAAAAAAAACTTTTTTGCAAGTCAAGGCAGTTGGAGAATTTTTAGGGTCTATTCTCTCAGTAAATACAATCATCTGAAATTGTTAAGTGAAATATTAAAAAGAAATGTCCTGTCCTGTTTCATGGACATGGTTGTTTTTTTCCTCATCAGCATCTGAGCAGCTAGTGAGTGAGAACTTGGGAAGCCAACAGTGTAATGTAAGACACTATTACCTCAAACCTTTCGCAACAGCTGAAGCACAATGTAGGCTGACTGCAGCACAGCAAAATTGCACAAGAGATTAAGGATGCATCATTTGGGTAGGGCAATATAACAATTTCACACCACTTGTAACCAATCTCTTGCTGCTTCTGTTATGCAATTAATGCCATTCACACATTAACAAAAGAAAGAAAGCAAAATCCTCAAAGCTTCACTGCTTTTCCAAATGTGAGTACCTTGTTGCTCTGTTATTATAAAGACATTTCTATTGGTATGGATGACAGATTGAGGGTTTATAAATTACTAATTCCCAAAAGTTGCTTTAAAGCTTTCATTTCACAGGTTTTTTAACTCAAGTTCCATATTAGAAGAGGAGATTAGTGTCACTGTTATAGAGATTACTGCACATTAGTATAAAGACTTACAGAATTTTGAGTCAGTGCCATTGAAGCAGAGCACTGTGCTGTATGCGAAACTGTTACTGCACTTATAATAGCTCATAATATGGTCAGAAATGCAACAAATCTGAAAAAAATCTCAGCTCTAAGTCATTATGTTCATATACTTAAAATAATGCATGCAGTGCTTTACAATCCTTTGCTCTTCCATAAACATGGTATCATTTTGACATTTAAGCAAAAAGACTGCTCTGATTTATTTGCAGATTGTCGTATTTTTGTGCTAAATGCTCAGCTGCTCTGCCCAACAGACCAAACCATGACATTTGTTCATATATGGTTATTCTCAGTTAAAAGCTCTCTCCATTGCCTGGAGGTTTATTAATAACTCATCACCATGGTATCACAGCATCTTAAGGAAAATAAAACACAGAGATAGTTGCTAGGCTCTCCAGCCTCTAGGGATAAAAGGGAATATTTCTTGAGGAAGACTGGGAGAAACTCTTTTGGTGCATTTACTTACCACCCTTGAGGATGAGGCTAAGCCAAGAGATGGCCCTCATACTGTGTTCTGAAAGCTACAAGTATTACAGCATCCCTCAAAGGTCACCCATGATCCAATTCTCTGCACTAATACATTAAAAACAAATATCCAAACTGTGAAGGAAACCTAAGGAACAAGAGATAGGGGTGAAGGAATGCATTGACTTCTGCAGCACTCCCATTTAAACCTCAAAAGGACTCCGCAGCCACATCACTGTTACCCCCAATGATATTAACCTCACTAAGCTGTTTGCTAACATGCACTGAACCCTACACTGCCGTGTTGTAAACACATCTGACATTAGAAGGGAGAAACAGAGAACAGGTCAATGACATATCCTCTATCGAGAAGAGCTTCAGCTGTTTCTCACAAGTGTTTTCACATGCACTGAACGTGAGAAATGCAATCCTTTACCTGTAACACCCTACTTATTTGATACTGAGAGAGATTTCCCCTTGGTCTGACAGGTTTAAGCTCCAGAACAAACAGGCAGTCTGCACTCTTGCAAACATTATCTGCTTCAAAAAGTGAAATCAGCTCTAAATATGCTAACATCTTCAGAACACTAATATAGGGGAGCATCAAACTTAAGTGCAGTAAAACATATATAGCAGACAGGGTTTGCTTGCAGATCACATTCCTTTTCAAAAAGCATGTAATGTCAAGGTTGCCA
The DNA here is from genome assembly GCA_013186435.1 of Turdus rufiventris. Lineage (NCBI taxonomy): Eukaryota > Metazoa > Chordata > Aves > Passeriformes > Turdidae > Turdus > Turdus rufiventris. The sequence goes on along the minus strand of PYHW01010413.1, from coordinate 2,010,062 downwards.
CTATTAATCCAGGAAAGAATGTGACTGCAAAGGAAAAGCTGTAAAAACAACATGTATAATGCAGGGTACAAGAGTTTGCTTCCTACTTACAAATAGCTACAGTATTGACCAAATGTTTTCTAAGACCAAAAAGCAATGAAGTCAGAAGTCACACTTTTAGTAGCTATACTGCTCTGATAAAGCGTCTCATGAACAGGAAAGCTTTACAGAATCATTACATCTTCTGCCAGGCAGAAACATCCAGCCATGCAAACTATCCGGTCTACCCTCTGAGAGAGGGACAATGAGTGGTCACACCATTTCCTTCCCTCTTCCCTGCTCAGACCAGAAAGCCAACATGGCTGCAGAAAGAACCATAGGATGTGGTTGATTCATCTCCAGTCCCATCTCCTTAAAGTCTCAGTACTCACTCTTTTCTTCACATGTAAAGTTAACCCAGCAGAAAGATCGTGTGGCTCACGGGACAAGGAACACCAGAGCCTTTCCCACTGAAGGGCTGGCATGACACAAAAGGCCACAAGCAGGAGGTCTGCCACACTCCTCCAGAGACGCTGCCATAGCTCAACATATTTCCTCTCAGAAGGGTTTTCACTCTTGTGTGATACTTATGCAGCATTTTAGAAGAGGGGAAACTGCCTTTTATCACATCCTTTTCACACTCATATTACTGCATACTGAAGGAGAAGTCTGTCACCTCCATTAAGTATAAGAGGCTGTATTTTGAACTATCAGGTGCCCTTATGTTAACTTTCAAGAGAAGTCAAGCCCAGGAAGAGACTATTCCTCTTGTCCTTCAACTGCTTAGCTAATTAGTGCAAGCCATGAGAAACCAGAAAATCTTTTTCTTTTTGCTAGATAGTTGTAGTTCTGAGAGGGAATGATTGTGGCAATGTGAAGCTGCGTGCTACTTAAGGTCCTCTGGGGTGAAAAAGAAGCATAGGTCAAGGTAAAAATGTCTGGAAACAAACAAGCAAATCACCCTGATCTAACCCTGCCTGTCAGGGTGCATTTTGTCCATCTCTGTATCCAAAACATATATAACTACTTATATTTTTTAGAACAGCAATTGTTGATTGATGAGTCATCTTTCCTGTAAATTTATTTTTTTAAGTGATTTTGGCATTGTTCCTTGAAATTCCTCTCTGGCTATGTAATGGAAATTTTGACCTCACACTCTGGTTTCTTTAACATCACAGATTGAGAGATTATGAGTTTAGGAAGACCAAACAGTCAAACAGAGGATGTAATGTGGAAATCTGTAGCTCGAAAAGAAAGCAAGCTGTACTAAATAAACTCACAAGTAAATATTTAACTGTGTGGCCATTAGGTTACATTCCCAATAATACAGCAACTCATTTATAGTAATTAAGAACTCATGGGGAGGGGGTTGCTTCCCTCTTTCCTCTCACAAAATTGGTGATGTGGTTAAAGTTGCTGGCAAGTGAAACTCACCAAAATATATCAAAGCTTAGTTTCTTCCTATTAATTAGCAACTTCCCATATTAGAGTTTCTAAAGCATACTGCAATTAGTCGTCAGAAACCACAAAGTAGAAAAATGTAAGCCAGAAGAAAACAAAAACACCAAAGAACACATTCATGAGACATAATTATTGCAGAGGGTAGCATAACACCTCAGATCACAACCACCTAGAGTAAGGGCTTTTCTTCCCTATTCTCCCTCCACTTGGGGGCAATGGAGAAAGTACATGGTAGCTCAAAGTCCTCAGCTATACTGAGTTCAAAACATATGACAAAGAACTCAGCATTTTAAATTGCCTTAGTCCCACAAGAAGAATTAGATGGATCTTCATAGCAAGAAAAAAAAATGAACACATCTGAGATCTTCTCTGATTTATCTAAAATATAATTTAACAGATAGAAGAGAATCTATCTCCTCCTTCCACTCAGAAACAGACAGTGCCATAAGCACTTACTGGAGCGTGGAGTCAGCGTTTGCAATCAGTCAATTGTAAATCATCATGGTCAGCTAAGTCTATGAAGTGGCACATTCATGGCTCATGAAGGGCAACCCTACTGAAAATAAAGTTACATGCCTATCAATTGTCTAGTGGGACATGATAACATGAGCCTCAACTTGTGCATTCTTGGAAAAACTCTAAACAAGATTTCTCAGATGACAGCACTGTTACAGTCTCTGGTAATTATTCATGGTCATGCCAGAGGGCATTGCACTCCATCCCACCCATGTTTAGCTTGCTCCACCAACCAGTTTTCACTCAGGCTGAGCAAAAGGGACCATTTGGCAATGAGCTCTACTAGCTTCTCTAACAACAGGGCAGCCCACAACAGCCTCTTCATAGGTTTCATTAGACACTGAACAACTAAAATGATCAGTTTAAGCCAGAAATATCACAGCAGATTTGAAGGTTTGAAGACAGTCAGTGGTCTTGCCCATCAACATGGCACTGTGGAAACTGCACCAAACAGTAAATTAGCTCTGCCTAGGTAGGCTGGGACATGTAACTGTGCTGATGGAACTCCAGACAGCTTTGCAGCTTCCTTGAAACACATAGGAACATCTGTTCTCAGTCTGTTGATTTGAGGGAATGAGTTAATGTGACTTATACAAATGTGATGGCTGACTGATAAGGTTTCAGAAAACACTGAAGATAAGATGCTACTGAAAAAATAAATCTATGTTTTGTAACATTCCCAACTCTTATCATAACTTTAATGAAGTTGAGTTCTCAAAAGAAGACAGTAAAATTATTTGGTTTCTCCCTTTTCAGTCTCAGCAATCAACACAACAGCTGGTAAAACTCATTGTTATTTGCAAAATAAACAAAAAAAACCCCAAACAAAAAAAAAATTTAAAAAACCAAAACAAACCAACAACAAAAAAAGCAAACCAACTTCAGATTTTCATGTAGAGAACATCCATCAAAAAACAGCTCAAAGTTTCTGAGAACAGGTAACAGCCAATTTGAAACTGTTTCTACATACATTAATGGCTCAGAAATGGCAGTAGATTAATAAAACAAAGCCTGTGGTCTAAGGTGAAATATACTTTTAATACAAGCTAGTACAGACTCCCTTACATACAGTGACTGGTGGGGGCAGGAGAGAAATGGGCAAAAGCTTTCTTATTACATTGATGCCATTTTAAGTAAAGCATTTTCAAGATTTCCGTATCATTCTCTTCAGCTTCATAGGCAAACTTTCACTGATGCAAATATAAGTCAATACTGGGGGAGATGGGTGTCCTTCTAGTCACAAACATTGTAAGAGTAGTTGGGCAGAACATGGAGAAAAATATTTAGCATCTGTGTAGCTCCTTCAGCTGCTAGAGAAACATCCACCAGATGTTCCTAGATGTTACCTCAGCTGCCTCCCAAACCACTATCACATCTGCTCTCTTCCTTATTGAATACCAGCGGTAACTGAAACTAATGTTTCACTTAACTCATCTTTGTAAAATATTCTCAACACCTTTGAGGACCTCCTTTTTAAGGAGTTACACTACCCACAAAAAGCAATGTGAAAACTCCCTGTGATTACATGACTGCACTTCTGGAAATTCTCAAGTTATTTAATATATAGGGAATACCACCATCTAAACAAAAGTATTATTGGAAGTGATGATATCTTTTCATAAACACAAGTATTGAAATAGCAACAGAAATAATAGTTCACAGAAACTACCAGAATTAAAGAGGAAAAAGGGATGGAAGAAACCCCATCATTATTAAATGCTCCTCTTCTTTATGGACACCAAAATTCTTCTGCAAGACCTTCCTCATATGCCTAGAACTGAAATTATTTCTTGTCTTCAGCTACTGAAAATCCCCTCTGCCTATCACCTTTGTGGTATGAAAGACTTGCTTGCACTTAGAAGCAGTGGAAGTATTACACTTGTATCCAGTAGGGAAGAGAAAGGAACACAAAAAATCCCCCAAACGACCAAAAAACCTAATGGACAAAAAAAAAAAAAACAAACCCCAAACCACCAAACACAAAGACCACACAGATAAAAATGTCTTAACACTTTCTATTCTGAAATTTTAAAAAATCAAGTTTACACATAAGTAATACATAGCATCTGTGTATGATCTAAAATAATCCAAAAGGAAGTATCTTCTTAAGATTGTTAGTGCATTAGTCCAGTTTATCTATTATTCTCAATGATCATAATTTTTAAGAATGTGTAAGGAAGTAATGATTACTTACTCCAAACTCTCTCAAGTTATTCTCCAAACTTTGTATTTTCAGCTCAAAACATTTTTCTAGTTATTTTCCAGGTATGCTGCACTATACCATGTAATTTAGAGAAAAATACAATAAAGACATCAGAAAAACAAAAAACGTACAAATCCATGTTACCACCATGCTCTAGCTGATACCCTGCAAGACCCTGAACAAATCACTTAGCTGCATTCCCACCAAAAATGGAGAGGGCTCCAGACTCCGAAAAATGACTGCCAGACCAAAAAAATGTTTACAGAGCAGCTTGCAATCATCAAACAGAGGGCTCTGCAAATGGAAAGTATTACAACATATGAGATGTTCTAGCCATGTGTTTAAAAAAACCCAGAAGAGCAGAAAAAAAAACCTTCACAATCATGACTAGGCACATGTTCCAAACAGAAATGAAACTCCTCTCTGGTATAGCTCTTTGATTTTTCATTACTTATATTTGAAAAATACTGTGTCTATAAACAAGAAAAATAAATCAGAAGCCCATCCATACAGGATCAAATAAAAACTGGTGAAATACTTTGCAAACTGTGGGCACGACCAGCTTCTTGGAAAGAGGCAATATCTAGTACCAGATTTCATTCCTATTGCTAAATTTCTAGGTACCAAGGTATTTTCTGCAGGTTTCAGTCACCTTTATAAATTAAGAGATAAAAGGGAAATAAAAACAATGTGTGTGAGGTCAGGACGCAACAAAGCACATATTAACCATTGATTTCACCGATGGAATGAGAAGCTCTTGACTTTTATTTGCACATGAGAAATCAGGATATGTTTATTTGCATGAAGAGAGGGTATCACTATTTGAAAGTAACCCAGAAAGTTTCTTTTTCTTCTCCTCCTTGGTAAGATTTGGATGAAAGAACAACTAAACCAAATGCCACTGTTTCCTAGTGAAATAACTGTTCAAGTAAACAAAGAAATACATTCATGATTACAAAGGGATGCATAAAACCAACTCTACCTTGTTTCCAAATGCATAGCATAAGCAAAGCAAAAGCCTACTATTTTCTCCATAATTATTTTTTCTTGTTAAAATACCTTTCATTCAACATGTAAAACTAAATAGATAGCATGAAATAATCTGTCTACATATGAAATTAACGATTAACCTCAATAATTAAAAGCATCAGAGTGTCAAACACTCATTAGTTTCTCCAAGCATTCATCCATACTGCACATCTGACAGTAGTTTCAAAGAAAATCTGGATTGAATAACATGATTCAGATGTGAAGAGATTGACAATAAACAGCATTTTAGCACTGCTCAGTCATAAACCAGCATGCTTTAATACTGCATTATCCACAATAGGAAAATGAAACGACTTCTTCCGAGAATAACATGCTGGGTCTTTGACCCATGTGCCTGCAATGAAAACCAAGGGAAATTTGTTTTCCTGATTTCCCTTGTTCCTTACAGCCATACAGAATCAAGTGTAGCTACTAAAAAAAAAAAAAAAAATCACAACTTTGCTTTTAAAATCTTAGAAAAAATTTTAATTACTTACCCCCTTTTGTAACTTTCAATGAAATAGTTTTATGATGTTGTTTTTTTTAAAGAACAATGCTCACACAAGAACTAAAAACAAAGCCATAAAAGACTTTTTCAAAGATTACTAAGTACACTGGATGGCCTATGCAAAAGCCACTTAGTGCAAGCATGTCCTGATGCTAATATAAATTATCAGCCTACCCATGCAAAGAGGCAACTACAGGGCTCTGGGAAGAAAACACAAAACACAGCAGCTTCTTCCAAATTTTATAATAAGGGCCTTCCTTATCTCCCTTCAAATTCCTACAGGAAAGGGTCTTTTGTCAGTTTCCATAACCACTAATTCTTCTATAAAATGAATGAAAGAACGAACACTGTAACTAGAATCACCACATTTTTCAAGTCTTCCAGGCTATGGCGTACAGATGAATTTATCCTGCTTTAAAAGAAACTTCACAAATCCAAGTATATATCACAACACTATTAGCAGATGGTGATTACAAAACATGTTTGAGGGAGGCTCGGGTGTGCCTAATCACAGAGTTCACAAGAAAAGACAGATTAATACGGAGATGTTACCACAACAAGGCAAAATTTCCAAAATTCAAAGCTGAAAATAGTTTTCAGAATAGAATTTGAGCAGATTTGTCAAAACCAGCAAGACATGACAAGAAAAGGCATGACTGTGGACTTGTCCTGTTCCCGTAATCTTTGGCTGTTAGAGATGACATACAGGAGTAGGCAGCCAATGGTCTGACATTACATTTTCTTCTCAATGCTCAGAAGCCAGATATAAAGAAGTGATATCCATTTTTAGCCTGTCTATCCATTCAACTAATGGTATGATCTTTTTATTACTTAATTTTTTAATAGCAGTCCTTTTATTGTTGATGGATGTGGTTCATGCAAATCTTATCCACCACAGATACAGACTCATCAATTACTCTGATTTACAGTGCTGTAATGGGACAGTGTTGACATGAAACTCAAGTAGTGTAGGAATTTCCAGAGGCACAATGCCTAGTTTAATTTCAGCTCTGAAGCAGATTCCCTTTGCACCTTTAGGTTACTCATCTCCATTTCCTCCTCTCTAAACCCTCTCTAAATCTGCCTCCGAGGATGGTGCTGGAAGTTTACTTAATGAATGTGAATCATCTTAGCACTGCCTCCTGAAATCCAGATATAATCAATAATGAGCCAAAGCTTTACTTGGGCAAAAGCTGCATTTGAGGAAAAGTGTGCCTTCCATTATGTCTGTCAGAAGTGTTCTTACAAAACACCAAAAGCACAGCTGTGCTATATTTCTGCCAAGAGGTGCAGCAGTCTGCCTTTAAATGTTCAGCCACAAAGGCTGCTTAGCTTTCCTAGAGCCACACTCTGACCTGCAACATGACAGCTTCTCTGCTAACCAGCTCAAGCTAGCAATGCATGACACAGTAGTCAGGTGATAATCTGTGTGCACCTGCCTTCACAGCCCCGAGATGCAAAGCAGACATCACCGGTTGTGAGCAAACATCCTTTGCCAGGAGTCACCTCTCCTTGGAGGATATGTCTCCCTTTTCCTACACACAGCCAAAGGGCAGGTTAACACTCACCCAGCTGCTTGAATTATCATTCTCTAGTCATTTCCACCCAAGACAGATTAGCACAGATGAGCTTCCTCAACTTTTTTGGTTGTTCTGAGCTTGCTTGTTCTGACCAAAACAAGCCAGGGAACAATTGCAGCTGAGAAAGCGGGTATGAGAAGGCAGAATTTTGCAAGAGATGTGGTAAATTCTTGTAAGTGACCAGCACACCATTAATCAACACCCAAGGACTTGTTTAAATTATGCAGTTGCCAGAAGCGCTCCTCCCTGTGTCATTCACAAGGCCCCACAATCATGAGACTCCTTGTATACCTGATTTGATCACCTCCATCTCTCTGTTCAAGTACTTTTGTATGCTGTGATCCCAGCTGGTTTTGGCATCAGTATCAAGAAAATAATTTCAGGCATGCGTACTTGAAGAGACTGATTGTTTTCTATAACATTAAACAGCTTTACATTATAGACCAAAGGGAAGGGGAAGCTACTGGAAGTGTTGTAACTGCAAAGTGTCATTAACTTTCCATCTGGTCAACCCCTGGCAATTACAGAGGTATCACAGCAGATATGTTCATGTCCCACTTCCCTGTTTGTTTCTCATGACAGTCATCATCACCCCCTTTACTTTTTGGCCATAAGGATCACTTCAGCATACAGTGCAGGCTAAAGATCCTCACAGAGGATCCTGAACTACAGAGTTGTGAGACAGCTTGTAGATAAAAGTCCAGTTTTAATGACAAGACGAAATGATGGAGAAGCTGTTATTACTCTCAGAGGCAAGCTGTTACCCTAAGTTCCAAGAGCAGTTTCTGCAAGTAAGAGTCAGGAGAAGAGCTGCCAAAAAAAAAAAAAATTAACCTGCATCAGCCATTTAATACACAGAAAAGGATTAAACTGCATTAGTTGTAAGTTCCTCAAGGTCTGACTGTTTCTGTACCTATTTGGTACCTATTTGCCAGATCCATTAAAGAAAGTGCAGACAAAACCAATGCACGTGCATGCATGTGCCCAGACTCACACAGTGCATGACAGCCACCTCACTCGGATCTCTGGGCAAGACTGATTTCAACTATGCTAACTATCATCCTGGAAAAGAGATTATATTCAGATTTGTAACTGATAATAAAAAAGCCCCAAGCATGTATTAACACAAGACAAAACATGAGCGTCTTACAATAGAATTATCTGAAAACTACCACAACCTGCTGGCTGTTTTTACTGATATTGTTACAATCAAGACATTACAGACCCCCATAACTAGCAGCAAACCAGAGACCCAAATGTTGAGAGTTAAAGCTTTTACCGTATTCTAGATGGCTAAATTTAGTTTCAATTGGCAATTTTGCCAGGTCAAAGAAAGAGCAGATGAACTCAGACATCCAATCTTTTCACTGTACATATAATTCATTAGCAAACTCGTACACACTTTCCATCCATTTACATTCACTGGTACTGAAGCATCGAAGGGATATGAACTCCTTTCTCCTTTTCCCCTAAAGCAACACTGTCTCCAAGCCTCATTACCTGAACTGAATATAGTTACAGGACAACTATGAGCAGAGTTATACATCTAAAACCAATGTATTAGTCAACAACTGATTATATTAAAAATGTGATACTCATTTGAGAATATCCTTATAAAAATCCTTAAGAAATCCCATGACTTTTTATGAGTCTTTTAAGCTGTAATCAATTTATAGCACAGAAACTGAGTCAGCTGCTATATAATCAAGGTTCCTCATGAGAAGTACAGCTTTGCAATGACTCAACGTGCATTGTTCTCAACCTGCATGAGCCTGAAGCACTGCAATCACTACCAAGGGTAGCTCACAGAATCTTCCCACTAAAATCCACAGGAAGGTATTTTCATCTTCCCCTCCCAGTCAGAAATTGCTTTGTTAGAAAACGGAGTTTGCCTTCCTTTGCCACAGCTACTGCCTTCCAAACACAATTCCCATCTTTTGATAGCACTAGGTAATTTAGTGCCTCCAGTATAACTGTGATGTGCCTTTATTCTTGTTCCATCCCCAGTTTGCTGTCAGGCTATGGGGGCCTCGCCTGAAGTACTCTTGACACCTCCACAGAAAGACTCCCACAGCCCTGAAATGATGTTCTCTTCTCAACATGCTCAATGAGCTTGGCAGGAGAGATCATACTCAGCTTTCAGTTCTCCCTTCCTCCACATTCTGGTGTGTGTTGGCCCCTTGCCCACAAGTCCAGATCAGGAATGGTGGCAGGAAGGGATGTGGCTCATTACTGCAGAAGACCTCCTCTGTAGGAAAATGCAGAAATCCTCCTGTGTAAAGCTTCCTTTTGCATTTGGAATAGACCTTGGTTTAAGGAAAGGCAAATTTTTCTATTCAAATGGGAAACAAGCAGAAAATGCAACATATATGAGTAAAAACTCATGTGCCTGAGAGTTCCCATTCCTAGTAAATAATTATTACTTGCAGTAACAGGCAGTGCAGATCCCACCTCTCTCATTTTGTGTGTGTGTGGGGGGGGAGGGTTGAGTTTTTTCCCCTCCTTCCCTTCCCACTTTTTTTCATTTTCTTCAATTCTAGCATCAAAAGAAAACTAAGATCTTTCGAAGACATAAATGAACCATTCCTGCTCTGGAATGGTATCAGCATCTGGACACCTGGCAAAACACAGTTCAATACCTATTCTACCTATTTCTCAACCCCCCTGACAGCAAGCATGAAGAGTCTTGCCTTTCTTCTTATTTACCAACAAGAATTAAAGCTGAGCGTTCGGAAGTCCATTTCAATAGGTTTTGTTCTGGTTACATTATAACAGATTGCTTTGATTTGGGGGGAGGAAGGAGGAGAAGAGCAGAGGGCATCTTAAGTTCACAAAGCTAAAAGCCAAGATGCACAAAACTGAAGCATTCCAAAGTTAAAAATAATCATCTTTAAACTGCAAGAGCAGAGGCGTAATTTTGAGCAGTACAGCATGACATCACGGTTTATGTGGGGCCAGCTCAATAAATCAAACTGTGCCTAATTAGAGATCATACTGCAAATCTACATTATTTGGACGAATAATTAAAACAGGACAGTCTGTAACACAAGCCAGATATGTTTACTAAAATATGTTTTTTTTCAAACTTTTATGTTCACTACTGCTCACAAAGCTTTCACATTTACTAAATTATAGACCCCTAAGCTTTTATTTTAGGCTGACTTCACTTTCAAGGAATTGTTCAATTAACTTTGTGTTGCTTCAAGCTCTTCATCCAATGAGAAAACAATCTGTGGTTTCTTACTTCTCCCAGTGCCAATGGCTGCCCTCCATGTTTGACTTGCAGACTTACTGTCTTTTTAGAGCCAGAATCTGTTTGTCTAAAATCAGCCTAGTTGTCATAGTATTTTGACAAGTCCTCTATAAAAGGAGAACAACTTTGTGGTGGGTTAACTGCTAAGAATAATGAAGGTTGTTCTCACAATCTCAACAGAAAAGTGGCAAAATTAAGGAACATTCAGCAATACATCCAGAGCTGAAAGCCTTGACTACCTTAGTTGCCCTTCTTTTCCACCTACTCCAATTTTTCCAATTTCTACTTTCTTCAGTTCTTTTTCTAAAACGTGTGTTTTTCTCAAATCTAAAAGCTATGATATACTCAAACATTTGTAGCATAAAAAAGCCCTCAGTGCTATCAAACATTACTATCTGTAGATGGTCAGGACGCCTCTGGAATTGTTAGAAATGCTGTGGAGACTCTGACTATCAGTTACTGGGTAGATAATGTCACATCAAGAGCCAAAGAGTTTAATAAAAAGCATGAGCTGAACAAAAGGGATAGGATTCATTCCTAAACTGCACATTTTTCCTCCTAGAGCTAGAGAAATTTGTGTGAAAATTTTTAATCTCAGAAATAAAAAATAGGGGAGAGTTGGCAGCTCTCCTTCCCTTCTGATATTTGGTTTGGTAAATGGACCAACATACAGATGATTAAAAGAATTCCGACGACAATGAGAAGCAAAATGTTTGACACTCTCAGAAAAGGACTATACAAAAATAAGAGATAAATCTATTAGTGCAGTATTGTGTTGTGCAAGAAAGTATCATTCATGTCTTAATACACCAATTTTTAGATAAAAAAATCCAAGGGGTTTTAAAGGAATCACAACACATTAAATATTAAATGCACAGCACACCAATATTTATAAAGCTATGAAAAATAAGTTTTCCTCAACCACAGCCACCGTGATCACCATATCCTTAAATAGGAATGTACCTTTCAGACTTCCATTTAAATTCTTCATTACAATAAATATGCATCAAACTTGTAATTTTTTAATTTTTAATTTAATACTATCTTTGTGGCCAGAAATATTATGACTGACCTCTGTTAAATGCAAGCATTCAGATCCATAGCCATTCTAATTCCCTTAACATCCTCAGTGTGCAGCAACGATTTCTCAGAAAAGAAAAAAAAACAAAAAACCAAAAAAAAACAACCCTGTAACTATTTGGACATACTTCTGAAAGCAACAGTGAAAATTAAGAAAGCAGCCTTCCCAAAGATGTATCTATTTTTGAAATGTGTGCTTTTAAAACACAATGCTTATGGAATGAACTACTTCAGTTCTCTTGTGTAAACTTGTACAGACTGTTTGCTATTGATCTTTTGAGTCATATTTTGGCAGTAAACTGGTATCCTTGTAGAAAATATAAGTACTGCAGAACAAGTGATGTAATCTACATCTATACTTAATTTTTTAAAGTTAAATTTATATTTAAAAATAAATAATCCAAACGTGATAGTTCATTTCTTTCCCAGATTAAGAACTTTAAGATATTGAAGACCTTCAGAGGAGACAATTTGTCTGTAGGAATGTTGCTCCTTTAAGTCACAGGACAGAACTCAGATCAAAGACAGTAATGTTTCTATTTGGACTCAAATGTAGATCTATTAACTGTTTTCTCAACTGAATGATATAAAGTGACTCTATAAAACCAGTGCAAAACCTGATCTCAAGGAAGTGAAATCGAGGGTTTATTTCACAGTGCATTGTTCTTTTCTCCCTGCCCCCAAGCTACTGTCCATTCAGAAAACAAGGCTCAGAAGAGAAAAAAGAAAACTGCACTGTAGCTAGGCTATCTGCATGGCCCAGACTTGTGCTGTGTGTGCAGAATATATACATGCACTGCATGCTGATGTGGCCCAGAGCAGGGACACAATGTCTAGGTTTCTGGTCCTTTGTGGAGCACACAACACTGCATGGCAGCTGGACACAAGTGGAAAGAACATAGGGAGGTGGGCAGCTGACAGAGTGAAACTAATGCAATACTCCAGACAGGTAATTAAAGCTATGCTCAGCCTCAAACTATCAAATATGGTAATTCTTTTACCAACAAAAGAGATTGCCAGGAAAGGACAATAGTGAGTGAAAGTAAATACGTGAGAGCATGTATAGGACATGGAGCATGAGTGCTTTCCCCCTTTCCTCCTCTCAAGTTTCTCCCACTGAGAACCACCACCTATAGGCCTGAATCTCTTCTAAGTCTGGTTACTCTAAAAGTAAGAACATGGTCAAGGCCAGTACAGAGAGAACAAATATAGGAATCCCACCTTTAAATCCTAGATCAATGTTTTCTTACCTCTCTGAAGCAGTGATTGATGCCAGCTTTCTCACAGCTTTTCCTCACTCTCATGCCATCAAGTGCCACTACTTGTCTACCCTACTGTCCTTGTCACACTGCTTCCCACCTCTTCCTCACTGCCACCTGAGAATCAGTTTCATGGGGAGCCATAAAGATAAGGATGAGCCCATGTACTCACCTCTGGGCAACTACAAACTTTGTCTCTAGAAGAACAGCATCTCAAACTGTTCATTCAAGAGCATCTCTAATGGCACTTCAGATAGAATGGCAAAGAAAGAGCATATTTAAAAGTCCAAAAACATTAACACAGCTTGCAGTGACTTTATTAGAGGCTGAAGCCCACGTAAAATCTGTTTGAATAATAAGCAATAGATTTTTGCCTTACATTAAAAAAAGGATCAGACTAGATGACTACAGAGGGTCCTTCCGACTAAGTTGTGACAATACATATGCTAGAGAATTTTAAAGATCAGGATTATTACCCAGTATGAATTCCACTATATCTTGTTTTAGTTTTGATCTTCTGAAACCAGACAAATCCCAAAGGAATATTATGCACACAGCAGCCCAGAGCCTGCCTTTAGATACTGTCCAAATGACATACTTTCTGACCAAAGAGATAGCAATACCTTTGTTTCCATTAATTCTCTATTAAGACTCACAGGATTCAAATTGTTGATTTCCAGCATTACCTCATGCTGGGCCTCTCACTGATTAATTAAAACTGTATACGTGTAGGAAAAAGAATCAAAAAGCAGAACTGCAGTAGTTTGAATCAAGAGTGTCCCTGATAAAAGATACGGGCTGCTGTTCCCAACTCCTTTCCATAGGTTGATTGTGAATTGTAACCAGACAAAATCTCCTTTTTCAAGCTTCCAGAAACTGGCAAACATGTCTACTGCACAGGAAGTCATATTTATAGTTGCATTACTTTCCACAATAAACCAATTCACCTATAATCAGAAGTTGTCTCTAGGTTTGCTAAATGAAAGATCTTTTCCCTTCAGATTGCAGCCTCTTAACAGGAAACTTCCAAATCTACAGTTAGTAATGACTGCAGAGGGAAAAACACAGTTCAGTACAGCCCCCACATCATTATTACACAGTAAATACATAGCAGGCTTTTTTATTTCAAAAAAGAAGAAACAACTCTGAAGTCCTGGTATTGCAACATGTGTTAATTGCCTGGTTGAATTAACATTTAATTTTCAGTGTGTGTTTAGCTGACCTACTTTTTACTATCTAGCTTTAAATTCTTCTTGGATATAGACAGACAAAGAGCTTCTACTATGTAAGCCTTATTATATCCTTGGGCAGGGCCTTTGAGTATGCAGGTATTCCACAAGAAATCTGAAGCACTGTACTGCTTCACTTAAGGGAAATATGTTTCAAACATCTCCCAATCACGACAGGTGACAGTTAATAATTTGCTTGTATATTTTTACAATCATCCTACATATGGAAAATAATTAAGAAAAACCCAAACATCGACTTGACATTTTCAAATTCTCTTCCAGCACGTGTATTAAAGTATTTAAAAGGGCACAACACTAGCTTTGGCCAAGAATTTCCCCTCCTCCCTTAAATACAGAGAAAAAGAACACTATTATTTAAAGGAAGATAGATTAATACTTTACCCAAGCAGAAATTCTTCAAAACCAAAAAAATCACTGCAAAACTCATTCTTACCTAAAATTGGAAGAAAAAAGAGAGAAAAAGGTAAGAAAGATAAAGAATCATCCCTTGGAGCATTACACCTTCAAAACTGAAAGAATTCCTGAACAAATCTAAAGTAAACAAGTTACATGAGAACACGAAATTGCAATTTCTTTGAAACAGTAATTAACCTTACCAGGGAAACCACTACTAATATAAACAAATAAGTAAAAAAGGAAGCCATTTTACCAGAGGGAAACCTGCCTTGAAGCAACGTGACAAGGGTATATAAAAACACTTTGCCTGAAGTGATGGGTCGCTAAAGAAAATTGGAACAATTCTGTAGTAAGGATCGTGCAGACACAAGGTTCAAATAGGTAATTTTCAAGGTTCAAAGAAGAGGTTGGGCCACAGAAATGGAGAAACTTTTAAATACAGGGCTCAAATTTAAACTGAATGTAATCTCATACTGTCATCACACAGGAATAGGAAGATTTGGAAGGATATCTACCAGGCTAAATTGCTTTTATAATCATAGCTTTCCATGCCAAATCTATGTTATTTATAAATAAATACAGCTAAAGTAAGCACAAGCACCATGGAGTACATTTAATTATATTAAATGGTAATCAGAAATGAAAAAACACTAAAAAATCGGAAACTTGAACTTTCATCAGAAGATGATGTTCTCAAAAATTTGCCTAAGTTACATGTGTACAGAATTGAAAACAGATCTAACATTCAGAATGTAAAATCGCTACTTTTAGATAAAAACTAAATCTCAAATCTGAAGTATTTTTTACTTTCATTGCTTGCATTTCTTAAATAGTTGCAAGTGAGTAGCAGTCCTCTTGTATTTATTCCAGTGAAAGAAGAGAAGTTCACAGTGGTGTAAGAAAGTTATAAATAAAATAAATACCAAAAAAAGAAACATTTTTTCTTTCAGATTTTAAGTCAACTATCTGCAGTAACAGCATTTCAGACTGTTCTTATTTGTTCTTGTTTATTACACTGGTGCCCTTTGTGGCTTCTTGTATTTTAGCAACTGGAATATACACAGTAAAGCTAGCAACACAACAGAAGCTTAGCAAAGGCAGACATAATTGGATTTTTTTAAAACCACCACAGCAAAGAGCAAGCAGCTCTAAAAACAGTGGAAGCAATGCAGTTTGGCTTCCCATGAATTTGTGTCCTATGCGGATTTGAAAAAACGTAAGTAGGTCCACAAGCTTACACCAAGATCTCTCTCTCCTACCTGGGAAGCCACTAGAATGAAATTTGCTAAAATTTATTATCATCAAAATCTGTTTCTCAGCTGGTCCATACCCAACACTGGGAATGGCTGTCTGAAAAACAGATAAAAGTCCTTCTTCCCTAGAAGAACAGGTCAGTGACAGAAGTATCTGATCCACTACTTTTAGACAGGTTCATTCTACTTTTACTAAGTGGCATTCAACTAAGAAAACAAACTCTCTTCATTTCTGAAACCAGCTTCTAAAATACTATAGCAGTGTTAAGTTTTGTGACTTCTTGTTATCTTTTTCATGCATTTGGGAGACTTACTACAAGAGAAAAAAAACCTTTATATGATATTAAAATAAATCCCCAGTCAGCACATTCCAATATTTACAGTAGTTTCACGAATATAAGCCGCACCATTTTAACTAAAATTTTGCTCCCACGCCGGAAATGCGGCTTACATTCAGGGGCGGCTAATATGTGAATAGTTTTCTGACATTTCCAACCCCTGAAGTGGAAACCGAGGTGCCAAGTCGAGCAACCTGCCAGTAAAAGCCGGCATTTCGCGATTGTTACAAATTGTTACTCTGTTGTGCCACGGGTGGAGCTGGCTCTCTACAAGCAGCACAGGGGGCGGGAGAGGTCCCTCCTCCCTCCTCTGCCACAGCCCGAGGGAGAGACGAGGGGGCCCTGTGCTGCCATCCCCTCGGCCCGTGGGGTAAGCAGGGGACTCCTGCCCCCGCCTGCCGCGGCAGGAGCAGGCAGGCTGCGTCCCCCCCCGCTGCTGCCACAGGAGCAGGGGTGGCTCCGTCCCTGCCCCCCGCCGCCGCCATGGGAGCAGGGGTGGCTCCGTCCCCGCTGCTGCCACGGGAGCAGGGGTGGCTCCGTCCCTGCCTCCCGCCGCTGCCACAAGAGCGGGGGTGGCTCTGTCCTCGCCCGCTGCTGCCACGGGAATGGGGATGCTCTGTCCCAACCCGCCGCTGCCACAGGAGCAGGGGTGGCTCTGTCCCTGCCCCCGCCGCTGCCACGGGAGCAGGGGTGGCTCTGTCCCCACTCGCCGCCGTGGGAGCGGGGGGGGCGGGGGCGGGGGGGGGCTCCGTCCTGGCCCCGTCGGTAGCCCTGAGCGGGGCGAGCCTGCACAGCCTTAGCCGAGCCAATAAACCCCCCGCCATGCCACGATTCTGTTACTATTTGGCAACTTTGTTGCACGCGGGTCCTCGCTGTGAACGACAGAGCGGCTTATATTCAGGTGCGGCTTATTTAAGGACAAAGACCTAAATGTTTGCCAACACCCAGAGATGCGGCTTATAGTCCGTGCGGCTTATATTCGTGAAATCACTGTACATACAAGGGGGTTTAGTAAATTCAGAAATGGAAAATATTTCTTATAGAGATCTAAAAGACAAATACACCACATGCCTCATTACCCACAGAAAGCGAGGGTTTTTTTCTTACCTCTCCTAAAGAGATTTGGGAAATGGAAATTTCCAACACCAGAGAAATGGCAGAAAATAACATGCACAAATTAAGAATGTCACACGGTTGCACTCAGGAAGCTTGAGGTTATCTCTGGAAACACCTTCTCAAATGGAAAAATGGTGGCAGCAGCAATCATGAGAGATGAGGGAAAATCAGGGCTGTCTAAAAACAAGACAAACTCACTAAAACCCAAGAGGAAATTTAGAGCAGGAATGAAGGAAGATCTCTGATGGTAGCATTATGCACTTTTTTCATGTTGTTAAACCAAAGAGCAAGAGGGCACTGAGAAACCCTCTGAACTGCCCTGTTGCTGTCTACCTGCAGGAGCTCAGACCAAGGGCTCCTGCAGCACACCAGGAGTCAGGCAGCAACAACCCTGGAAGGGTTTTAAAGTACAGCCCATGGCATATGTGGCAAAAATAAAATTCTATATCTTCATTGTTTTGGAGACCTAACAGTACTTTTTCTGAGTATGTAAGACTCTAATGTTGTCCTTTTGCATCCCTCTATGCATGGTGATCTTTGGCCACATGGAAGATAATAACTAGCAAATACCATGATGACCCTAGCAAGTCTTTGAGAAAGGCACCTAACTGCACACAGAAACAGGTGGTGGGTGACCTTGGCTTCCTCAGACAAGGTCTCTGAAGCTTGACAACACACCACAAG
Organism: Turdus rufiventris; assembly: GCA_013186435.1. Lineage (NCBI taxonomy): Eukaryota > Metazoa > Chordata > Aves > Passeriformes > Turdidae > Turdus > Turdus rufiventris. Next base: position 1,992,118 of record PYHW01010413.1, on the reverse strand, counting down.
TGCCAAACAAAGCAGAACACGAGCAAAAGGCACAGTACTCCTTAGGTAAACCTAGATTTAAATACCCCAATAAATAAGACAGAGCTACAGCTATAGCCATTTAACCTACTTAGTTATTTTGGCTTGGTACGTTTTTTTATCTGGCTACCTGAGCCAGGACATTACTGCCAACAACTGTTTCCTGCCTCCTGGGTCCTTCCTCAATCAGAGCTTCCTCTGGATTTGTGGGCTTGCCTCAGCCAAGGAGCCAGACAGAGCTTGCTCTTTCTCTCTCCAGGGCTGTTTGCTGCTTTGTGCAGCAAGAGGCAGCCACAACCTGATGAACTGGATGTCCTGCCTCATAAACCTGTACAAGTGAAGGTACAAGTTTTACAGACCAGTTGCTTTTTACACTTTGACTTCATTCAGTGCCTTTCAATTTTGAAAAAGAAAAAAACAAAAAACCAAAAAAACCCAACAAAACAACAACAACAACAAAAAAACAAAAAAAACAAAAACCAAAAAACAAAAAAAAAAAACCCAAAAAACCCCCAAAAACCAAAAAACAAAACAAAACAAAACGAAAAAAAGAAACCACAAAAACCACAACAACAGCAACAAAAAACCAAACATTTTAAAGCTTTTTTGATTAACTTTCTAGTTGCAAGTGTGAAAGAGAGGGGTTTGGGCAAAAAGCAAAAAATAAATTCTGCAGCCCAGGCACTGGATATTTCACCAGAAGAAAACAAAAGCCAGAAATACCACTTCACTCCTCAAACTGAAAGACACATTCTAGAAACACAGCTTACATAAAGGCACGTGTCAAATCATATGCTTATTTTTTTCCCTAAACACTGACTCACTGAATAAAACCTATGTTACTCTTTCATGTAAACAGTTCCTTTAAAAGCATGAAAATTAAATACAGACAACATTAAGCTGAACATGAACTTTTGCCATCCCCATTTAGGCATCTGGGTAATTATAATCATTAACTCCATTAGCATATGCTGCAATGTATGTGTTCACATTGCATTAGAGAACTTTAAGATATATTAATTATATATTTACAATAAGAATTTATTCGTCTGGTGCACATTTGGAGATTAACAGATCATAGGATGTTTATTTTCCTTTAAGGTATGTTTGGAAAATGTAATCAAACTGCATATAAATTTTACCTCACACATCAGTATAGCCTTTATTAGAAGTAGTTGAGCCTTTTAGAACTAAGTTGGGACGGTTTTGGGGTTTTCTTTCTGGCTAAATTATTCACTTTGACCATTCTTTTCTCTTAGGGCTATGTAATTTCCAATAAATGTCCACTTATCAAGGTTGTTTTCATTCTACACAAATGCCATCCTCTCAAGCTTTCATTTTTGAAAATTTCAAAAAGTAAAGGGGATGATGCTGTACTTGTAAAAACATTCTTTAGTAACAGAATGAGTCTCAAGGCATTTTAGGTTTCCCACAAGACATTTTTCTGTCTATCATTTTAGAACTTTTTCCCACACATTGTGTTCCTGATACAGGCTTTGGCAGGTTGTGAGATATGAGCTGGCTGGAAAATGATAGCCTGCTTTCAGCATATTCTTTTACAGTTAAACATTAAGCACTTTTTGCACAAGATAATTCAGACAGCAAATCACACAGAGAAAAGGTGACAGTTTCAGCTGAGGAAAGCTGAAGTCCTGAAGGATACCAAAGACTTTGTGACAGTTCCACAGAGAAAACAAAAGAATCTTGAAAAAATAATCAGCATTACTTGAAAATTCTACACTGACTTCGTTCTGGTCTTTTTAAAGAGATTTGAGAACGCACGACAGCTCAAGGACACACATACACAAATAGCAGAACAAATATTGTCTGCAGGTACACTGAGCCAGCCCTCAATAAGTGAGTGACCAAGGCTTCAAAGTGTATCACAGAACATGCCCATGTTTTCATATCAGATAAATTTCCCAAATGCTTCATTAAGGAATCAATAGGTGAACCAAATTTGATGGGAACTCTTCCATCTGCAAGGAAGTTTCAAAAGCCAGAGACAGCAGCACAAACTTGCTGTTTGTATTTTGTAAGCTTTTCTCTGTACAAATACACAAGAAGAAACAGGAGACTTTACTGACAGATGGCAACTGACTCAAGGTTCTATTGCAAAGCTCACTAATGTCAAAACATACCACTGTTAAACCCATGAACCTGAAAAAACTTCAGTTGATAAAAATCAGAATTCATGTAAGGACAGAGAAAGTTTCTAAAGCTGTCTGAATCACAGATATCTAATGGCAGTTTTCATTTAGCCTTATGGTCAGCTATCTGCAAAAAGTGTATTGAATGTTTCATAAACAGAGTTTAAAACAAAAGTGCTTCTAATCAGATCTGGCAGGAAAGGGAGAAATGCATACATAGAATGAGGTAAGTGTGATCTTGCCCAGCTGAAGAACAGGGAATGGCAGATCTTCAGGCCATGACTCACACAGACACTAAACAGTAGAGAGCTACAGATAATTCTCAGGTAAACTTTGCATGAGCCACTACGTCATCCTTCTCTACCCTTCCTGCATTAATCATGTCATTAGTAACTTGACGCAGTCCAAGAAGAATGTCTGATTTACAGGGAGCAGAGCAATGCTAACAGAACAAACCCTTTGGCAGGTCAAAAAAGGAAAGACCAACCTAAATTTCATTTTAGTTTGAACCACACCCTAAAAGAACATGGAAACTAGGAAAAAGAAAAAAATAAAAAAGGTATCTTCCCACCATGAGATTACATACTTCATTAAAAGTTCCTGATGAACCAGTTACTTAAGAGTACAAAGGATTTGCAAGAGCACACGGATAGAAATCCAGCCCTAACATGCACCTAAACAAAGCAAAGGGGGCGGGGGGGAAACCCCCAAACTTTCTTTTGAAGTTTTCACCACAGTTACATAATTTCCATGTTAGTCTAGGTGTTTTCAAACATCTTTTATACAGTTGGGAACCAATTGTACAATGAGTACATAGTGTACTATTAGGAAAGATTCATGTTTCAGCCAGGTATCTTGGTTACTCCACTAGATATGAAAAGGATAAGGGGAATCACTGGGGCAAGCAAAAAATGGAAAATTTCAGAATTCCTTTTAAATATTATTACGCAGTCTGAATTGACAGCAGTCGCTTCAATAAATGTGGCTATAATTTTAATTGTTATATATGGCTATTTCAACCTTAAATATCCTGTAAAATAATGGTCACTTGAAGGAAGGGCAGATCCATTCACTGTGAAGCAAATAAGAAAACCCTGTAGATTACCTTAAAAGCAAAATGGAATTATCCTTAGTTTCTTGAAACAAACAAAATGAGGTGTGCAGGTAGTAGCAGCTGCTGTGTTAAAACTCAAGTCCACAAAAGCCATTTCATAGTAGCAATTTCCAGAAAAGCACCACAGAAAATGTACACTTAAGTCTAAGTGTGTGGCAAACCCACTTCTTATGATGGTATTTTGTTCAGTTTCTCATGGCTTCATCTGTTTCTAAGTCTTCCTAAGTAGACTGTTTTCTTGATAATTCCTTCCCATTGAACAGTCCCTTTACCCTCACCTTCCTCTCAGTTTATTTTAGCAACAATTCTGTGAACTACCAAATTCATTTCTTACCTTCATGACTTTGAACCACAGGGTTGCAGGTCTACTTTCCATCTTAAAGCAAAGCTCTAGAAATTGAAATCTCCTTTGTCTTTGACCCTCTACAACAGCAGAGCTGAAATAGCTGAAATGTTTCACCTCAGTTAAAACCAGCTAACCATTTTGTTCCTACTCATTATTAATGGCATCCTTTTCACAATATTAAAAGTAGTGTACAAAACACAACCAACTGTATAGGCAAAATGTTAGCAAATAATCACAATATTAGTGGAATGCAAAATAACAGAAATCTTCTAAAAACAGTTTGGAAAGCTTCTCCATCATGCCATGACACTAACCCTGTATCTCTTAATAAAAATTTTAAAATAGATGTTTTGAAGGTTTTCTAAACTTATGTAAATGGCATGTCCCTTTCCTGGCTTCTGGCTTTAAAGACAACAGTAACTTGGGAGAAGCAAAAAATTCTTTTGTCCCTGGTAGTTGTTCAATGTCATGTGCAGGAAAACACAGACAAACCCCAAATCTGAAATAGGCTGTAATCTGCCTTAGAACTATTCCCTTTGTCATCAGTCTTTCTGAAGGTCAGGTAAAGACTATGTGGACACAGTGAAACAACTCTCAGAAGAGTGTCTACATTGATAAACAGGGTTTGCCAGAAAACAGTAGGTGTTCATGCTTCATTCAGCAATAGTGTAAGGGACAGTTTCACAACTTAGGTTTATTTTGGAAGGAGTGGGGATATCTGACTTGTCTTTTTAAATTTAAGACCTGAAATCAAAGAAAAGATGTGCGATACAATGCCAACAGCTTAATGAATATTCTGTAGTGTATTTAAGCACCCTGGGGAAAACCTGCACTCAGATAAACAACAGATTCCATCTTCCCCTGCCCTAAGGAATATAAACCAGGCTTATAGTTTACACCTAATTCAACAGTGGCTTTCAAAACAAATATATTTCAGACATACCTAGCAAATACTCCTCTTCCCACTCCACACCCAAAACTCTCTCTTGGAAACAAAAGGCCTCTTCCTTGACAAAGATTTCACGGGTATCTTCCAAATCTGCCAACAGCTTGCATTACATAGTACACCTAAAAATTTTAAACTGACCTTTGTCCCCTCTGAGAAAGCTGTCTGTTCTTAACGGCCCACACACACTCAGCAGAAAGCCAAAGCTCACAGACTCTTTCAAACACATTAGGTATCTGTCCCATGGGGAGAGCCAGTGCGTGCACCCACGCACACACAAAAGGGTGAGGAGAGCTCTCTGCAGTATTGAATATCCCACAGCACATATCTGGGTCCTTAGAGGCTTCTCCTGCACCATCCTCTGTGGCACTGCTTCCTTTGGCACGACAGGCTGCAGAATGGCAAGGAGGAGGAACACTCCCAGCCCACTGAGGCTGCACGCCTACTGCAGTGAGACTGGAAGCTGCACTTTCCTCAAGGGAACGTGCAGTGAAGCTTGCATGGCTGTTGTATACCCCTTGTGAACACAGAGTTTTCTGGTGGTGGGAAGTGAATTTCACGTCTTCTGACAACTTAAAAATCTATCCCTAGTGAAGAAAAACAAAACCAAAGACACAAAGCAGACAATGGCTACAGAGGCTCCAGAGGAATGTAATGACTGTAACGAAAGGCAACAGCAGTAGTGTGACAAGGGTTTATTAATGGGTCAAAAAACAAGCTCAAATGACTCAGACATAGAATCAAATCCCAGCAAGATTTCCTTAAATCTTCTTCAGAAACTGCAGGCCTTCATGCAGTTTGTATCCAAGCTCTCTTGGGATCCGTAAAAAGAAGGCTCTATCTGGCCTTTCACCTCTTGATCAGAAGGACGCCTTACCAAAACAGGGCAGCATCACCACCCCCTTTTGCAGAGCAAAAACAGGCTCAGAAGAGTCAAATGGTCACCTCTCAAAGAAAGGCAGAGAGTCAAAGCAGAGCACACACAACTACCAAACTGCCACAGTTGCATTGCAAATTATTTTCTTGGAGCAACTGTAAGAATTCTGTCAGAAAATGGTCAAGAGTTTGTACAAACTATTCAAAAAGCACATGAACAGGTTTTAAGTGTGGAGAGTGGTGACAACAGTGGAGTGATTTAGGTATTTTATCCCATTAGTTCAAGGAAGGCATTTCTAACCACCCTAAACTACAGCCTTGCTCTTTAGAAATACAGTCATTTCACGAATATAAGCCGCACCATTTTGACTTAAATTTTCGTCCAGACCCGGAAGTGCGGCTAATATTCCAGGGCGG
>PYHW01010413.1:1955498-1967761 GCA_013186435.1 Turdus rufiventris | reverse complement strand
CATTTTAGTAAGAAATGCTGGGCTCTTCCCCCTGGCTGGAGCAACTTCCAATGGGATGCAGTAATTTTATCAGTCCCACAGTGGGACTTAATGGGCCATTAGTAGAAAATGACTCTCTGGAGGAAGGCTGCAGTTGTGAAAAGATAAAGAACAATGGCGCATCAGCAGAATATCTCCTGTGGAGATAAGGATCACTGCACCCACCCTCAACAGATGGTGATAGAACAGATACCTTTTATCACACCCTATATTGTAATGTGGGGCTTATAATCAGGTGCGGCTTATATATGGACAAAAGAACAAAAAGTTGCCAACACCTGGGAGTGCGGCTTATACTCGGTGTGGCTTATAATCGTGAAATTACTGTAATTTCACTGTGTACAGTTACTTTTCAAATTCTGTGCTTTTCACATTTTCCTGGCAGACATATATAGGCACAGTCACTAATATGAACAATACAAAAAAAAAATATAAGCCACCACTGTAATTTTACCTTTTTAAGGCAATAATCAATTTAAATGAAAAGAACTTTAAAAACTAAAAATAAACTACAAAGCTGACTTGAGCATCTACAAGGAAGCTCACATTTCCTGTGTGTTTATTTGTGTGGAGGTGAACATGCAGTAGATAATTTAAAATATCCTGCTGCTATAACATCAACAGGTAGAACTAGAGGTTAATAAAAACAAAAAGAAAGAATAAAAGAGAGAAAACCAAAGGAAAATACTCCAAAACAACAAAAAGCAGAAATACACATTCCTGACACAAAAAGGTGTTTTGATTTGAAAAATCAACACAAGACTTATTTCCATTTACACCAAAGCCTATGAATTAAAATTTCTTAGGAGCACCTTGTGGCCCCAGGGCACTCTTAATCAAAATCCTGCAGTTTGTCCTCAGGCACCAAAGAGTCCTGAGGCAGCACGTGGATCTGAATAAGCAGGACACAGGGCAGTGCCAGTCAGCACTCCTGGCTCAGAGGTGAGGAGGGAACTCCTGCCATTCATCCCTTCCCCTCACCAAACCCCAAACCTGAATAGTCTATGTTCCACAGACAGTAAGGTGTAATCTGCATAGAAAAGTGAGGGGATTGGAGTTCTGAGAGATATTCGTTCATTAAACTCCTGGTAAAAATATTTTGGATATTTATCCCAATTTTCCTCTTGAATATTAAACATGGAGGATGTAAGCATGGGGAATGAGTTGAGGAATCTTCCACAGCCATGCATGTGTTGCTATTTTGTAGCTGCAGCTGAAAGAGGAAAATGCCAGAGCCAATTTTTTTTGCACAGCTAAGATTTATTCCAGTCAGACAAAAAGATGTTAGCCTGCTGTTACATACTGAGGTATTGCCATGAATGAGAAAAGCAAGCAAGGAGAAAGTAAAACAGTATCACACTGGTTTTGTCTTACAGACTACAAAGAAAACCTTGGTATTGCACCAAAGTACCAAATCACAGAATGTCATGAAGATCAAAACTTTAGGATATACAAGAAAAATCCAGTCCACAGCTAAAAGAAAAACCTAACATCTTCAAAAAAGAAAATTAAATTTTTTTTTTATGATCAGATAAACCAACAAAAGATTATTGTCCAATTTCTAGGTAGCAGCAGAACACAGTCATTGGTGGAGATGATATTAAAAATGTTTGGCTTAAACTAATGACTAATAAAAAACCCCTAACCCACCAACCTGGAAACCCTAGGTCTAGATACAAGCCTGCAGTCCTACCTGGCACCCACAGATGCTTTGTGGTAGCATGACAAAATCAGTAAAATGCTTCAAAAGAGAAATGCTATTCTCAACTCAACTTCTGAGAGTTGAGAGCTCTCTGCTATAAGAGAGCCTGTAAAAAACTGGTCTGAGTGATAAAAGATGCAGTTTATGAAGCAAACCTAAGAAATTGATAAGAAAGAAAACCCAGGCCTTCAAGAATAAAAATAAATTTATTTTCCTGAATGCTATCTAAAGGTGGGGAATTCCAGCTTAGGGAAAAGTTCACAAACTTTCAAAGCTTAGCTTATATGTGTTCCGTGTTGTTTTGATGTAAAAGGTGATAGAAAGAGATTTCTGGACAAATCAAACCAAAACCAAGAAGCAAAAAACCAACCCCCCAAACAAACAAACAAAAATAAAATAAAAACAAAGAAACAAGCAAACAAAGATGTAAAGTTTCTGTGATGTGAAAGTCATACCTGGACATTTCAATGAACACAATAGCCACAAAAGCAGATAAAATTGATAAAATAAAAAAAAAAAAGTCAATTGATTCACATTCTTACCCAAAACTCTGGTACATGCACTATTTAATACAATTTTTTGAAGCAGAGCAACCCACAGAGCATAGTGGGGGAAAACCAACACAGTTGATTTTTAGAAGTTATTTTATTCATGACTTTCTTGGTAAAATTAGGAGCATCTGTGGATTCCCCCACCTCCTCTATCTCCAAACAAGGCATCTTCTCTCAGAGCAGGCTGCAAATAATCAAATCAATGGAATAACGATCTTGATTGTCTTAACCAGCTCTCCATAGACATGAGTTCACAAGAGAGGCAGCTTCCTCAGACATTAGTAAAGACCTTTGATCTGTCTTTGAAGAAATTTTTCTCAGGATATTTAAAAGTCTGTGGTTTTTTTTCATGTGTGGACAAAAGCAACACTGAGGTGAACACTCCCACACAAATGTCTCAACAAATCTACACTTGTCAAAAATACCCTTGAAGAAAATTAACATACGTGCACTTTGAAGGTAAATATTTTTATTCTGCAGTTCTCACTGTAGCCTCTGCTGCTTATTACACAACTCATGGACGTAGGGTACTCCATACAAACACCAAGCAGACAAAAAAATCTCATAAGTAAATTGGAAATGAAGATAGCTGCAAGGGTTAAGAAGTTTCGGTCTCAGATACCCAGACCACTTAGTGTGGGGCAACAAGTTAACTTACACTGGATAACAAATCCTAGATAATCCTTGCTTACTAACCATATATTTTCATTGAAAACAAAAGAAAGATACTTCAAAACTTTGTGGACTTCTACTGCATTTTTGCTGGAAGTATTTTATAAAGGCTGCTTATTTTGTATTTGCCATGAGCATCAAGCATTAGACAGATACACACTTGATACACAAATACATTATTTCAAATGTCATATGTATGTGTATGAAGACACACACATGCACATTGAAATATAAGAATTACCACTGGTTTCTTCCTTTTCTTTTGCCTACAGCTGTTACAGCTGTATAGCTATTGTAATGTTATATGTCTTCAGTTAGATTAATTTTGAAGAATTGTGATTACAGGCTGCTTTTCAAAGTGATATTATACCACATTACCAACATGTTGAAGGGCACAGAAAATTACTATCACAAGCACTTTTACAGAGATAATTTACCTTCTGTCATAGAGGCAGGACCTTATTACAGTAAACACCACTGAAATAGTGCTGCCATGTGCAAATGTGTATGTGTAGGGAAAGTTAACCACTGAAGCCAGAGGTGTAAAAATGGCACTGGGCTGAGTAAACTTTCCTTGCCTTTTATTCTTACAAGCTTCTCTTAGTTATATTCAGTTTTGCATCTTAATTATTTTGAGAAATATTTCTAAAATTAGGAGATCTGTCATGCTGCTAAAAACATGGGAAGAAAAATACTCAATTTATAGTAGCTCAATTCAGCTTAGATTATTAAAAAAGAACACTAAATATTCCCATTTTGGCAGTTAGGATGTTTTGGAAAGTGAGAGAGAATACTATAAAAACTGGATTTTAATTTTTTTTAAAGTGCTATCACAAAACTCACCTTGAAATATTTATAGAATTACCACACAATGATGGTATTTGGCTGCATCAAGTCTGCTGAGGGCAGCAAAAGAAGTATGGGCAATTACCTAATCTATATTGTCAGGAAGACAAAACCAGTTGCTTTTGTAGGTTCCCATTTACCAAAATCACGTTGAACCCAGGGAAGAAAGGGCCCATCTGTGCCTAAGCAAACACATGAAACATTTAGGAGAGACTTGTGCAGTAATAAACTTCCCCTGGATTTTAAATTCTGCCAAAACATGTACTTACACAGAACTAATGCCATTGCTGAGATAATACCTTCAAATAGGTTCACACTGTGAGCCTACAAATTCATTTCCTAAATTTCAGTAGCTAGAGGGAAAGCAAAAGCCAGAAGCACAGGTATTGACCTGGGAGCACATGGATCTCGTGAAAGAGTGAGAAATGAGACATGAATGTATGAACTGATCAGACTGATAACCTGTAAAACATAAAAGCAAGCAAAAAACCTCAATAATTCTGAAAAAAACCCCACCCTCAAACAAACCACCTCAAAAACCCCAAAAAAACCTTTACCATTTAGTAGACAGAAGGTGTGTGACTTTCCGCACAGAAAATTCTGGTCTATTGTGAAATTCAAAACTTAGAAAATTTGGGTTAGAGTATTTTCCTTCTATAAAATAACAATATGAAAGACTGAAAATAAACAGATGGAGACGACTCCTCGTGTCCTAAAATACCTCACTTTGAGCTATTGCCTGTGGGATTTACAGTAACTTGTCACACATGCAAAATCCTGTTTCAGATGTCTGAATATCCTACCCTTCAGTTTCACGAATGTCTCCATGACAGATGAATCTAGGAAGGGCCAACCAAAGTTCCCAGTGTCTTGTTCCTAAGGATAGCCTGAGCTTATTTCTCTGCAGAAAGGAGGCTGCACATTTTGTGCAATATCTAAGCAGGGGTGCCACCCTGAATCAAAGCCAGATTCAAATAGGGCAGAGAGAGGGGAAAAGGGTACCAACATCTCTACAAATTTTGGGAAACTGATGCCTACAGAGTTCAGAGATAGCCACAGTGAGGAAAAACTGCAATTATCAACTGTAACACTGAATTATCCAGCTACATAAATGTCTACAGTCCAGGTAGTTTCAAGATATTCAGGGAAAAGAATGACTTTCGACACACAGTTTCTTAGATAGGAACATTTTTGCTTCATGTTGCCCCATTTCATGGTTTTGCTTCAGATAATGTTGTAATTACAGACTAATTATACATTGGAGCCAAAATTACAACAGCTGAATAATAAATACTAAAGCATGTTTATAATAGTAATAAATATTAAATTCAATAGTAAATTAAATATTAGTAAATATTAAACAACAAACACTGTATTAAATAATGTTAACTATTTCTTATGCCCATAAAAAGAGAAAATTCTGTATGTGGAAAGTAAATTTATATAATTGAAATTGGAGCAGCTGACTTTTATTTCTGTATGCTAATAAAAATCTGTCATACAGATAATGCAAGATTCACTTTTTATTGTCTAGCAAGAGAAGCAGATTGAATGGCATTGCAGAGTTTACCTTTCCTAACACTTAGATCTGCCTGATGTTATAGCAATATTTCTTCACATTTTTTCACCAGAAATCTCTCTTGCACTAATCCTTATAAATAATCCATTGTTACTGTCTAATTACAAAACAAGTATGAAACTTCTTACTTTAAAAAGAAAAACAAATCTAAACACAAAGGAATATACAGTAAAAAACCCCAAACCCTATTAATTTCAGAGGCAATTCAGCTAATTGCATAAAATTCTCCTCAACCCTCTATTTCCAGCAGTAGAAAGATAAAGACATTCTAGGTATTTTACTTCTGATTCCTCCTGAACCTTCTGAACCCATGAAAATATCTTCATGATTATTCCTTCAAAGTTGCCACTTTGCAGCAGCACATTGAAGCTACAATGCACCTGCAACTTCAGAGTCCTTCTCCCACTGCAATGAAACCCCTGGCTTCACACTGTGGCCTCATGGCAGGGGTAGACCTCACTGAGAAGACAAATCACCTCAAGCATGTCCACTGTGTCTCACTTGCTGCAGGAGCTGAACACTTGTAATGTGATAAATATACTGTCATCTTCCAAGACTATCATCAACTTGGTAAAATGCTGGACCACAAACTAGGAAAACTGAATTCCTGTGGAGGAGAGAAAAGAAGGGTTTGGCAGAAGTTGTTTCAGAGAGAAGGAAAAAAAAAATCAGTCCATGTGTCAAAGTACTGATTTCTGAGCCGGAAGCTTTGGGGAACCCAAGCCTTTATTTCAAATTTCAAAAGAGATACCCAGCTTTTCCAAAGAAATGTTGTGTGATGCATCAAGGATCATCACAAAGAGGTCTATTACCCAACCACCTGAAGAATACTATTTAAAACAGAAACTGACATCTCTGAACAGGAGTATAGATTCCTAACCATATATTCCTAATGTGAAAATTTCAAATTTGTTCAAGGTGAGCATCTTATGCTTTCATGCTGTGCACTGTGAATGTGTAGGCTTTAAACTGACAAATATGTGGGCAAACACCCCCTAAGACTTAGTAGGAGATGGGCTGAGATCAGTTAATCTACAAAATGGGCTTCATGAGCTCAAGGCCGCAAAACCAAGAACTAGTCACACGGCAAAGATTATTTTCTCTACTTTTCTCCTGGCAGAAAATCCAATGGGGGGGATGTGTGTGTTTATTTATATCTATATATCTATAGTTTGAGACATTACCCAGTTTAGTGGGTGCATTTGCTGGTCCAAAGGCCACACCAGGACTGCAAAAGAAGAACAAGACAAACCTGTGTGGGACCCTTTTTCTTCTTGCCCCAATTCACACTTACAGTGATGGGCAGAGGATTGCAGACCTCTTTCCAAAGACATGACGTGCTTTGCACTCTCCCATTGCATTAGTATGCCAAGCAATCAGATCTCCTTTTAAAAGTCAGTCTGTTGGTAGGAGTACTATCCATTTCAGCAAATCAAACACACTGCCCTTTGAGAGATGCTAAAAACAAGAGCGACATAATTCCTTGCTTAGTCACAGACTTTTGGAAGAAGCAGCAAGTTCTTAACAATTCAAGGTCCTTACCTTGGGATTAATGGGATATGTAGTCCTGTGAGGGATTCTGTTAGCTCATAAATCAATCACTGACTAAAAAGGAAAACACTAAAGGTGAATATAAATGCCAAAATATCTCTTAAAACTCTAAGATGAAGCCATCTCTGAAGGATATTTCAGTCTTTCCCATAGAAGTGCAGGGATTTCAGAACCACCTGCTCATTCACTGCTGCCAAAGAGGCAAATGCAGTTTAATCTCCTTCAGAATATGATTGAGAGGGTGGAGACCAAGTTAACATCATAAAAACATTTGGTCCTTTATTCACCTGGCTCTTAAGTAAAGTATATTTTGACACTTCAGATTGCTTGTTCATCACCAAGAAAACACCTCCTTTATATGCAGAAGGACAGTATCCAGTTCAGAGATGAGCAAGATCTTTAAAAAACAGAACAGAAAATAACTGTAAAAAGAACAAGAACATGGACACTAAGAAGAGATGCGAACTTTGTTGGGTCTCTAACTTGCAATTATGTGATTTACCAGAATGTTTCAGTGTAACCCAATCTCATTCCTCTTAGAATCTGGAACCAGCCTACCAAGCTGCATAAATCTGATGAGCTTGGAAACTATTACATTGTCATTTCAAGCAAGATACCAGTGCAAAATCTTCTGTAGAACAGGCACCTCATAATATGAAGGAAAGCACAATAGTGCAGAACACAGGTCTTGTGTTATTCCATTAGCACAATTACAGAAAATTAATCTCTGTTAAGTACCCACAGCATAGTGGTCTGTCATTTCAAGACATGTGACTTCATGATCTGGATGCTCCCTTTCAATCTTCTTTTAATTTCAATGCAAACAATGGTACATAATGCACCAGATGAGAATGCTGGCAAGTATCCTTGCTTCTTCTGTTTACATAGCTACAATCCCTGCTGTTTAGCAATTGAGTCAAAACAGATAAAAGATCTCAAGTGTAAGGCACAGACACACAATCAATTCATTTTTACCAATTGTTGTTTACTGTTTTCTAAGGCATCTTATACTGTCATTCTTCCTGATGGTACAGAGAAAAAGGGCTTAAATTAACTTCTACATAAAAGTTTGCCACAAGACACAAGACTCAGCTCTCCAGGAGAAATCCCAGAGCCTCTGTGAATTACAACTCTGTTACAAGAAGAAACACTTTTTTCATACCTCTTTTTTTGCAAGACAGCTTTCTTGTACACAGATGCCATCACTATAGAATGTTAGTGTTGATTGAGATATGCAAAAAGGCAAATTTTACGCTCATTAGTCTAATCTTGAGAACCTGGGCTCACTGTTTGGGGTGCCATGAACAACATTTATGATACTCATAAATTTTACAGGTCTATTAACATTTATACCTTGTGAAAAAAAAGCCAACAAAATAAAACATTGCTCTTCATCAATCCTTGAAGAACAGGGAAAGAGTTGCTCAAAACAGAAAACAACCCAATGTACCAAAACACACTGATGAAAAATTTTGAATTATGCTACTTCTATCTCAAATGTCTCATTATGGTCATTCCAGGGTCTAACAACATTGCAGAAAACCAGCACCCTCTGGAACAGAGTGAGTGCTTTTTCTTTTGTGCCATGGTGCAAGGGCATGAGTAGCTGATGTTCTGCCCAGAATGTCAGGTGTGTTTTGAAGGTAAATCCCTTAGGTGGTGGCACATCTAGGGACTCTGACAATTTGAAGGTGGTGTGGAATTTTAGGGTCAGTGGACGGGATGTTTGGTTTTGTCCATTTCTGATGTCCCACACTTTGCTTGCTACATCAGCAGTTACGCTGCGCATTTAAATTTTTTAATTGTCCTTCTGTTACTCATACCTTCCTTCTCAGACAAGCTCATTAGCACTAACAGCCTTCTGTAGACAAACACTATAAATAATAATGTCTATCAGTGTACAGGTAGTAAGAAAGTTTAAATAAATCAACTGAGAAAGAATATGTTAATAAAGCAGGCTACTAATTCCAGAGTGCTTGTGCCTCTTGTCAGCTATATCCAAGTACCATTAAAAAAGGGCTTGAAGTATACCTTTAGTATTTCACTTCAACCTCTAATAATTCAGATTAATTGCTTAATTGGAAAAATATCTGCATTAGCATACTCGATAGTAGGCACTGGCATTCAGGAATGTCAGAACAGAATACAGGTAGACTGTACATAAGAACTCTGACCAAGAAAAGGAAAAACTCCATCCTGGGAGATTGAAAAATGCCATTCTCCACAGGAACACAGCCTGTCTGGCAAGTCAGCTGGCTTTCCCATGGACCAGTGCAATAAAGACTGATCTACCTGACTGACAAATCTAAAAGGGAGTCACAGTTAACTCTGGGCAGCTGTGAAAACTGGGCGGCATGTGGCCTTGAAGCCAACAGCATACATACAGTGCAAGAGTAAATGCAGGGGAAGATGTCCTTCTTGAACTGTTTTTCCAAGTTCAGGATTTCCAGGTGTACTCAGTTCCAAAAGCTTGAAAAGGTATGAAGCTCTTCCTCATACAGTGGTTTCCCTTTCCTTCCACAAGAAATGTCATATTGACATTTGTTGTCAACAAGTTCAATAGTAGCTTGATGTCTAGTTTATACCACTGCTGCAACTTGCATGCATGAAGGGGATTTCTTGGACTATTTATGCATTTCATAGTGTCCTGTGCTTGTGGTGCCAAAGCCCACAGACAACCTCAGAGTACATTCAGGTTACCTGATTTAGCTCACAACTCCTGCATTTGAACTTAAAAGCATGAGCCTTTAACTGCACACAAAAGCCAAGGAAGTATCCAGCATCTTACACTCAAAGGAAACCAAGAGCCTTCTTACCAAGTAATAATAAACTGTAAGCAAGGGGCAAAGATGAGTATCCTTATAAACACACTACAGTGAATAAAGACAATCTGAATTTGACTGAAAGGCCAGGATGAACACTAAGTAAAAGTAATCATCACCAGCTAACAGTGCTGCCATCCTGCTATGAACAACTCCTGGTTTCCAAGATACGCTATAAGTGTATCCCATCCTAACCTGACATTGTTGATGTTTCACAAAACAGCTTCCAGTGCACACTGTCATGCAAATCTGACACACCTTAGTTGAGACCTGGAGAAACAAGTTTTTCTTATTAATGAGTGCTTCAAATCAGACTTCAACATTATAGAAAATGTCACTTTCTTTTTTTGAAATGTTTTTGATCAATTCACCCCACTCCCAGTCATCATCCATTATAAACCAAAAGCTACTTTCACCTCCTCTGTTCTTGCAGAAAAAAAAATAAAAAGAAGCAGTCTTAGCATTCAGTGGAAAGTTACCACAGTTAAGGAGTGCAGTCACAGAGTTTAAGATTTAGAGTCTGGAAGAGAAGGGAGTAGGGGAGGAGGCTCTCAAAGAATTTTATCAGCCACAGAATTCAGGCAAAAAGCAGTCAAGAATTCATCTAATGCCTATCATAATGATTTTCTGGACTTTTCAGCAATTAGCTTGGCAGCCTAATGAAAAAAATTGTGCCATATTTGTATTTGGAACAGGTTGAATTTCACCTTTGAATCACATGATCAGGTTATTGTTTGCTAGATGGTATCTGTGACCACAGTTTTCCAGCAGAGGTGGACTATAATCCATTCATTCCTGAGTGGTGATAACCAAAACACAAGTTCCTGAGGTTAATCAATATTTACACAGTCATTTATCTGCAAAGGCATTACATTATGTTTCCTTGACAGTGGCACTTCAAAGGGGCCTAGTTAGGATAAGTCTCCCTTTCACCAGGTACTAACACTTCTAGAGTGCTGGACTCAAGCACTAAAGAAGTTAACAGGTTTTAAACTGCATAGTTTTAAGAGTGGACAAGTCATGATCTGCAAGGTAGTTTGGTTTTGGTGGTGGTGGTGTTGGGGAGGAAGCATTTACAGTGCTGCTCACTTCTTACAGTCTGGATGTGTTTGTTAGTCCCTGCATTTTGCCAAAGGTGGAAAATGCAGCCTGTGTAGCTTGTAGCAGTGGACGACTGCTTTATTGCTCTCTCTTGGAAAGACAAAGGAAAACAGAACACAGTGTGGGTTGGGCCACTATTACAGTGGAACAAAAAGATCTTCCTTGTGAAAAGCTTCTGAACCTAAATCTGCCTGGTGAGGTAGGTCTTGTCACAAAATAGGGAATACGGTTTGCCATGATGCACCCAGTGCTGCTGCTAGAGATGACAGTATCAAGGAGGGAATTGTATACAATGGCATAAGACCAGTGAAGACTCACTTCACTACAGACATTCAGTAAAGATCACAGCCCAGTACTGTTGGTTTGCACAAGGTTGTCAGCTTTTGTCAAATGATAAACAGCCTTGTGTGGACAGAGAATTACCATTCTGGAGGGAGTAACACCCACCAACAATTATAGTAACAGTTTATAGCCTCTGTTAGCTAAAGCAATTATTTTTCTCCCCAATTTCCTTCAGCTTCAGAGATATAAACCATGCATTCCAGAAGTAACAACACCGAAAGCCCAACCAGACCAAAGCTGAGCCAGCCGAGGGCAAAAGACCACCACAAAGAAGCGGTTGGTTACAGTGGGAAAGGAAACACACAGACACAGCAGAAAGAGAAGGATGATGTAGCCCAAGCCAGTCCCATCCTGAGAAGCCCAAAGACAGAGAAAAAACAAAAAAGTTCTGTCAAGAAAAGGGAGGATCTCTCTCGTGATGATTTGCTATTTCTTCTCAGTGTCCTCGAGGGTGAATTACAGGTAATGTATTGTCCTACTTTGTATAACAAATTAAAAGACACTCCACCCTCCACCACAAACACATACTGCTTTTATGTTAAGGAAACACCTTGCACAGTCTGATACAGGGTAAATATGAACTGCAGCATATAAAAACATCCCAACATTATAGCTTTTATAGCTATCAGACAGGAAACATGATCTTTGTATCACAAGTAACTCTCAAAGCAGACAACTCATAAAACTTTCTAGTTGTGTTACTCTATCTTGAATACAAAGTATTTGTCATTGTGTGGCTGATATGGAGAATACATTACAGATCTTTAAGATATTTTACTTAATTATGTCTTATGCTCCCACTCCTATGAAGTCATGAGCTTTACTCCCTATGAAACAGTATGTGCCACTTCACAAAAAGTACAGTAATTTCACGATTATAAGCCGCACCGAGTATAAGCCGCACTCCGGGTGTCAGCAACTTTTTGTTCTTTTGTCCATATATAAGCCGCACCTGAATATAAGCCCCACATTACAATACAGGGTGGGATAAAAGGTATCTGTTCTATCACCATCTGTTGAGGGTGGGGGCGGTGATCCTTATCTCTGCAGGAGACATT
>PYHW01010413.1:1928778-1941149 GCA_013186435.1 Turdus rufiventris | reverse complement strand
CGAGGGGGCCCCGTGCTGCCATCCCCTCGGCCCGTGGGGTAAGCGGGGGACTCCTGCCCCCGCCTGCCGCGGCAGGAGCAGGCAGGCTCCATCCCAGCCCTCCGCTGCCTCCATGGGAGCAGGGGTGGCTCCGTCCCTGCTCGCTGCCGCTGCCTCCATGGGAGCAGGGGTGGCTCCATCCCCGCCGCCATGGGAACGGGGGTGCTCTGTCCCTGCCCGCTGCCGGGTGCAGCTTATTTAAGGACAAAAAACGAAATGTTTGCCAATACCCAGAGATGCGGCTTACAGTCCGTGAGGCTTATATTCGTGAAATTACTGTAAATCATTTTCCAGGCCATCATTTAAAAATACTTTTTGATCATTTCCACATTAGCTATTTCAGCCTTCCAGCCTTCTCTGTATCTTCCTTGGATGCACACTCAATACTGAATTAAGGCTACATTTTTTTCTCTTGTGTACCTTTGCTCTAATGCAATGTTATTACATGGACTAAACATCACGCTAGAACTGTACCATACTTAAATGATATTTCAAGACTGCTCAGGGTTTGAGTTCACAAGAAAGGTAATTTCATGAAACTGAGAGCTCTAGACAAAGTGTTTTGGGTTTAAAGTATCAAATGAAAGTAATTGCTATCCACAGTAGATCAAGCAAACAGTGCTTGAAATTCAGGATAGGGTATCAAGGAAAGAAGGAACCATTTTAACTAAAGAGGTGAAGTGTATTAGTTTCCAGCATAACATTGCTATACTTTAATTCAAACACATTTATACATTGGAATAATGATATTTTCTATGTCCAGCTCTGGAAAATTCAATATTCTGGAAGAGTGGGTATAATTAATATTTGCTATTTTTCTTAATGAAGCCAGTTAAATATTTTAAGAAGCAGGACCTTATCTATGCAAAGAGCTGCAGTAAAAATAAACAATGTCAACTTATTTATTCTACACGTGTTACCAGAGGTTTTTAATTTTGTGCACACTGAAGTATTGTTGTAGATTGCATTGTACTCAAATGCAATCATTTCCTTTTAGCTTTCTGGCAATGGGTTATATGTATTACATATGCTGGAGACTATGTCTTGCGAGTTGTGAAATGGATGCCAGATCTGTGTACATTTGACCTTTTTCATGGGTATCTTGTGTTCTGTAGGTGAAAAAGAAAGACCCACCACAAGCATATTAGCATTCTTATTCTACTTTACACTCCAATGGGACAGTCCCACTAATAACACCACTGAGGCACAAAGAGAGACTTGAGGAAGTGATGTACACAGATTAATTATCTCATGCTCGTATGCGGAAAACTATGTACTGTTGCACTACATAACTTTCAACAGATGGTGTGAAATCAAATCTTTGTCACAATTCAAGGATTGAAGATGCTTACAACAGCCTTTTGTGCATGATGGAAGATAAAAATGCTTTAACTTACAGCAAATAAATAGAATTTAGGGTTAAGATCCCAAAACTGTTAAACGAGGGCACATTATGTTTCTTCAATGCAAAAATTCAAGAATAAATACAAAGAGGGCTCAGTGTTTATGCAACTGAGAAATTCTCTCTAGACCAGTGGTGCAATTAAAAATTATTCCACTTACTGTCATTAGCAAGGAGATGTGAGATCTTGGTGACAAACATTTCCCATACAACTGCACTGGCATTGGTGAAATGACACAGACAAATATAGTTGTATTTAGATTTTTTTTTCATTTTGGGCACATAACATGTCTGTTCACTGTTCCAGGTACCCTATCATTATTAGCAACCAAAACTATCATTGCATGCTCGGCAGATGGGGAGGGCACAAGGCGTAACCTTAGCCAAAAGACATTCTCCTACACTGCTACCCTCTCTCCCCTCATGTGTGGGGAAAGAGAGGCTCATTGCCCCCCCTGCAAAAGGGCAAATTCTGAAAGGGACAACGGTGGAAAGCTGCCCATTGCCACCAGGGTGGTAGCCCTGGTCAGCACTTTTAACCCTCATGTCAGAACTCAAAGGGAAGGATGACCTTTTTAAGGTGGCCAAGTACAGGCCAAATATGCTCCTGGGGAGGCACTGCCCTCAGTAATGGGGCACTCACTCCAGTCAAATAAGACTGAGTGCTCCACTCCATGTGTGGCACAGCATAACAAGTCTAATCATAAGCAACAATAGAAGCAGATGACTACCAAGACCTGTGACCAAAAAAAGACACCGTGCACTTCTGATTCACATGTGTGGCACAGCATAACAAGTCTAATCATAAGCAACAATAGAAGCAGATGACTACCAAGACCTGTGACCAAAAAGACACCGTGCACTTCTGATTCATTGCAGGGTGGGGCTGTGAGAGGGAGAAATTGGAACAGGATTTTGTTACTGTAACTTTGAAAAGCAAACACACAACATGAGACAAAAATCCCTAAATTGTTCTCCAAGAAAACTTGACACTCATAATTTTCCAAAGAAAGCCACTGCCATGGGAAAAGATGTACTCCTGTTTGAATGTGGAGGAGGAGATACCTTAATGAAGTTAAGATCTTTCTTGTGGCAGAAAAATTTAAGTGACTTACATGTGCTATAATTAGTTTCATATCTTAAAAACAGGCAGGAGAAAATGGCCATGAGAACTTAGAATGCAGGTCACACATCAGTTACCAAGACTTGTGATCTAAACTCAACCAAGTTTCCCATGGCATGCTGAGAGCTTCAATGCATTTATGCCCAGCTAGGAAACCTCTGAGTATTACATATACACATATGAGAGAACCATGCATGGGAGACTGCAGCAATTTAAGAAAAATGTCTCAGCTTCAGTCTCTTGCTGAGACAGTAATTTTAAACAGAGAATAAATAAAAAGATCAGAAGCAATTTAGTTCACATCTAGTTCAAATCTGTTAAGAACAAGAGATAACTTGAAAAAATTGCTAAAAATAAACACCAAAATCTTCTCACGTGGCAATTTTGATATTCATGTTCATAATTTTTTTTTTTTCCTTGAGCCTGAAATGCACATTTTAGAGCCTTTCAGATTGGGACAAGGTAATACAATCCATTTAAGAATCTGAAGATATGTGAACACATTGAAAACCTATGTTCAATATTTGTATCTTTCTATTAAGGAGGTTGGAAAAATGCCGCAGAAATTATCTAAAAGTTTGGGAAGGACATATCAAACTCAGGTTTTTAAAATTTGTGATTCAGTCTTGTGTATGTTTCAGTGTATGTAATGAGGAGGTTGATGAGGCACAGGTCAGGGCAATGGCTCAGAGTAGCAAACGGGAGCAGATACAAGAAAACCTACTGTACCATGTAGTCTCTCCCTTGCAACAGAGAGTTGTTCTCCAAATGCAGTGTTGACAATTTTACTTCTCATTTCAGATGTCCAAAATACAGAAAAGTCCTAATCTCCTTGGAAATGTTCTGTAAAAGTTGCATTGTCATAACCAAAATTATACTTTTCATTCAATAATTAATTCTCTTTGACAGCTCAATACAGCACTTCCTCTACTGAAAGATGCTAAATAGTTGGCTAAGACTGAAAAAGAATCCTAAGGAACCCAATTTTGGTAACAGAGAGATCCATAGCAGATTAAACCCTAGGAGGAGAGTTTGAGTGGGGCGCAGTAAGCTCTGCTGCTTCAGGATGACTCTGGAGAACTGCCCACTCCCCTTCTGTGATAGGTGTCTCTCAGCTGCACAGCCCTTGGGATAACATCTGACACAATAGCCTTTGTGAGGCACAACTTGAAGGAACTCCAAAAACTGAGCAGGCAGAGAATTAACCAGTCCCTTCACACTCCCACAGAAAAGTTTATGATGGGAAACATAGTTAGTAAAAGCTGAAGCTTGTACAGACATTCTGACAAGGGAAGACTCCAGCACTTAAGACTCTTGAACCTAATTATCAATAACAGCAACAAGCAGATAAAAAACCCAAACTCAACATTCATGATGACTACTGAGAGTTGTCAGGGGAAGTGTACTGCCATAGAAAACTTTTATTCCTCTCTCCTCCCCAAAATAGATTAAAAGTCCAAAAGGTACAGTAACACTGAAACTACTCAGTTAGCTGATTTACAGTAATTTCATGACCATAAGGCACACCGGACTATAAGGCGCACCCCTTGGGAGTCGGCAAAATTTGAAACTTTGTAGATCATATAAGGCGCACCGGACTATAGGGTGCAATTTTTTTTTTGCAGCGAGGATCCGCCCCCAGCTCCCCCAGCGCGGTTGCTGGCCAAGGCCCCGCCTCAACCCAGCAGCCATGGGCCCCTGGGCCCACCTGTATCCGGCAGGAGGGGTGCCGCAGGCCCCCAGGCCCGCCTGTACCCGGCGGGGCCAGGGCATGCCCGCCACCCCTCTGTGCCGCCTCTCCGGGGCCGAACTGTGGCCGCCGCCCCTCCATGCCGCTTCCCCAGGGCCAGGCTATGCCTGCCGTCCCTGCGTGCCCCCTCCTTGGGGCCAGGCTCTGCCACTCACCGCTCCATGTCCCCTCCACGGGGCCGGGGCATGCCTGCCAGGGCTCTTCCCCGCCTGCACGGGGCTGGGCTGTGCCTGCCGGGGCTCCTCCCCACCTGCACAGGGCTGAGGAATGCCCATTGCCACTCCGCCCCACCTCCACCTGGCAGCCGTGGCCCTGCCGGCTCCTCCTGCAGCTCGCAGCTCTCACTTCTGGGTTGGCAAATTTCCGATCTTTGTAGATCATATAAGGTGCACCGGACTATAAGGCGCACTTCCGGGTTCAGGGGAAAATTTTAGTCAAAAGGGTGCACCTTATAGTCATGAAATTACTGTATACCTGCCAGATTTGGCCTAGCACCAGTTACCTTCTCCCAGACTTTGCCTTTGTGTTGGAGAAGGGAAACTCACTGAATCCAGAAACATGATTGTTTTTAAATATGTACATGAGCTTGATGAGATATACCTTGCACAGGTCTGCTCTCATTCTCTGACCAAGATCCACTGAGCATCTTCAGCAGAGAGAGCATCCAACTTAAGGCACTGCAAAAGCACATCACTAAAGCTGCTCTTTGCCTTATTTACTTCCTTGCCAATACCTTCCAAGTCACACATTTTGCTTAAAATTACATGAGCTGATTAAAACCCTGCAACTTAAAATAGGGCTCTTCACTTTTAAAAGCAGTCAAGGTCTCTGATTCACAGCATTTCCAAGTTACTGGGGAAAGAAACATGCCCCACAAACATTATCAGGTACTAATAGGTACTAAACTGTGCTTTTCTCAAACTACCTTCCATTTCACTACACCATAATTGTTACCATTTCACTTGCACTTCCTTACACATGATGCTAGCTAGCCTCCTTCCTCCTCATAGTCTGAACAAAACCAGAGAATCTTGTAGAAAAGGAAATAAAACCTAGTAGAAATGGAGACCAAGCACCCTCCTCTTCCTTCACGATGACTTTTTTGCTAAAAATGTCAGGGTTATCAGGAAATTTTGAGCACTGTAAACCTTACTCTGATGTATAAATTTACTACAATTAAAATTACTTCTAGGAATGTTCAGATCCTACAATTTATGTTTAAGTCATCAGGAAACTGGAACATAATTTATTAAATGTTTAGACAAGATTTCACACATTTCTCATTTCAAAATTTCATCTTGCATTCAACTGAGGAACTGAGAAGCAAGGCCCACTTCCTGAAATCCTAAAATTCTCCCTTTTTTTCAACAGTCTTGCCAGTTATACTCTGGATGTCTTTGTGTTCTGTCAGACAGGAGAATGAGTCAGTTTCTCCCTAAAATGGCTTTCTAAAAGGGAAATTGAGAAGTTTGATGACATATTGGGATAAACACACTCCTTGGATAAAGTTACTTAACTTTTTATATCTCTAAGTTTACTATAAACCTCCAAAATCCTTATGGGCTAGGCTTAAGTATAACCAATAAAAAATATAGGTTATACATAATGTTAATGAAAACCCCTCTATTAAAACTCCAAGGACCTTGTAAACATGCTTATCAAAGCTTCACCACTGTAATACAGCACCACATCCATAAATCCACATTACTAATTGCTAGTCATCCACAACTCTTATTGAAATATCAACCCTATATAGATTGTCTTTGCTTCAGAACCCAGTTTTCTCTGGGTCTCTGAACACAACGTAGCAGCCAACACTAGCTCTAAATGAAGAAGCAGTGAGTAAACTCTGAGTTTACACAGTTCAACTCTCCTGAAAAGGCAATTAAAACTACTGTGATCATCTGTATGTGCTTTAGGTCTCCCTCAGTGTAGCTAGCATTTGGTTTTGAAATAAAGGATGATTGAAATACACAGAACTGAACCTACAGAAAAGCACATAGGCTGAGCTGATTTAGCTTCCTAAGCCCTCCGTTTACCAGAGGGTAAGAAGGTTTGTAATACCACTTTGGAATGCATCATTTGTTGCAAATATCCAACAGCATGGTGTCTAACTCAATAGTTTTATCAAAGGAACATATCTTATGTTCAAAATCTTGATCTCTGTGAATTCCCCTCTTCTTTATCTCTATATTAACTTCAGATGCAAAGTAAGAAAAGTGGGCATTCCAATACAAAGAAAGAAAAGAAGGCATTCCAAACTAGCTTTTACTAGTTGCACAACGTAAAAAAAAAAAATTTACATGAATCAGCCTATTTTCCAGATATGTTTATAAGGATTATCAAATTTTAAGATTAGTTTGGTCTAAATTTCTTGTCTGCAACCAATCTTAAAATTCAGCTAATTCCATATAATATCAGATTTAACTGCCAGCATTTCATTAAAGTAATTTAATGGTTACATATGCAAAGATCTCAAAACAGTACACACAACCTTGCCCTTGGGTATTCCGATTACTAAATGCAAAGACAGGTGGTTTTATGATACACAGCAGATATCCAGAGAATTTCTTGGAGAAAACTGAGAAGGAGCTGTTCATGATAAAAATAACGGCATATAAAACAATTTTCAAAGTGCTTGGAGTAAAAAAAATAGCTTTTTAGCCACTTGACAACAAGACTGTCTCCATGGCTACATCACTGAAATAGTTCTAGTACCAAAGCACAGGTTCTGGCATTACAATTATATTTCATGAAGTACTTGAGAAAATTATGCAGAAAGAAATAATTCGGTTTTATTAGAGTGTGGAAGATTCTTGGAATAGGATGCAAAACTTTACCTAAAATAAAACAAAAACAGGCTACTGATATTTAAGCTTAAAAATATGATGAAGACTATTTAAATTCAAGAGAAAGTTGGCAGGTGAAGGTGCAAGCACAGTTCAGGATGAAGCACCAATTAGAGCTGCAATCATTAAAACTCAGTATGCTTGGAAATAAAGAATTTAAGTAGCAAATGAAGTATGACAGGAAATAGCAAAGCTGTGTCTAAAGAGCAGAATTTAAAAAAAAACAATTACAAATCAAACAGTCAAAGAACAAAGGTGCTAGGGCTCCTATGCAATATCAAGAATCCACCATAAAAATTAGTCTGTCCAGTTGTAAATGCGGTCATGGATAGAATGTGATTTTATACTTCAAAACTATGTGAGAAGAACATCCAGAGAAATATGATTATACTACTGATAAGTACTTAAATCAAAATTAGAGAACATGTACAGCTGCAACAAAAAAAGGAAAGCAGAAAAGTGGAGTCAACCAAGAGAAATGTATTTAACTTTGTAAAAGCATATCCAGACCTTCTGTGAGTTGAAGCACGTATATAAACGGATAATCATATAAATGCTAGACTACTCATTATCAATCCAAAATAATGATAAAGGCTGAAATCAGAATCTGAAGACCTTTCTCCACTGAACAATGAAGTATAAAATGAATTTGGTTCATTTCTTACAATCTTTTTAATTTGCATTTGTCCCTGACTGACATTATTGGATTCCAAGATTTTGGAAGTCAAGGAGGTTTCCTCATCAGACTATGGAGAAAGCGTCTGTGAACCCATCTGAACCCAAACTACCTGTACAAAAAGCTTTAAATCAAATTTGTACAACACAAACCAACAAGTTTACTTGCACTTCCCCAGGACTAAACATTATTTAAGTATTCTAAGAACTTGCAAGAAAAACTGGTGAACTATTAACTGGTGGATCCTTAAAGCCGACAGGGAAATGGGATGCAGCACAAGGTTTTAACAAGAAAAGAAACTACAGTAAAGAAGAGGATTGGCATGTATCTGGTGAACACAAAAGTCTCCAGCTAGTTGAGGGAAAAAGCAGAATGACGTGCCAAGTCTGCTGTCCTTCCCCACCTGTCCGCAAGCAATACTTTGCTGTTCTGTCCTGTTAATCCTAATACCTGAAATGAAGCAAGACTAACTGAGCTTAGAGCAGTTCATTTACCCTTCTCCCAGTATGGATATGTTTCTCTTTAACGCACATAAAAAAGACCTTGAGGGTTTGACTATTTACATACAATTGTTTGAAACAGGTATTTACAAAGGCCAATTTTAATTGAGTTTCTTAGCCTTTGTGCCTATCCATCATCATCCCATTTTTTTCATCCATAAGCTAGCTTCAACCAAAATGCAAGAAAGAATCTTCTGAATTACTCAATGTCTACTGCAGGTTTGACCTCAATAAGAGTATGTTGCAGAAAACCTTTGTGTTCCTCCTAACAGTGTGGAAAGCCTGGTAGCCTGCACATTATAGGACAATAAAACAAACCCAGTCATAAAACAAACTTCCATTACTCATTCAGTTTCACTATACAAAGAGCCAGCTTTTTTTCCACAGCAAATCATGCTGTTTTTACAAACAGCTACCTATTCTTATTGCACCCAAATGAAGAAGCAATATCAGAGGTTTGATTTGCCATTGCAAAAGCTGAATATTTGGATAGCTGTAGAATATAACAACCTTCACATTTTCTTCTTTTCCTTCTAAAAATTAAAGAATGAGATCATGGGAACCCATGCATAAGTCTCTTGAAAATATCTATAATGAAACGTTTAGTCAAATTTTAAAGAAGTAAGTACTAGCATGTGGCATCATAGTTTGAAAAGAGCTCAGGCATGCAGCCTTCATCCTCCTAGGGAGCTGCAGCCAGACTTCCCAATGAAATAAGGGATGCAGCAGTTCATAAAAATAATGGGGAGACGAATAAAGATGCTGAGCTCAAGGGAACAGTTAGGCTTTTAAAAATTATTCAGAATAAAGCAGAGCTCTTCTACCTCCAAGAAGAAAGGGAGAGGCAGTTTGTTTTTAAAAGAAAAATACTAAAAACATCTTCAATTACATTTCTTTCAAAAAATGCTGGACAGAGCATATCACAAATCCTCTTCAAATGAATGCACATAAATAAAAGAGCAAGTAGACAAAATGTATATGATGAATATTTAAGATACTAAAATATCTTCAAGAATTAGGACAGAGGAATACTTGGATCCCAACACAAGATCCCAACACAACTATGACCAGGAATGCAGAAAAAAAAATCTATTGTGAACCATTTGAACACCATTCTACTTCCTTGTAGCATCCAGACATCTACCTTAATTATTTAAGAAACTTCTCATGTTATTTTGTTTGTTCAGCTGTTATAATGGTACTGGGAAAAAAAAAGCTGATGATTTGCAGTGTAACACTCAAGAAGTCCTTCCTTATTTAACACAAACCCCTCACTTTCCTGCATAAAATGGAATGATGATGCTGTAAGTCATTACAGGTGCCAAGCCTTACTCACTGTCTTTGCATTCAGAACAAATATATAAAACAAGAGAGTAGAAACAATTACATGTTAGAGGAATTTGTAAATACTTCATAAGGTATATACTAAGCAGCCATTCATATGCAAGTTTTGTGTATTGATTTCTTTAAATTTTTTATGTTCATTCTATTTGATCCATCTGTTCTCAAATACTTCAGTCCTTAATATTAAAATCATTCAATTCTATTTCCTTTTCTGTTCTTGTCATCAGCTCTATAAAGAGTACATATTTTTATAGACATTATGGCAAAACATGTAGTTTTGATTGCAGCTCAAAAAGAAGCCCAACCTTCTCTTCCTATTCAGATTATGTTACTGTTTCTCCATTCTTACACGAGATGATCTTATGACTGGTATATCATATCACCTTCTAGTAAGCCTAGCATGGAGCAAGTTCTGTCCTCCTACTGCTCACGTCCCCTCTCTGCTTTTGAGCGTAGCTGTAAATTATGTTCATAAACTAAAAATGAACTCTGTTCCATGTTTGGCATTAAAGGCAAGATTCAGCCTACAGATCTAAAGTGGGGGACTGCATTCAGATGTCTCCACTTTGGGGCTAGTGCCCAAGATCCCAGTGTTGCCCACGGAAACAGAGCAGCACTCAAGTGACTAAAGAGAGGCATCTTTACACACACTAAAATCCCATTCCAGAAGTGATGACTTGTAGATAATGCAGCTAGGTCACTACTCCTCTCCACAGCCTCTCTTTGACTGTGCAATGTGCAGGAGAAATCTGTACTGGGCTCTTTATTTACACCACAATCACATGCAGCACAGTTTCCTGTACTGCTCCCTCGTGTGCAGGTATTAACCAACGGCTTTGACCCAGTTTATCTGTTTCACATCTAAAGCATTCAGATTTCTTACCATTCTACTTCTGCCTACACATTTAGACTTCACATTTCAGTTTCAAGGAAACATCCTCTTGAAAGAAAATTAATTCATTAAATTGGGGAAAAAAATAAGGCAAACAGCAAAATCACAGAAATATCTGAAAATTATACATTTCATATATATATATATATACAAGTCCACTAAATTGTATTTTGCTTTCTGAGTTTGGACAAAGGGGAATGTGATATGCAGATATGCCATGTATGGTGGAATTTGTGTCAGTCCTCACTAGGATACACTTGGTAATAAAAAATAAAACAGTTAGGAAATTGGTGCCAACGCCACATGGTTAAAAAAAAAAGAAATGTGAGAAAGAAAAGAAGTTCTTTGATTACTGCTGTCTTTTCTCATTACTCATGTAGAGATATCCTCATTTATCAGCAAAGGAAAGGAAAAATATATAATGACATTTTCATGGGAAGGGGAAAAAATATAATCTCTATTTGATTCTTAACTGTTTGGCCAAGTTTAGAGTTACAAAAATGTGTTTACATTAAGAATCTGACATTTGTTTGAATGTTTATTTTATAAAAGTTCTGAGTTGAGAAGCTTGCAGAGCGCACTACATGATACTGTCAGTGTAAATTACAGGTTTTGTTTGTCACAGCCCGGTGCAATGAGCAGCTGGCCAAGAGCCAAACGAAAGGGCATAATTCAAAACACTCCATCAGTTATATTCTGAGACATTTTGTTTAGTGTTTAATAAGCCCTCCAGGGATGGAGAAATTACTAAAGCACATTGTCCTGACATGAGCTAAAATGGTCCTCTTGTGTCACCATATTTCTGGGAATTTGACATTAATGCAGTAGACAAACCTAAGTCCATATATACACACATACACATATATATACACTTATATTCTTGCTCATACGTATTTTGAGATACATTTTATTTTACAGATTTGCACATCTGATGTTCTTT
This sequence comes from Turdus rufiventris, assembly GCA_013186435.1. Classification (NCBI taxonomy): domain Eukaryota; kingdom Metazoa; phylum Chordata; class Aves; order Passeriformes; family Turdidae; genus Turdus; species Turdus rufiventris. The sequence continues at coordinate 1,929,634 of PYHW01010413.1, read as the reverse complement.
ATTACTTTCTACCTTTCAACTGAAACATCCACAGCCAGTGAAATTTCCACACCCAGTTACACAGTCGGTCATCTACTCTCTCTGCACAATTTCTCATGTCATATACCTTAGAGAGCACAATCAAATGCATCACCCACAAAGCATCATGAATGGAGAGTGAAGGAACTGTTCACGAACTGTTCTTTACCTTGCATTATGGAAAAAGAAAGCTTCCATTAATATAAAAGCAGGGCAACTACAAAACTAAAAGTACATCAAAAAGCTTGTTTCTTTTATTGATAAAGAGATTATGACACTTCAACCAAAAATTTCTAAGCTCAAAAGTTTAGGAAATTCTGCTTAGCCTTTAGATGCAAAACAAAGGCACTGAAATGGTTGACGCTTGCTTCTGAGGATTCAGCAGCATGCATGAAAAAGAAGGGGAAAATATTGTTTTGAAATCAAATGTATTTCTGATTAGGAATCAAAATGAGACATTATTATAGAAAAAATTATTCTGTCCATGCTTACCCTACAGTTTGCTTCCTACACTTCTGTTAAGCATCGTATGCCAAGAGTACTGATATTATGTTAGAACAAGTGTCCTAACATGCTCTACAAATCTTTTTATTCTCTGCTTCCAAGTGCCTATGAAATAGCAATGGCTGTTTTGGTACCCTTCATACACACAAATCAATATGAAAAAATTAATATATTTTGAATTACTGGAAGGAAACAAAGAGAAAGAGTTTGTCATCCCTATTCCCAGATAGGGAGGAATCAATCAGAAATGTAAAATTCTTATCCTGGTGACCATAATCTCAACTGCAGTTAGGTTTCAATTACTGTCTTCTACTTATGTTCTGGAAATATTTAT
>PYHW01010413.1:1915246-1928742 GCA_013186435.1 Turdus rufiventris | reverse complement strand
ATTAGTATACAGGTAAGATATTTTGCACTGTTTAATTTCTTCGCATCAATAAGCTAACATCTTAGGAGTTTACATCTTTTAAAAACATACAAACATTCTGCTTAAAAGGAAATGGTATAAAACACCATCAGAAGACATTCTAGACTTTAAAGCCCAAATATTTACATAGGATCTCTACTCTAATCATGTTGCATCCTCCTCTTAGAATATTTACAAACTTCGAATTACAATTTGCAATAAAACCCCAAAGCATTAGATGTGTTGTCTCTTTAGTTTACTCAGAGAGGTCTCCAGAGCATGCAATTCCTAATCATCTCTAGGCAAAATTTCAACATGGAAAACAATCTACAACAGCATCAGCACTCCAGACAGGATGGGGAAGTAAACAAGAATATTGATCCCCAAGACCCATAAAAGAAAATCATCCCAGTACAGTAAACCAACACAGAAAGGAAAGGGAAAAACCTCTCTGGTAGCAGCAATTCACAAGAAATAATTACATGTGCACGTGTGTTCCATACCCAGCAAGCAGCCCATACCTGACTCCGTTTGAAATCTGCCCTTCTACTGGATGGCTGCCACTCATGGCACACAGACAGGCAACAACCCTGTTGCTTTAAAAAGCTGTACAAACCATTTGGAGTTTCTCATATTATAAAAGATAGCACACCTTGTGATTACAGTAACATTGTGGTGGAGTACAACAACATAAGAACCATGCATTGATTTCCTTCTGACGCCTGACAGTGGGTCACAGTTTGTATGTTTTAGCCAATTACTGAAGCAAAAAGCTCTTCCTCAAGCATGACAAGTCCTCACAGCATTTTATGCTGGTGTGACGGCCAATCAAAGGAAAAACTCCAATCAGCTGAAGTATGTATGACACAAAATGTAGTTCTCTCCTTTAACCATTAGCTGCTCAGAAACCAAAGCTTGACCAGAGCAGCAGAATGACCAAACCTCTTTAAATGCATTCTTCAAACTGATGCATAATTAGGCGGCAGGGCTTCACAGAAAGGATACATGCCCTTGTCCCTTCTGACCTTCATCCGCACATCTGCAGGACTCTCCTAGCATGGAAGTGATTCCACCAAATTCAATTTACTAAACTAAAAAGCCAACTATCAAACAAAATAACCCAAACAAATTACAGGGCAATTGAATGCATTTGCTTGTAAGTAAAATAAAACATACAGAAGCTACAGAATAGAAAATATTTAACAATTTTCCTAAAGCTTCTTTTAAAATGTCTCCTCTTTCTTCCCAAACAAGCAGTACATTAATAATTTTTGTTGCACAGGTTTCTCTCACTACATAATTAGAAATTCTTCTCTTCCTTTTTAACTCCAAAGATTTTTATCAATTTCAGATGCATTTTCCTGGCTTTTTGCTAACATGGGTGACTACCAGAAAAGCATAAATAGGTTTCCTTTCAAAGCATTTGTTTTAATTCATTTTGCTGACAGTATTTATGATGTCTTTTACTCTGTTAGAGATACTAGCTCAGATTTCTGAAGTTTTCAGTATGTTACTTGTTAACACAATACTAATTATGGAGGCTGTTTTCATTGTTTTGGGTTTTTAAAAAGCCAAAGTTGGCTTTTTATCTATTTTTAGAAGTTTAACATAGTATACTTTCTGAATTTAAATATGACTACAGTAATTTCACGACTATAAGGCGCACCCTTTTGACTAAAATTTTTCCCCAAACCCGGAAGTGCGCCTTATAGTCCGGTGCGCCTTATATGAAGTACAAAGTTGCAACATTTGCCACCCCGGAAGTGCGAGCCGTGAGGGGGGCCAGCAGTGCCATGGCAGCTGGGTGGAGGCGGGGCCGGGTGCCCACGGCACCGCCCCTGTCAGGTCTGGGGAAGCCCGGGGGCCCATGGCTGCCAGATGGAAGTGAGCCCAGGGGCCTGCGGCACCCCCCTCCTGGGTCCATGTGGGCCCGGGCGGGCCCGGGAGCCCATGGCTGCCGGATGGAGGCAGGCCCGAGGGCCCGCAGCAGCCCCCCCTCCCAGGTCCATGTGGGCTCGGGGGTCCATGACTGCCGGGTGGAGGCAGGCCTGTGGGCCCGCGGCACCGCCCCTCCCGGGTCTGGGCGGGCCAGGGCACCTGCAGCATCCCCCTCTCCCGGATCCATGCGGGCTCGGGGGCCCGCGGCACCCCCCTCCTGGGTCCATGTGGGCCCGGGGGCCCATGGCTGCCGGATGGAGGCAGGCCCGGGGGCCCGCGGCACCGCCCCTCCCGGGTCTGGGCGGGCCTGGGCACCCGTGGCACCCCCCTCTCCCGGGTCCATGCGGGCTCGGGGGCCCGTGGCTGCTGGGTGGAGGGAGGCCCGGGGGCCCGCAGCAGCCCCTGCTCCCAGGCCATGCGGGCTCGGGGGCCCATGGCTGCTGGGTGAAGGTAGGCCCGGGGGCCCGCGGCGCCACCCCTGTCAGGTCCTGGCAGGCCCGGGGGCCAATGGCTGCCGGCTGGGGGCGGGGCCTCGGCCAGCAACCTCGCAGGAGGACCTGGGGGCGGAGCCTCGCTGCAAAAAAAAAAAAAGTGCGCCCTATAGACAGGTGCACCTTATCTAATCTACAATGTTGCGAGTTTTGCCGACTCCCAGCAGGCGCCTTATGGTCGTGAAATTACTGTAATAAGGCATCTGCCCTTCACTGCCCAGAATAAGCTACAGTTGCTAGCATAATGCAATCAATTTACCAGTACTTAAAATCTCACATAAGATTTAGCATCTCAAAATGAAATCACTAGACCATAAAATCCCAGAGCCAGAAGAGGTCGGAAAGGAGAGTGAATGAAATTAAAATGTCGTTTAGTCAATTTTCCTTTTCCATGCAAGGACTAAGATCCCCATGGAATAAGGGCCATAACAAGACCAATCAGTTGCCAAGTTACACTTCTGCAAGGGCCTCACCACTCTTCAGAAAAGAGGCCACATTTCTGAAGGCAAATGTGGTGGGAAACATTCTCCCAGGGTTTTGATAAATCATTTTTCAATAGAAAGAAAACAGACTGATTTCTTCCTAAGCATTTTTGAGAATATATTATTTGGATTGTAGTTTTCAGCTTCAGGCCAAAGAGCATTCCTAAACACACATTTTACATGTCATCAGAAGCTCTACATGACCAGGTTTGACCTTGACCTTCCCAACACTCTCCCATGAAATGAATTATTCAACTCAGGACACAAAATTAACTAAGGAAACAGAAAGAACTACCCATATTCTCTCCACATCACATACAGTTTGAGATTCTGCAGTTTGCTTACAATTGTGCATAGATGTGTGCGTGGCTAGAAACTCTTCTTTGACTCAAGTCAGCAGGTTACCTCAGCATATACTGCACCCTGGAAACACTATTTTGGATGGTGCCTGTTTCCAGGACAGCTATTCTATTCATTAAACAGTACATCTTATGTTGCATTCAGCCATAAACAAAAAAATTTAAAAAAGCCACAAACCTGAGTATTAAAATAAAGGAGGTTTTAAATTCTTCCTCTTTTAAAATGAAAATATGAATGAAGGTTGGTTTGTCTGTTTGCATCCAGATTTCCCCCTCTATTTCTTGGCTGAGGCTCTGAACCTCTCCTATCACCGTCCACTCCCTCAGAGAGCAGAGAAATTAGGACAGCACTGTAAGATGAAGGCCATTTATAGAAAACCTGAATAAATGGAACATACATTTTTGTCTTTAAATAAATCAGTCTCTCAGAAGTTAAGTGTACCAATTATGTGGCTAACGTTAGGGCAACAAATTTTTCCTTGCCTTCCTATTGCCATATGCCTGTCATTTTTTTCCTACATTTTCCACTCACTGTTTCAAACATATGTTGCCACTTATATGCCAAGAAAGGAATCTCTGAATTACCCCCTTCAAGTATGATGGAATGGCAGACTGAATGGAGCCAGAGAGAGCACCATTAGCAGTTGTTCACACTTCTGTTTTCTCTTAACTTCCTCTTCTCCGAAGTTTATTCCTCCTATGCAAGGGGGCGCAGAACTATAAAGCCGTCTATGACTCATGCTGCAAAATATATAGCTGCAGCCATGTACTGGAGAGGTAATTTTTTTCAATTTTTAAACTTTTTTTTTTTAAAGGCCACCTTATATAAACTTTTTCTCCTTTCAGTTTCCAGATGGAAGATTCCTTTGTGAATCGCTTACCCAAGCATCAACAATGGTGATCCAACATTCTTTTCTTGTAAACTCACTGCTCAGTTTACTAGTGGTTTGCAGTCTGTCTCCCTGCAACTCCTGCTTCCTAGGGTCAGCTTGGGCACACACTTCACAGTTCCAGAGTAGTACACCTCAAAGAACATCCGTAACACTACACATGCTCTTGTTTTCTATGTCAAGAGAAGACCATGAAAAGCTAAAATGATGCAGATAATTCTTCAGAAAGGTGGGCAGAAAAAAAAAGTAGAAGATGAATGGAGGGAAGAAAAATAGATGTTATGCACTAAAAGAGAAGTGAACAGTTACCTTGGTACAGTTAAACAGGAGTAATTAGTCCACTGAGAAATAATTTTTTTAAATAGGTTTAAAATAATCCAATGTTTCCAAATGGAGTCACTCAATGACAAACAACACAGAAGGTAGATGTGTTGGCCACTTTCAAGAGAAGCTTCATGGATAAAAAGTGTTACTAAACTAAATAGAATTAAAATAAAATTTCATTATTTTCATGTCTGGTGCTCTTGCACTGATTAGCAGCATCACAATGACTACATGACTGATCTTTTCGTTTCCTGGTTTGTTTTTTTTTTTCACTTCTTTGGTTGCTTGATTTCAGGTTTTTAGGTGTTTTTTTTCTTGTTTATTTTGGGTTTTTTGATTGTTGGCTTCTTTATAATGTAAGGAGACACAGACAGAGGTTTCCAAAGGAAAAAAAGGGAACCATATATTCAGTGTCAGAAAATTACCTGAACTGCATAATCAGAGACTAAAGAATTACCTTTTACCTCCATTTAAATTCTCAAGAGTATAATGAAACCAACAGAAATGCACAGCCTGAAACCTGGTATTTTCTTAATTTTGCAAAGCCACTGTTAATTATTTAAAGACAAGGGTTATGCTAAGAATGGGAACTACCCAGCACGTCTTGCTTTTATTTACAGTTTTGTTATTGAGTGACTTTTCTTGGACATGTTCTTGTTACTTCCAAGGTGTCCTATGAAACTGACTGCAGTTCTTGTAGAATTATGCTTTTCCTTACTTTCCTGAGTAGTATTCAGGATTAAGTCAGAGAGGCCAAAAAACAGAAAGGTCATATGGCAAGCTCCACTGTCAAAAAAAGAAATCCTACAGGCTGATGCGTCCCTACCAAAACCTGGAGGGTGTTTGTGGTGGTGTTTTCCTTAACACATCAGTCATATGTATATTTAACTCTGAAAATTAACTAGTACTGCTTTGTCCCAGTGTCTGTTCCATCACTGGTGCAAATATCACTGGGAGACTGAAACTACATTAATAACTATCAGCAAGAAAATGTCACAAAGGCTCACCCCCCACACTCAACTCTCCCCCCTCCACTTTTCTAAAGAGAACTGCTATTAAGTAAAAGGAAAGCAAAAGTTGGTAGGATGCTAAACATCACCTATTGGCCATCCAATGGATAACAGCTGAAACTTGCATTAATCAAAGATTTGCATATTAGCTTTATTAAGTCTACTGAGTGCTCATTCACGCTCTGTCCTGGGTGTACATTTCCAAAAAAAATTTAAAATTGCAACTCAATTGCAACTGTCTGTTGTGACTGGACAAAAACACAAGGAAGTTTTAAATTCTGCTGTACATGCCTTGCTTTTCACTTGAGGATCTTCAGTACTACACTTCTGTCCCAGTGGTGCTTGGAGGATCAAGGAGAATATTTTGATGCCCAACACTTCCAAAATCAGTATCTTGTTTCAAGATTTTTATGGGAGCACTGTCCATCTGAAACTGACGTGGTAAAGAACTGAAGGGATTCTGTGAAATGACCAAATCAAATGTTTTATTTTTAAGGATATGTTAGGACAAGCACAATAACAAAAAGAACTTCCCACTCTTCAACAAATATACCTCAAAAGCAAAGTCAATATTGATGTATTACTCATACCAGAACCTAATTTAGTCTGGGAACAGCACAAGAGGGAAGAGAGGAACAAAACCCATGGCCTTGGGTTCAGTCAGCATTCTCCCTGAAAAACATCTTCCAGTCTAAAAAGTTCACATACCCAAAGGCTGACTAGCAGTTTTAATTTGAACAATCGGTGCAATGAAACCCTAAAGCCACAAATAAAAACTGCATTAAGACAACACAGGAAGTCATATGTAGATCATCGTAACATAAAACTCAGATTTTTTAATGTAGGAGTTTTGTTTGCATTTTGGTTTTGTTTTTTTAATGTGGTCTCCTTGCCCACTGAATAAGGACTTACCTGTTTATTTGATTTATTTAATGAGGTTTATGAAATCCAGATTCATTAAAACTAGACTGAGATCATAAAAAATACCACAACAATCAATAAGAGACCAAACTCTGGTATCATTTTCATGTAGCTTGAGAATTATAAGCTCTATATTATACCTTTCACTAAAAAAAAAGTTTTATTAAAAACCAGATCGGTTCTGAACTGGACCAATTAAAATCACCAGACACATGCTTTGTACATATGGTCCTTAACAAGTGAATAACTCCAAAAAGTGATTAAATTAGCTTAGAAAGACAAATTTAATATCCCATAACCGCCCCAAAAATATATTTCCAGTGTTTTTAAGTGGATCATTTTCCAATAAATTAAAACCACAGACTGGGTGGAAATTGGTCTACCTCCTCTGAATTAATTAACAACAGGAATAACATCACATGGAAGTTCAGCAGATGAGTCTGTAAATATATCCATAAAAGTCTTCTGCTTCTTTCTGTTTGTTTTAATTCATTTAAGTGCATTTACAGAAAGATGATTATGTCATTAAACCAATTTAAAATCTTATTTTCTTTAGCTGCACCTTCCCAAGTGAATCCTGTCCTCAGGCTATTATTTCACTTCATAGCTGTTGACAAGATGGTTAGGAAATGGTTAATTCTGCAAGATTATGTCTTCTATATGCAACTACCATTCAGCATCCCACCCTAAAGGTACAATCAACCAATAAAGGCTTTGTTCTGATTATGTAATGTGTGCATTTGATACCCCACTTGAGAACTCTGTTGGATGTAAAGACAGCTATAGCCTAGTCACTTTGCAAATAAGATGATGTAATAGTTCTTTGGAAGTAACAAAACATCTGAGCATGCTCCCTGTGAAACACAGAATTCAGAAGCCCAAGCACTTTTCAGTTTGAAACCACTCAGCTGCTCGAGAGTGGTGTCCCCCTTCATGGTTTGCTTGCTCTGTAGCACTTAGAAATTTTTTGACACCAAGAACAGAATCACAATTTGTTTCCAAACTGTCTCACAAAAAAACACACAAAACAATCCAACGTCATTTGAATTCACAGGTTCTCAAAAAATGAAATTAAATTCTCTCCCAAACCGCATCTATGAACAAGAAAGAAAAAATCTTTTCTTTAAGCAACTTTTAAAAATGCATATGCCCAAAAAGCAGCAGCCAAAAGAACACCGAAGAGATCTGTGCTATTCCTAAGAGAGAAATTACATGTGGAATTGCAGGCTGTACTAATACACCCATAGCTTACGACTTATGAAGGTGTTTAACTTAGGATTTGCATTCAAATGTTGCACATTAACACATTCCCAGTACATTCATTGTTCATCAATGTAGAAACAGTAATAGCCTATAAATGTCAAAAGCATGCACACAAACATAAATTTTAAAAGGACTGTCACTTGATAGGGTTTTAGATATATCAGCTTTTATAGTTCAGGTCAATGAAGAAGTGGTTTTTAAAAGTGGATAACCATGAGAATTACCATGAATAGTGAGAGAGAGAGATAGAACAATGTCAGGGTCAGAAGAATGAAGACAGATAAAAATCAAACCCAAAGCTAGACTAGAAAATAAAGTGAACATTTTTCTTTATTATGAAAGATGTGACCATTTTCTCTGTCCTCAATGCCATGCAATTGACAGTAACAAGTTGGCCCTATTTGAAACACAAGATTTCTAAGGCAAGTCTGTGCAGAAATGCAACACCCAGGCATTTTCCTTTCTAAACTCAGATTAATGTGAAAGTGAAAAGCACACATTTGCAATTCTGTGCGGATTACTTCCCAATTCTGGACCTCTTCCCTTTCCCATTGACCTCCCTCAGGGAACAAAAGTGCAATCAATGAGCCTCCCTGCATTCCAGTACAAATGCTAAAAATACCTCTAGCTATTACTTCCCAGTCATTCCATTGGACATTGACATCTTCACATGGCCCTCCCTCCACCTTCCAATAATCCAGTAATGGATTTTCTTCTTCAAACATGACAAAGACAAACTGGAACCTCACCTGAACAACATTAGCTTCTTTTATTGACTTTTTAATTTTATTTTATTGGTTTTGGCTCCTAGATACACATAAAAATCAGAGAGGCACAGAATAGCATAAGAAAAGAGAAGAAACTTGTTAATAGCTGGTGTAGTAGTTAAAGCAAAAAAATCCTAAACAAACAACTTCACAAGGTGATTTCATCTCTCTACTATACTGCAATTATGAAAAGAAAGAAATTATTATACTTGCAAAAGGATTCACTCACATTTCTTTTCGTATTGCTTATGTTAATACTATTCCCTGAAGCCTGTAGGAATTCACTACCAAAAATGGTCAGCTTTGCTGCTTTTGGTAAGTACCTAAAATAGAGAAAACACTTCCAAGAAAGCCCGATATCAAAGCAAAAGAAATGAGTCCAAGTTTGACTAAATGACCCAAATTCTATGACGTAAATACACGTGGAATACAGACCAGGACATCATTTAAAGTTAAGGTATCACAAACAGCCCTCAGTCATTAATTCTAAATATTAACTAAAATCCATTGGAACCATCGTTCATTGAAGTTCAGACACACCCAGAACTCCTTTGTGTAAAACTGCATAAACTTCTCAGAGTGATTTCCAACAGATCTGGAGGCACTCCAGAATTCCCTCCAACTCAGACCCTGCTCTCCACGAGCAGCCACCACTAAGGGTTTTCACAAGCCCCTGAGCTCTGTCTGTTTCTGCTCCAGGGATACCTATGCCTACCACAATCACTCCAAGAACTGCAACCATCCATCACACTGACTGCTGAGAAAAATATACTTAGCAACATTTCTGGGCATGACTTGTTTTGATTTACATACACACAGATAGCTAAAAGTTAAGGCTCCACTTAGGTTCCCAAGCCCCAAGGTCAAAGCAATTTTATAGCTCTCAAAGTGTTTATTCTTGTCAAGCTCTGTATAACCTTATGTCACTCGGGCACATCTTAGGCTTTTAGCAAAATAACTCCTATTTTGGTAGTGCTGGATTCATGTATGCTCCATGTTACTCAGTAGCAATATCAAGAACTGATTTGTTTTATGGGAGAATAGCCTCTGCCCCTCTACTATGGAAATTTGACATAAAAACAATTAAAATCAGAAAAACAGAAAAGAACTAACAAACTTCATATGCCCCAAATTTGAATGAAAGTAAGAGTTCATGCATAACTGGATCTCAATTTAACCAGTACAACATACATTAGGAATTCAAAAATATACTGGTTTATTTGCAGCCTTCTAGTTCTAGATTTTGTTTATTATAAATGAAATCGAGACATTTCTGTATCATTTTAAAAGTTAACCACAAAAAGGCTGCACAAGTACTATCATAAGTACTGCATTAGAGTAACTAGAACCTCTTTTCTCCTCTATCCTTGCTACTGGCTAGTTATGCACAAATATTTACTACACATAGTTCCGTATTTATTGGAGAGGGGGCAGGAGGGTAAATAACTTGAAGATCTACAAATTTACAGTGCTTAAATTGTTGTTCTGTAGAGTCCCCTAAAGGTACTAAAGTCTTTGTTTTCTTGTTGAATCAATTTAAGAAATTAGCTGGTTTATTTTTTTCTTGAGTAATAGCAGTCTGCTTATAAAATAAATTATTAGCAATTATCAAATTACTATGAGATTTCACAGTAGAATATGCCACTACAGATTTCACTTACATGAAACTGTATCACTACAAGAAAGAGCCCAATGCATTGCTCTCTTTAATCAATTCTACACAGTTCATCCTGACCACACTTTATATAAGTGCAATTTTTATGAACTGTAACTATCTTTCATCTAACTAATATTAATCTTCATATTAGAAGCTCCTGACTTCACTGGTCAAAGCAAATAGAAGCCAGAAATTATGTGCTGTCAAAATGTTAAAAACAATGTAAAAAGGTACAGGAGCTTCATCATTTCAATTAAAAATAGGTAACTGAACAAAACAGATTAAAAATAAAGGACTCAACAACTAAAAGACTCCACAAAATAAAGCAGACTATAAAGCAGTGGGAAAGGTTGCAGGGAAGACTTTGTTTAAAGAGCATAGGATTTTAGGGACTAAAAGAAAATTTTGCCTGTCCTTCAGGTGCTGGAAGAGAATTTTCTTAAACCACTTTTTTGTGTGCTTTAGTTCAGTTTTCAAGCATGAAGCAAGCTGTAGGCTATTCCATCATTTAGTTCATCTCCTAAAAGACTTTCTTAGTAATAGTCCATCCTGTTGACGTAATACACGGAGACATGAGATCAATAAAAGTGTTCCCAGATAATGACACAACTTCAATATTGCTGAGTTGAAAGTAATAGTTGTTAAGGCTGATACGTCTCATGCCAGCTGCTGTCAAAAAGTCAAATTAATACCCTTTTGCACTTGTTCCCCCTCCTCACTCCAGGGTTCTGTAAAATTTTTGTTGCAGACTCTGGAGCTGTGGAGTGTCTGGGTCTGCTAAAGACATTTCCCCAAGCCCAAGAGACTCCTTGAACAGTACCTGCTGTGGGCAAGACTAACACAAAGAGCTACATGTGACTACACCCTAAGAAGTCAAGAAATTCTGTAAATACTTTTCCAGACCAGAGAACTGAACCACACAACTAAGTCACATTTCTAAACTATGAATCCATCAGATAGCTCAGCAATTCTGAATTCCAAAGGGATCAAAGTTTTACAAGCTACATTACATCCCTAGGAATCTGCAATCTAAAACAGCCTCTATAGGATACATTTGCCTCTGCGTTATTTCAACACATATTCCTTGAACAGGTACCAAAATCACCAATAACTTGAAGCACTGTGCTTTAAACAGGAACTAACATATAGCTACTGAAATTACAGAGAATAAGAAAAGCCTTTTTCAATGTGTTTCTTATCAGGAATCCTAAGAGGGGGATTTATCAAGACAGAAAACATGTTTGCTATTACATAGATTTTAACATAGATGCATCATCTAGAGACGCAAAGAAGGGCCTCTGGGCCTATGAGCATGTTTGTGTTTTACTCTGCTAATGCAGGCAGCCCAACAAAAAAAACCTATCTTTCCTTGCAAATTTTGCCTTCCTTAGCATCCATACTCATTCTTCTACTGCCTTGCTCCCTTTCAAAAAAGCTCTTTAACATCTGTTTTCACTGGGTTAATCAGTAGGAAGCAAGAGAAGTCTGTTCAACAGAATTATAACAATGACATGTAGACTTCATGATATATTTTAAGTCTGGATTCTCTCTACTTAAACACCAAAAAAGAAAAAAAAAGTGTAACAGTTTTGTACTCCACTTTGCATTAAATCAATGGCACCAATGAGCCTTCTTCCAGCTCCAGTGCTGCATTCAAGCCCACATTCACCTAAGTGTGCGCCTGACAGGCTTGTGCTCCCATAAGAGCCAATGGCCTCAGGAGGCTCCTGTAAACCTGCCACCCACGAGAAATGCACTGCATGCCAAACCCCTTCTACTTGTGTGCTGTGCTTTGCTCTCCAAACCACTGGTGGAATGGCATTACCCAGCAAGTGCAGGAACAACAGACATGAAGGGAAAAGCATCAGGGAAGAGATGGTGCATGATATGGAACAGCTGAAAGAGCCTGCAATAACTTCATCTACTTTTTCACCTCATATCATTAAAGCTTTGCAAGCAACAACCTCCATGTTCAATTCATGTCAGCATGAAAAGTTGAGTCAACAAACCTGCACAGTTTTTATTCACACAATAATTAAAATGCTCTGAAAAGGAGTTGATCATTTTGAATAAAATGACTGAACTCACAGCTTAGATTAATACATTAAAAAGAGACAGGAATACACGTGGAGTCAAGACTTGAGGCTCAAAATGTTTCAGCCATACCACTTCTCTGAAGTTTTACAAAAACAATCTTGCTTTGACTGAATTCAAAGGAAATTGATGAAGAAAAGTAGTACGTAGTGTCATTTTTTCTGCAGTCTAATGACTAACAACAGAAATTTAAAATATGTTCTACTTCCAAGCATGTTTACAGACATGAAACTGAGCACCTTCCAAGGTCCCAAGTCTTCACAGGATTACAACTCACTTTTGCTATTGCATTAATACTGAAATGGCTGTTGTGCCTCCAGAAATAGCCCAACTGGACAGGCACACTTGTGGGTGGGGGTGGGTTGATAAAAAAATTCTCCCTGCAGAATCCATCATAAACAAAACGAACCTCCAATCCCAAACTTCTGAAAATACACTCTTGTACAGAGCTTTCATGAACTAAAGAACATTATCTCATTTGATCATGGAGAAAAGATTACAGTAATTTCACGACCATGCGGCGCACTGGACTATAAGGCGCAGCCCCCCGAGAGTCGCAACTTTGTAGCTCATTTAAGGCGCACAGGACTATAAGGCGCACTTTTTTTTTTCACAGCGACGAGGTGTGCGGCGCGCAACAAAGTAGTGAATTACTGGCAGGTTCTCAATTTGCAAAGTTTTTCACTGCTTTTTCGCCACTTTTTCGCGGCAATTTTTCGCCGCTTTTTGCCGCTATTTTTCACCGCTTTTCCACCGCTTTTTGCCGCGATTTTTCGACGCTTTTCGGCGGCGATTTTTTGCCGTTTTTCGGCGGCTTTTCGCCGCGATTTTTAGCCGCTTTTCGGCGCCTTTTCACTGCGATTTTTCGATGCTTTTTTGCCGCGATTTTTCACCGCTTTTCGGCGGCTTTTCGCCGCGATTTTTTGCCGTTTTTCAGCGGCTTTTCGCCGCGATTTTTCGCCGTTTTTCAGCGGCTTTTTGCCGAGATTTTTTCGCCACTTTTCAGTGGGTTTTCGCTGCGAATTTTCACCGCTTTTCGGCGGCTTTTCGCCGCGATTTTTCGCCGCTTTTCGGCAGCTTTTCGCCGCGATTTTTCGCCGTTTTTCAGCAGCTTTTCACCAAGATTTTTCGCCAATTTTCGGCGGCTTTTCACCGCAAATTTTCGCCGGTTTTCAGCGGCTTTTTGCCGCGATTTTTCGCCGTTTTTCGGTGGCTTTTCGCTGCGATTTTTTGCCACGATTTTTTGCCGCTTTTTGGCGGCTTTTTGACGCGATTTTTCACC
>PYHW01010413.1:1899137-1909748 GCA_013186435.1 Turdus rufiventris | reverse complement strand
GAGCTGCCCAGAGCTGAGTTGCCCAGAGAGAGCCGAGCCGAGCCGCCCAGGGCCGAGCTGAGCTGCCCAGAGCCGAGCTGCTCAGAGCTGAGCCGAGCTGCCCCGGCAGCGGCCGCACCGGAGCGCACCGGGCAGCGTGGCGGGGCCGCACCGCGCCTTATATGGCAAGGCGCTGACGTAATGGTGCATAGGCTCGGGCCGCCCGCGCGCCCATCCCTCATTGTTCCGCGGGAGCGCTGGAATGCTCGCAGCAGCGCCGATGCCACGGCGCAGCGCCCGCGCCCCGCAGCACCGGCTCACCCGGGATTGATATAGCCCGCCAGCGCAAGGTAAGGCAGAGGGTGGGAAGCAAGCTTCTTCTGGCAAGCACTGGCGCTTCTGGCTTTTTCCTGTTGAGATAACCTTTTAAAAAGTCACTTCCAAAAAAAAAGAGGGGTGAGGACTAAGGAACAAAGAAATACCCCAAAACAGCACCAAGACATCTAGAAGATGTCTGGTGAATCATATATAGGGTGACTGTTTCAAGCGTTAAAAACTGCCTTTAAAACAATTCCTGCAGAGGCAACAGATGAGGAATTAACGTTAACATTAAAGGAGAGAGTTATGAATTACACACACTTTCCAAATGGTCGGATAAAATCATGACTGCATTTAAAGCTGTGGAAGGAGTCCAACAGTATTGTAATACATTAGGTAGAGCTACTGCCTCTCTTTCTGCTGCATTTACATGCATATGCTATGTATTAGTAGACCTGTACACACACGTCTCTAAGCATTTACTATACTTTCGAACAACTTCTTCTGTAGTTTTCAGAACCATGTATAAATTGTCACAAACATTACTTTGCATTAAGATTATGCTATGTCTAAAAGAAAGAATTGCAACTAGTTTAATTACTAACAAACTTTTCAACTCCTACACACTGCTTCCCTCTTCTGTGTCTTGCGTGCAAGTGTCAAATCACAAGAGGGCAGAACTGTCAGATTTTGACGAAAAAAATTTTAATCGTGTTCAAACACATGATGAGTGTGAGAATCAGAAAGCACACTGCTCTCTTCTAGGCTTATACTGCAAGATGCTCAACAGTATTGCAGCTATTAACTCCAGAACACAGGGAATGAAAAACAGCTCTGACGAGGCACAAAGCACTTGAAAGATTAGACTTCAGCGTGTTTATAATTCACACCTGCATAGTAGGCAAAATTACACTGTGCTCTCCGTTAATTAAGGGCCAAGCCCTGTCAAATCTTTCTTCATAGGAACAACTGCAATTAAGTCAATTGTACTGTCCTACTTGCAAATTGGAACTATTGAGCACTGCTCTTTAGAGTCCTATGTGTAATTTAAAATGTTAGATAAGTTAGACTTTAAGACTTTTAAATTCGAACTCCTCTTAAGGTAAAACATGTTTTTGTGGTATGTTCTCCTTTTTCTTAATACAAAAATAAATCCAATTTTAGGAGAGAAGTAAGGTTTCTTTTCCCCTCTATTTAATATTTTAAATCCTGCAAAATCCTTGTTCAATTATATATTTAGGAAAAATCAAAGCTGGGACTAACATATACATTGTTGTAGTATCATGCATATGCAGATTTAAGAGGCTGAGCCAAAATATCTTGTGTGGAATTTTTAATAATTTTTTTTTGCTTTAAACATGGAGAAAATATGAAGCAGTTATTTTCAACATGCTTCTAAAATGTAAATATAAAGTGACTTTTCATTTTGAAGATAATTCAGACATTTGTGTATTATTAACCTGGCAAATTAGATAAAAGTCACATCCATGTTTCCAACATATTCTTTTTTGTAACAAGCGAAGTTTATACCTCTGTTGAGAGAATCAGGGAAGAGGGCACTGTATAATGTATATATCGAATGAAAAGAATCCTAGCAACCAGAAAAAATGTAATTTCACAGTACAAAAACAATACCCCATATGAGTATCCTGAGCCCCCTAAAAAGTCACTCACTATTCTGTCATATCTGCAGAGTCTTCACAGTTTTAAAATGATTACTTGGTTTTCTAAATATCCAGTGTCAACTTATAAAGTAGAAAACTTAAGTACATTATGGACAGATGTGTTAGGAACCGAAGTTAAGTGACAGTCTTCAAAAAGTGTGTCTGAGTAGAAAGGATGAGCTAAGGAAGTCAAAAGATAACAATACAGCAAAGAAAAAATATTAACAGGAATGTTACATATGCAATAAATTGATAGAAGTACTAAGAGGAAAATCTAAAAAATCTTCCCATAGGTAAGAGACAATTTCAGCTGCTCCAAATCCAACAGTGAAGGGTAACTTCTTTCACTAATTACCGCTTTAGCAGTATCTTAAGTACCATCTGTACTCTGAATACTGCTAGCCTAAAACAAATCATAAACATCTATCAACAGCCAGAACTCTACTTCCCATAGTCTGTCTTCCTCAGATTAAAAGGGAAAACATTCTTCACTTAATACTTACAGGACCAATTCTGCTCTCATTTATACTGGTAAAACTCCAAAATAATTAGATGAAGGTGTAATAACGAAACTGTCTCTGCTGTTTTCATCCCCCACCACCTCCGTATTACACTCCTTTATTGTATCAGATCTCTTGACATGTTTTTGGGTATTAATTGATCAGTATTCCTAATTTTAAGTGATTAAAATGCTAGCTTCTGTCAATTAAAAATAAAATAAAATCAAAAGTAAAAGACAGTGAAAGAAAAGAATCATCATGTAACTCAGCCTTAAACAATGGTAATTTCATCTAAATTTCTTTTTATAGTAATTTTTCACAACTTCCAATGTGAAAACATTTTAAGAACAAATATATCCTCCAGAAATGAAAGTCAACTTCCTATCAACTGCATCGACCCTTTGTTCCTTTCCCATCACTTCCCCTTCCTCCACTGACAAACATCTGCTGACAGCAGAATTTTTAGATATTTGATCCAGAAGACAAAGGATAGTTTCTATTCCCTATCAGTGTTAGTAAAATCAAATTATTTCTTCATTTGTGCTGAGCAACAGAATTTTCATACTATTTCCCTAATACTATGATGAATTACCAATTTTGCACTTGTCATGGGATTAAAAAAAAGTTTGGTTTTATTCCCAGTGCTTCCCCTCTGTGGCAGATATTAAAAGACTGCTACTTTCCTTCAGGAGAAATTCTTTACCACAGGTAGTTTGGCATGAGCAACTGAGCAACTACAGCTCCTCTGGACCTTTCCTATGAGCAGTTGTTCTCAAATCCTGGGTGTGGTACTATCTGAATAAAGTTCATCAAAGAAGCAATTAAAATATCTAAGCCAGAGAATCCTTATGAGTTCATAATGTAGGAGGACATATCTTTAAAAACCATTGCATAAAACTCTAGTTCTGACTCATTAATAGTTTCCCTCAGCTCTTTATCTGGTCACCAAGTTGATTTGAAATTCAAAACTGTGTCTTAGCAATAATTTTTAATTGCTTAGAGTTTTTCTTTCATACTGAATAGATTCTGCCATGGCATCCTTAGGGTTTAGGTTGAGCTTCTTGATGTAGTTGAAAGCTTGGTTAGTTCAACCATTCACTAAACAGTATTACTCAGCTCCAAGAAGGTAAAAATCACTGCTGAAAAATTCTAAATATAGTGCCCAGTCTTGTGATTTAAGTAAAGTAATGGACACTTCAACTGTTAACACCTCTCAGTACATTATGCTGATTTTGAGGTTAGCTGTGTTTTCTCTCAGCAAGACAAAAATCACTTTGATCGCATGTGCAGTGCACCGTGCTGTTCCTGAAGTTCAGTAGCTGAGCTCACACATGCAGGAATGGAGCACTCTCAGGCAGTTCAGCTCACTTCTCCAGAGCATTCACAGTTTCTAGCAGAATGTATTTGAAGAGGCAGTCTGTAGCCACCAGTTAAAAACAGTATGAAAAACACCTCCCAAAGCAATTGCTTCTCACCAGGGCTGATGTGACTGAAGAGGTGAATGCTCATGCATTCACTGTTTATTGAATGCTGTCTGAACACCCAGCAACATCATCACAGAACCCTCCTTTAAAAGCAATATGGTAATATCAGGGGTGAAAGTTCAACCCAGCCTTGCTATGCAACTCCACACAACTCAAAACCATAACCTTGGCCATTCAAGCTCATAAATGCATGCACTTTTTGCCTGTTGCAGAAGTCATGCCTGCTGCTGCAGCTCATGACAATGATGTGACACAGCTTCTTGACTTCAGCCTCAGGCTGGGCAGGTGACCACCAGAGCGTGGCTGCTGAGGCAAAGCAGCAGAACTTGAGCCATTCTGCTTCATGCTGCATGTTCAAAGAAGCTGAGAAACCAGAGCCCACAACCATCTAACTGCTCACACCCAAACTTCCCAAAGCTTTACAGATGTATGTCAGGCAGGGTACACAAAGCTCTCGTGAACATGACTGGAAACGTGGTGGGATAAAAAATCCACTCTTGACAAGAAGAACACTCATCTTGCATACAATGTCAGGAATGTGGAACAATACATCAGACATCATTATCCTTTATAGATTTCCAAAGCCTGGGAAGGAACACAACAATTGCACTTAAATGATGGATAGAGTTCTTAAAATCTGCCTTAAACCTAATATTTAAAGCATTTTCTTTAAAATTCACTGCAGACAGCTGATTTAAAACTTCATCTTTTGTTATTAGAGACACAAAGCTTATCTAGTGTTTGCATAGCAACTATCGCAATGACAGAGTGAGAGAATGAAGAAAAATTTTTAAAACTGAAATGAAGCATGATGCTTCTGCCATAAAAAAACCACATAAAACTGGCTGCCTAAAAATAGAAAGTAACGCACTCATAACATTCCCATTTTAATTACATATTGGACAAAACTATTTAAGAGCTAAGTTTAAGTTGACTGAATTCTGTCAGCTTTCAATGGATTTAATCTTTTTTTGATATAATTCATAAAGCTTTCAGTCATTAAGTCTAACTATGAAGAAAATTTAGAAATTTTATCACATGTAAGTTTGGCCTACCTGAAACTAATGTCACCCATCACATACCCAAACATGATTCTATTCTACCTAGCCATAAAGAGGCTCAGAATAATAATACATGCCACAGTTGTTTTTGTTTTCAACTTCAAAATGCTACCCCCGGTCAAGCACATTACACACCTTAGAAGAGCCATTCTGTTATCAAAAAGATATCCATACAAAAAAATGGAAAGTGATTTATATTGGTCACTTGAACCTGAGGGTGTAATAACGTCACATTTGGGGCAGCCAATCCCTAATCTAGATATCTGAAATCCAGTATTGAGCACACTAATCTGGATGTAGGAAGGTGTGGGGAAAAAAATGCAATGCTCAAGTGTTAATGCTCAAATCTGAAACATTTTTCTTAGCTTGCAAAATATTACTATATACTCTTTTTAATGTAAAGAGAGAAGTTTTTTAATTAGCAGCCAAAAACTAAATTCCCAAACTAAATACTGAGTTGTCTTCAATGCAAAGGCCACCAGGAACCTTGGCAGCCCTAAAACCTCTAAAATCAGTGTTTCTAAAGAAATATCTAATCTATAAATGAGCATGTTAATTTGTATGCATATGAGTAAGCAGAGCAGGAGGATAAAAGCCTCTGCAGTAAAGTCAGCAAGTACAGCTTCACTAGAGGCCAATTCCAGATGACAAATAGCTGCCTATGAGGGTGGTGTGGGGACGACACCACCCGATGGAGAATGCTTAGGCTTGTGCTGGGAGATTGACACATTAGCTCCCTTTTGGGAAGGGAGACAACAGCTGACTGCAATAGTCAAGCTTACTCAGTTGCTCACCCATACAGAGGAGGAAGGAGAAAAATGTACCATTATGCAAAGGAGCAGCCACTTTGGAAAGAGTCTTCTTGCCCCTGCTTTGTTCCTACCCGCCACCTAGAGTTCTATAGCATTACTGTCATCTCTGTAAAGAGCAAAAATTCTCTATTTCAGTCACAATTAACTGGGTGGGAAGAGTCAGAAACTGAGATTGGTAGCATTTTATAACTTGTAAATGACCCTCTCATATATCTAGATTAAACTAAACTATTTACAAGTTCTGCCTAGAGAGAACTCTCTTATTTTTAGCATTTGAAACCACATTATAAATTAGTGATAAAAGCTAAAATATATTACATCAGAAATACACTGTACATGAAAGCATGCTACAGATCCTTCATTTTCAGTGACATCTGAAACAAGAAACTATAACCTGAATAGCACAGATCACCAGCCAAGAGGCAAGGAAAGAGCAGGGCATGTAGCCAAATGTCACACAATGATACCGAGTTATAAATCAGTTTGGGGTACACTAACTAGGCACAGAATGTTCAACTCATTTCACAGTTCCTTAAAGAACAAGGAACACAAACTCTTCATATGAAGGGATAAGGGAAGCATACATACATGTGACCCTGCTCTTTCCTAAAAAAGCCTTTTCCTATGACAGCTTTTGAAAGGCAAAGAACACTGGAAAACAACTAAAGATGGAAAAAGTAAATCTCTCTCTTGGCTTTAGGAAGACTGCTCATTTTAAACGAGTTTAAGAAATCACTGATCACACAAATGCTAGAACTAGCTAAATCCACTTTTTTTTTTTTTTTTAATCCCAACGATTTAGGGGTCTTTTCCCTATGAAATTGAGAAATATTTCTTTTACAAAGCAAGGAAGTTACTCCAGCTGCTGAATACACATGCAAGTAGCTAAAAAACCCAAAACACCACAATCATCCTAAACAACTGCTATTGGCACTCTGAATAGACATACGAGTAAAGGATCCAGTTTCTTTTACTCTAAAGCAGGGTATGTGATCTTTAACACAGTGAACAACCAAGGCTGCACAGAAGTGGAAAAAAATCCTACTTCAACACATCATAATCAACAGACCTGAGAGAAAAGATGCTCTTCAGTTACACAGTTCATCACAGGTGAAGAAGCTACTTTAATTGTCATTTGCTATTGAACTGTGAATTAAATCTGTGAAGTAAACCTTGGTTATAACTATAACCATTAAAAAAATTCTCAAACTATCACCTTTAGGTCTCCAATGTAGCTTCCTATCCTGTAGTCTAAAGCAATGTGTTAGTCCTCTTTGAAGACAATCAGTTTTGAGAAGCCATGTAAATTTAAATGTTGAACCACAGCACCTTTGCTCAGGATTAACATGTTTTAGACAAAACATGCATTGACATTGCGCCTTTAGATAATTCACCAAGTGCTCCTGGGTCTATGTTGCCAGAGGTCTTCTGTGAGAAAATACAACTTCCAAACATTTAGCATGAAAATGAATTATCTGCCAGGTCACTAAGTCACCAGAGCTATAGAGGTTCAGTACCTAGAACTGTACCCAGAAACAATTTGTAACGCATAAGAAAAAGTTTCAATACAATTTCTGAAGATCACAGAGTGCAAACCAGGAAACTAGCAGGATTCTTCATCTTTGTAGCTTTGAAGACTAGCTAGTTGACCCTGCCACAATGCATTGCTACCATTTCTCTCACCTGTGCCTCCATCATGAAGTGCTTAGAGAAAATGGACACCCTCACATTATCAAGTCTATGGGAAAAGATGCGTATTTAGCTTCAAAATGAAATATCTGTTTGATTTTAACACTTGCTGTTAACATTATTACTTTACAGTCTTGGCTACCAGAAAAAGTTGCAACTGTATTAACAAAACCTGATAAAAGTCTTAACTACATGCTTCATGCAACTTAGCATGAAGGAAAATTTAAATATTGCAAGCTAAATTTGCAGTAACAAGATTTAAGCTTTCTGACAAAAAAGAAGAAATGGGGTGCCACCCAAGCCCAGTTTCAAGCACTCAGAATTTATTAAACATACAGAGCTTCTTTAGGAAATAAGCATACCAGAAAAAGGGCTGGCTTACTTTTGTCTGAGGATGTCTGTATACAAAAACGATTTATGGGTATAAACAGAACTCTCAAGAAATAATGTAATTTGAACCCTCCCACAAAACAGTGACACCACCTCTATAATTTCTGAGGAATGTTTGTCTAATTGTTTACAACCAGCCTCATTACTACAAATAATGGCAAACTCTGTCTTCCCTAACAGGGCCATTCAGTACTAAAGTATTTTTATTTAACTTACCATGTTTAATCTATGTCATTTAAATCATAATTTTAGCACATAAATTCTTGTACACTGAGCATGAAGAGTGCATAATAAAGTTTGCAGACAAGTTCCACCTGTCTAGAAGCAAGTGGCCACTGAGCAGCTTATCCAGGGCTGCCAGCATGAGTAGGATGCCTTCAGTTCAAAAGAATAAGTGAGCATGGCAGTATGGAAAGTTCTAAATTTTACTACTGCTGATGACTGATAATATAAGCCCATGGTTAGCATAAAAGAAAGACACAGTGCCTACTCTGCCCTTCGATGAAAATGCAACCCCTGACATTTATTTTTATATAAAATGTGAGTTAAAATTGTTTTAGAGAACATCCAGTTCCTGTAAATGTTATGTGAAAATGACATTCAAAACTAACTAGTCTCCTCTGAGTAACATGATGTGGCTGAGAGCCATTTTCTGTCATACCAAAAATATTAACTAATTGAAGTTAAAAAGTTTGTATAAATTAGATCCTTGCACAATTATGCCCAATTCTGGTCAAGACAGCAGCACCAGCACTGCCTGAGTTACATCATATACCAGAACAGCACCTATTTTCTCACCTGTGCCGCCGCTAAAAACATTCCATAAAAAGGTCCACCTTGAACTTACACATTATGATGTTACATACAGGATAACAAAAAAATTCACAGGATTTATCTATAGAAATTGCTTAAAGAAAACTCACACTGTTCTCTTAATACAAAACAGTATCATTAAATTGAAGTGTAAAAATATGACTTAAGGATTACACACTTACATTGAGCTGAAGCAACTGATTCATTTAGAAAATCAGAACTTCTGCAAACTCCTCAGTCAACTGAAGGATGCAGAGTAAATAACCAAGACAAAAACTCACACCTCCAAATTTTACCCTTCCATCAAGAGTAAACACTGCATAGCAGTGATAACAAAGTAGTATTTGCCTTACACAAACCAAACACACATGGCTGGGATCATCAGTCTAGTTAGCAGCTCACCAGAACTATGCACAGCTTGGGCAAGCTGTGCTCCCTGGTTTGTGCCTAATCTTTCCATGGGGAGTGGGGGTGAAGACAGCAGCGCTCCGCAGGACAGTTTTCAGGAGCTAACTCCTGTACCAGTTTTCACTTGAGAAATCTTAGCAGGAGGCTGCAACATTACTGATTCCTAATACCGACACTCTGAAGAGAAAATGCAAACCCATTCACCTGCCCACAGGTAAGGGGTGGATTAAGCCCTGGCCTGTTTATCTCTGCAGTATTACCAAACCGGTGATTTTAAAACCAGCTCAGTAACTGTGGTCAAGCAATAACATTCTATCAGGAATAACCCTTAAAGT
Organism: Turdus rufiventris; assembly: GCA_013186435.1. Classification (NCBI taxonomy): domain Eukaryota; kingdom Metazoa; phylum Chordata; class Aves; order Passeriformes; family Turdidae; genus Turdus; species Turdus rufiventris. The sequence goes on along the minus strand of PYHW01010413.1, from coordinate 1,900,295 downwards.
GTACACTTAAAACAAAAGTCAGGTTCATAAAGACACACAATTTCTCCTATCAAATTAACTTGTTAGCGTGTAACATCAAATACCAAATGCAATCATTTTGATGACACTTGTTTAAAAATCACAAATTATAAACAACAGTAGTTGTCTTGGTTCATTTTGTATAATTACTGTACTGAAAACCTATTTGGATTAATAATAATTCTCAAAATCTGTTACAGTAAGTTAACACTGATTTTGCATTTTAATAAATCTGAGGATCGGGCACAAAATTTCACTTGTTAAAGATGAAGACAAGACTGAAACAGGACCTGGATTAGTAACTGAAAAGTTCTGCCTCATTTTTCTTACTTTGACCCCTATACCACATCTCTTGTGGTTCATCTTTCCATTTCCTTCAGAAAGCTTTCCATCTGCAAAACTATAATTTGTTGGCTGACGTAAATTTGAAGAGTTCCAAATTCTGGTGTTGCATCTGAAATTACTGGCTTTATTTCTGACTTTACAGGCAGTATGGTGGGAGACACTGAGACAGATGGGGTAGGAAAGGGAAGGTGGTGAATTTACACTATGGCAATATTTAAAAAAAAAAAAAAAAAAAAAAAAAATCCCAAATTACAGTAATTTCACGAATATAAGCCGCACGGACTATAAGCTGCATCTCTGGGTATTGGCAAACATTTCGGTTTTTGTCCTTAAATAAACCGCACCTGAATATAAGCCGCTCTGTCGTTCATAGCGAGGACCCGCGTGCAACAAAGTTGCCAAAGAGTAAGAGAATCGCGGCATGGCGGGGGGTTTACTGGCTCGGCTAAGGCTGTGCAGGCTCGCCCCGCTCAGGGCTGCCGACAGGGCCAGAACGGAGACCCCCGACCCCCCCCCACTCCCACGGCGGCGGGCAGGGACAGAGCACCCCCGTTCCCATGGCGGCGGGGACGGAGCCACCCCTGCTCCCCTGGCGGCGGCGGGTGGGGACGGAGCCACCCCTGCTCCCATGGCAGCGGCGGGGGACAGGAATTGAGCCACCCCTGCTCCCGTGGCAGCGGCAGGCGGGGACGCAGCCTGCCTGCTCTTGCCGCGGCAGGCGGGGGCAGGAGTCCCCCGCTTACCCCACGGGCCGAGGGGATGGCAGCACGGGGCCCCCTCGTCTCTCCCTCGGGC
>PYHW01010413.1:1887601-1899078 GCA_013186435.1 Turdus rufiventris | reverse complement strand
CGCCCCTGAATGTAAGCCGCATTTCCGGTGTGGGAGCAAAATTTTAGTTAAAATGGTGCGGCTTATATTCGTGAAACTACTGTACTAACAAAACCTAACTGCTGTTCCTGTGAGCTGGTTACCTTACTGAAGTATTTCGATTCAGAACAGAAGAGGATTAAGTCATGCTGTGTGCACACTCATATGGCATTGAAATGTCAATAGTAATAGATAATGACTTCAAAGAATACCTGAAATAGCTGTTAAATGTAGAAAGAGGAAAGAAGAAAGCAGAGTGCCTCTCAGAAACAGTAATACATCAGAGTCCAGCTCACAATTCATTGTGCCATGTTTTCTAATAAGCTGAATGCTGGGACCCAGAGTTTTTAAGGCTAACTTCAAGTAAAGCTCATTAATATTGTGGTCTTCTCAGGTTAGTGTTGATTTAAAATGTTTTCAGGATAAGCAGTCAAGTCAAAAAACAAACCAAATCAAAAACCTGCCAACAATTTAATAGGACAGCATTTTCTTCACTCCCACCTAAAAAATCCCACTCCCACCTCCCTGTCATAATCTCAAACACTGTAGATGGCTGCCATTAGAAGCGAAGAAATGAACATCAGAATTAATAATTATCACAGTGACATTCAAGTCCTTACTGCCACAGAAAGCATTAATGCTTTTTACACAAGATTGATGTTTTGATAGGTGACTTTCAAAAGAGAAAATCTTTTTCTTAAACTGAGGTTTCATCATAAGACAAAACTCAATTTTAGTGCTGAAATAAAATTATTTGAACTGGAAGTTAATCTGGTCTCAAATCTTAAATTAACTAATACTAGTTTGTTAAAAGTTTCTCACACCATCTTCTGTCATTGAATTTACTCAGGATTTCATAACATTTATGAGTGCAAATATCCCTATATCACCAGTAAAAATATTCAGCAACTTAGTAGTTGTGAAATCATGGTCATAAACAACATCAGTGTTCCAGAATAATTAATTTTTAAAAGCATGTATTATCTACAAATGTTTACTCAGCACCACAGCTAAATACATCTGGTTATCCATGCAAAATTTTGCCCGTTAACCTAGAACTGGCAATACCATTCATCTTTTATGACTTTTATTAAGACTTCTAAAGCAAGTCAGCATTTTAAGCATCAGATAAAATGATAATTACTTTGTGACAGTACTCACACCTCCATCATTTAAAGTCCTCATTTTATAAAATAAATTTCCTTATTGGGAAATTTGCCTTGCAGTCTCTTGGAGTTGAGACACACTTTGTGGAGGTTTGCATCCTAGCATAAACAAATTCTTTGCAATTTACAGACATAAATTAATGTAATGGAAAACAAATTTTAAAATAAGTATTCACATTCTGTTGGGAAGTGCTGACTGATTCAGATGAAGCCAGCAGATTACACAACAGCTATGGTATGTTGTTGCTGCTGTAATTTCAAAGGCCTTTGACTTTATGACAGGGGAAAAAAAAAAGAAGCATTAATAAAGATAATAGAGAGCCACAAAAAAAAGCTGTAACATATGTCTTCACAGAAGACTGTAGGCAAAGGAAAAGATTAAAAAAATGCATAGCCACCCCAAAACCAGAAATACTTTAATAAACACAAATTTTGTTTCAATGAACTGTGGAAGGCACAGACTGGCTTTCTTACAAAAATAAATATATAACTGCACTGGTGTAAAAAAATTACAACAACTTGTAAGATTTACCAGAAATGATGAAGCATGTTTCTTTTCTTATTAAAGGCCAGACCATGTCTTACTGCTAACTGGGAAGAGTGCCTCAAAGGAAGAGGCATTACTTCATCCACATTTGAAAGCTTTCAGCTTAAAGCTTTTATTTGCTTTGTACCAGGGGAAATTCAAACTTTAGAAATCTCCATCATGTAATAACCTGTAGAATCTCTCATAAACCACATCTTTCATCTGGGGAAGGGTGAAGAGCATGACCTAGTTAAAAATATGGATTTTTATTATTTAAAAAAAAGAATCACAGAAATTAAAAATCACTGCCATTTCTGCAGAATGGTCCAATACAGATATTTACAATATGTGCATTAAAAACTCCACAACACTTCAGTGAGAGGAAGGACAAAAGCTGACCTTTACAAACTATCATCTATTTCGCTGGCATCCTTAGAAGACAGCCTTTTCTGAAGTTACCACTAAAACATTCCTTAAACAAACAAAAAAATACTAATTTTTATTCTTATTATTCAAAGAATAATGATTCATTCCAGAACAAACTAAAAAAAATTAAAAAATAAGAGCATTGCAATCTCAGCTCCCATACTTTCTTTGATTTCTGTGAAACTCAAAGGAAAAGTCACCCCTTTAGAATTCTGTAACAACATAAATTAAACAATCTCCATGTAATACAGGTCATGCCAGGAAAATGGAAAGTCCCTCTTAAAGGCAAAATGTTATGACATGACACCAGGACAATGAACTGTTATGGGAGTCTCCAAATCTTGTCCTGAATACAGTCATTATGTTGCCAAATATAATGTACTGTAGCTGAAGCTATATTCACTTAGAAAAAATGAGGAAAAACAAGACAACATAATTCAATGCATGGCATTAACACCAAGAAGCTGTAGCCTGCATACTGAGGGAAACAACTAAAATTAAAAGAGGAGAGCTGAGCAATACAATTTCTTCCAGGAAATAAAGGAGCAGTTAACTGGTAGTGCAAATATGTACAATATTAAGCCACAATAAAGCAATAATTTATAACAGAAGCTCTGAAGTAATAAGACACTGCCCTGACTCTCTTTAACTATCTACCAGTCATGTTCATAAAAACAATTTTCAATGTGTTTTTGCTGGCCTCAATTCAGAAAGGGTTGTTGTAGTCCTGTGAAGTCAACTGCTTAGAGTTGTGTAAAAGCTTTTGTCTAAATGACATACCTACCTTTGCCTAATACAAAATGACATTAAATTTAGCTGGCAAAGAAAATTATTTAAATATTTTATTGGATAGGGGAGTGCCTGTTCTTTTTTAAAAACTCTTATCTATTTAAGCTAACTTCTCTGACCTTTGCATATTTTCAGTAAAATTGCTCTCTCAGATACTCTGGATGCTGTTCTTCAGGAAGACAGTATTTTGGATGAAGTTAACACAAAGTACTGTTACCCTGTCACCAAAGTCACTAAGTGCTATTATCAGTTAAAGCACTTCTTCAAGCATGAGACTTCTTAATACAGATAATACACATAATCGAGCAGTGACCCACAGAACTTGGGTTCCAAAAAAAACCCTGATCAAAATTAAGCAAGCAAATAAATAACACCAAACCTCCCAAACATTTTAGGATCCTCTTCCATTCCTAAGTGCATGTGTGCAGACACAGTCACTGTGACCTACTGAACCATGAAACAGGAACCCAGCAGCCAAGGAAAATTCTTTGCAAATATTAACAGACTCCCAGCTGACTTCTTGCAATATCAATCTTTATCCAAGAAATCACTATCTACTCAGCAAGTGTTGAGGGTATTTTCTATATAGGAATATATGACTAAGCATGCAGTTATCAAAAGCAAGTTAAATGAAAAAACTTAATGACACAGTATCAAAAATCTATCATGCTAATGCATTCCTTTTTTCTTTCTGGAAACACATTAATATCCTTTACCTACCAGTTGCTGCACTATGCTCTTAATTCCAATCAAGTGATTTTATAGAAGCACTTTTAAAAAACTGAATAGATCTCAGCCATTACAAATATTTGCTTGTGAGTCTGTTTGAATCTGAAAACTGCATTTTATCTTTTAAATGAAGGAATCATTTTAAAGTACAGTCTTTTGGCGTGACCAAAGAAACAGACTCTCTTGAAAATCATTACACAACACCAGTACCAGTAATATAGGAACTTTTATTCAAATAGCCCATGCAACACAGACCTGATCAGACTCTACTAGATTGTCAACTTATTTTATTCATTATTTATGCACAATTATCTTATTTGAATCATAAAAAATTTATACAGCATCTCTATGAAAATTACAACTGTTTGTTACTATTTGGCTTAAGAGCTTCTTTCCAAAGCAATTCAAGAGACATGACTTGCTGGATCATTAGTTTCATTTGGCCAGAGAGATACCAACTAATTAATATGGAAGTATTGGGTAAAACACTGATTACCTAAGGTATTAATGACAGCAGCTAAATGTGCCTTAAAAAAATAAATGACAGTGAAGCAAGCTAAAATGAATCAAATGCTGGTAAGTCCAAGTAACCATATGAATATGTCTTAAATTCATGCACACACAAAACCTGAGTTCATTCCAAATGAAACTGTTAGTTGTGCTTCTGTTATGGTTTTATTGCTATGGCAACGGTAAATCATCAATTGAACTTCACTACTAAAGCATTCAGAGACAAGGGTGGGGAGGGAAAAAAGATTTTTACAATAAAAAGAATTAGAACTGAAAGTAGCAGTGAAAAGGGGACAAAAGTTTATATACCATGAACACAGTAAAAAGCTGCCTTTAAGATGGTACAATCTTCCCCCTCGTTTATTTGTTCTGTCAACCAGCAGTATTCCTTCAAACTCATTTCACAAATCTCTCCCTCTCCATTTCTACATTTTCATATCTGTTTCCCTCATTATGTTAATTGAGTGTTGCACAGAATTTGTGACTGCTTCAAGTCTTTGATGTTCTGTTAATTTTTCATACAAAGCATTTAATAACATTCACCATAGTGCAACTCAGGCACTAAAACAGAAACAGTAGGGACTATGAAAATGTTATGAGAAATTTTATTGTCATGGATTTCTATACAACATCACCATTAAATCAGACAAGTCTTGTGGACAGTTGTACAATGGCAAGGACTTTCTATCTCTTTGCAGGAAAATTACATTGCTTCCAAAGGGGATGCTGCTGAGGCAGCCTATTGCCCAGGAATATATGCCTTCAGTCAGTCAACAGCTAATTAAAAGCTGTGTAAAGAAGGCCCTTATCTAAGCTCTTCCTGACCTAAAAGGGAGGCTGCAAAAGGAACGTGTCAGTGGAAAGCTGTAAAGACTCATCACTTGGACATAGACATCACAATAGTGACCACAGACAAATGGGGACCAGGAATCCTGTGTTTCAGCAGCAACTTCTAGATAGCTGCCATCATATGTCAGAGGGAGAAAAAATAAGGTTTAATGGGTGCTTAAACAGTACAACAATTTGTACAAGTACAGTCTTGATAACCAAGTCATTTCCTTTACATGATATACACAACTGAGTCTGTACCATTCTTATGAACAACAAACAAATTCTAATTCTTTATTACTTCATCCTAGGCTTTTCAGATTTTTGTTTAATACGAGAATGCATTTATCTTGGCTGTAGGAAAGACGAAATTGAAAGGAGGCATATGTTCTGGCCAAACCTAATCACACTTTAGGCAAACTCCAAAAGGATCTCCTTGACAAAGAAAAGTCTACAAAAGAACCGAAGAAGTTGAGGTATTTGGAGGTTTCTTAGGATCTTACATAAATAAACACACAACCTTATGCCAAGTCTCTTGCTAATTAAGTATGTTGCATCCCAATAAAGACTGAGTATTAATATAAACTTGTCAAACTAATTTTGGAAAATCATCATGAAAACCTTCAAGAATCATATAAAAGCAAGGTTGCACTGAGGCATATCTGCAAATCCAGGCCTAACATACATTAAGACATTTGGGCTTTGTTAAGTTCAAAAGGCACCTGTTTATCTGCTGACTGCATATGTGTGTGTGTTTCATATGAAGTTACAAGGCCTGCACCTTCACTAAGGAAAGACTTATCTAATTTTGCTCTAGTGTGCTGCTTAGGGATTCACATTAGGCAGCCTGACTAACTGCCCATTGTGGCTACATTTCCTTCACATACTCAAATGTCCTTAAGGTTTGATTGTAAAATATCAGGATGGTTTATAAGTAACAAAGCTAGGATGTTTATAATACTGCAAATGATATCTGCCCTTGAGGGCTGCACTGACCTAATTTCTCAAGCATTATAATAATCACATTTCTTTAAAAAATAAAAAAGATACAACACACACAAAAAACAAAGCTTGCACGCACATACCTAGCCTCAGCAAACAGCTGAGAGAAGTGCAACTCCAGTGCAAAATAACAAAATAGTTTTGTTACACTGATGCTGTCAGAAGTTGAAAATATAATTAAAGATGCGCAGTAACTGAAGTTGCTAAGTCTAAATGATTGTACGGAAGTGTTCATTACAAAAGAACTTCTGAATAGGAAGTAAGGCCAGTGGGCACTTCCAAATGATGCTGCAAGAAGAGGTCTGCTTGTAGTTACAAGCAGATCTGGCAGAAAAGTTGTAATATTTCAAGTGTATTTTTAAAAGCCCATTAAAATGGTTACAAAATACAATATTATTTCCTCCTACAGATTGAAAAAGCTTCTTGAACAAGAGACAGTATATCAGGCAAAAAAAGAAAAGGAAAACAACAAGAAAATAGCTAAACTGAAAGAAGAATTGACTAAACTGAAATCCTTTGCTTTAATGGTGGTAGATGAACAGCAAAGACTCACTGAGCAGTTGAATCAACAAAGTAAAAAAATTCAAGAATTAACCACTTCTGCAGAAGAAGCACACAAAAAGCTGACTTTTGCTGAAGCAAAAATTCAAGAAGAGAAACAGAGATCCAGCAGGTTGGAGGCTGAAATTCACACCCAGAGCAGTAAGATTTCCCAAGACCAAGAAGCAATGATGGCCAAACTAACCAATGAAGACAGTCAGAATCGCCAGCTCCGGCTAAAATTAACGACTCTCAGCCGGCAAATCGATGAGCTGGAAGAGACCAACAAATCTTTACGAAAAGCAGAAGAAGAACTGCAAGACCTAAGGGATAAGATAAATAAAGGAGAGTGTGGGAATGCCTCACTTATGACTGAAGTAGAAGAACTACGGAAACGACTGCTGGAGATGGAAGGAAAAGATGAGGAGCTCATAAAAATGGAAGATCAGTGCAGAGAACTTAATAGAAAGTTAGAAAAAGAAGCATCACAGAGCAAGAACCTTAAAGGCGAAGTTGAAAAACTGAACAAAAGAATTATGGAGCTGGAGAAACTAGAAGATGCTTTCAACAAGAGTAAACAGGAATGTTACTCTCTGAAATGCAACCTAGAAAGAGAAAAAATGTTAACAAAGCAGCTGTCCCATGAGCTGGATGGTTTAAAAGCTAGAGTTGGTGAGCTTGAAGCAATTGAAAGCAAGTTAGAAAAAACTGAGTTTACACTTAAAGAAGATTTAACAAAGCTGAAGAGTTTAACAGTGATGCTTGTAGATGAAAGAAAAGCTATGGGTGAAAAAATAAAGCAAACAGAAGAAAAGCTGCAAGCTGCAACTTCTCAGCTTCAGGTGGAACAAAATAAAGTGATGTCAGTTACAGAAAAGCTGATGGAGGAAAATAAAAAGGCACTGAAATCAAAATCTGATGCAGAAGAAAAAATGTCCAGTGTTACAAAAGAAAGAGATGAACTGAAAAACAAACTCAAAGCAGAAGAGGAGAAAGGAAGTGATCTTGTTTCCAAAGTGAATATTCTAAGTAAAAGACTTCAGTCTCTGGAAGATATTGAAAAAGAGTTTCTTAAAAATAAACATAAGGAGGGCACTAAATCTAGCACCTCCTTGCAGCAGGAAAACAACATAATCAAAGAGCTTTCTCAAGAAGTTGAGAGGCTTAAGCAGAAGCTCAATGAAATGAAGTCTGTAGAAGATGATCTTATGAAAACTGAAGATGAATTTGAATCTCTAGAACGAAAATATGTCAGTGAACGGGACAGAGCCAAGCTCCTCTCAGAGGAGTTGGAAGCTGTGAAAATGGAATTGGCGAGATATAAACTAACAGAAAAGGCAGAGTGCAATCAGGAGCGCCTTTTAAAGAAACTCAGAGAAGAGGAAGCCAAATCAAGTCACCTTTCCAGAGAAGAAGATGCCCTGAAAGTTCATGAATACGTGGCAACAGAAGACCTAATCTGTCACCTGCGAGGTGATCACACAGTCTTACAGAAGAAACTCCTCCAGCAAGAAAATAAAAACAGGGAGTTAGCAAGAGAAATGGAAAGCCTTACGAAAGAACTGGAGAGGTACAGATCCTTCAGCAAGAACATCAGGCCCGCTCTCAATGGAAAGAAAATTCCAGATGTGCAAGTTTTTTCTAAAGAAATCCAAACAGATCCAGCAGACAATGAACCACCCGATTATAAAACCCTCATGCCTTTAGAGCGAACGGTCGTAAATGGGCAGCTCTATGAAGATAGTGATAATGAGGAGGAACAAAGAGTGTCTTTCAAAAGCAGCTCATCCACAGCAAATGCCGCAAACAAAAAATTATGGATCCCGTGGATGAGGTCCAAAGACAGCCATCCTCAAAATGGAAAGATACACACAAAGCAAAACGGAAACTGTGCACAGACTGGGGATCTAGTACTAAACCACACACCTGGCCAGCCCCTTCACATAAAAGTAACTCCAGACCATGGACAGAATACAGCAACCCTTGAAATAGCCAGTCCTACCACTGAAAGCCCTCACTCCTACACAAGCACAGCAGTCATACCCAACTGTGGCACTCCAAAGCAAAGAATAACCATAATTCAAAATGCCTCCTTAACACCTGTAAAATCAAAACCAGGAGAAGGTTACATGACTCCAGAGCATGTAATTTCTCCTATTACCATGACTAATTTTGCAAGATCTCCAACTCCTGAATCGTGTGGCTCTTTAACTCCTGAAAGAACAATGTCCCCTTTGGCTTTACCTGTCTCAAGTTCTCAGGAACCATCACTCTCCTCGGAGCCTTTGGAAATGGGGGCTAAGCATGCTGTTTTTAGAGTATTCCCAGACAGGCAGTCATCATGGCAGTTTCAGAGATCTAACAGTACAGGATCAAGTGTAATAACTACTGAGGATAACAAAATCCACATTCATTTAGGAAGTCCTTATGTCCAAGCTCTCACCAATTCCAAGCCCATCAGCCCTTGCAATGCAGTGCAAGACAACAGAACTCCAGCACTAGCTAATGGCCTACCCACTAAGCCCACCAATAAAATCACCAGCAGTATTACTATCACACCATCAGCCACTCCTCTGCCACGGCAATCACAAATTACAGTAAGTAATGTATATAACTGATCCCCATCCATGCTGACACCCTTACCAGCAACCCATCCTGTTTTTCATCCCAGCAAGAATTATTTGGAACAGCCTCTTTACTTTGGGAAAGATCCGTGCATGAACTATACAACAGCATATGGAACTAACGTTAAGTTTTGCCTGCTTAGTGTTATCAAGTGTGCACTTACTGTATATCTTCTCATTGAAATACAGTTATGTAAAATATTTAGTTTGCACTTGTATAAATGCATCTTTATGTATTCCCATTTTCAAAATAACTCACATTACTTTTGACTGCAACTTGCCTTGGTAAAATATTTTAACATTACAAAAAAACCCCAGTAAATAATTGATTATTTTCATCATTGCTTGCTGAATATTTTTGTTTGTTATGTGTGGTTTGTATTTTTTCTGCATGTATTATAGAATTTGAATTAAGCCATAATACTGCCTGCTAACTTCAGATAAGACTTGATTCATTATCTTCTGTACGATTTCCCAATTCCTTCCAGCCCTCTCGTTTCAGGTAATTATCACTACATCACACACAAAATATTGCGTATTGTATAACAATCTTTGGTTAAAACTCTTTTTAAACATTTCTGCAAACTTTGCTTGTAAGTGAATCAAGTTCAGAAGCTTGTATCACAAAGTAATTCTCCCCAAACAAGGGTTTTTTTCCAATACAACGAAAAAACTGCAATCATTTAGGTGTGCTGCAAAACAATAAACAGCAACATCTAAACAGTAATTCAGGAGAACAAATTTACATACAATATTAACATTTCATCTAAGCTCCTAGCCATCATTTTGACAAAACAGTATACATCACACAAGTACACTGAAGAAAAAATAAGATTACCAAACTATGCATAACTTCATGTTTTTCACTCCATAGACAGGGAGAGCTTGACATAAGCATTAAGAAGCAATACTAGACCAAGTCTCCAAACATGCAGGCCTCCGGGTCTGGGATAAATGGGTGCCATACAGAATGGACAAAGCAGGTTCAGATATTTCAGTGATAATTACCATATTTGTGCCTAGGAAAAGGACAGAAATGTAATCAATTCTGTCCTTTACACACATGCCAAGCAGTCAATTTTAATTTCCTATAAAATTTTGCTAGTGGTAAAGCAGCTTCACATACAACATAAATCAGTCCAGAAAATCTAGAATGCACTTTCAAAGTTCTCTTTTTCACAAAAGTTGTACACTCCAAATCTAAATTGCCATAATTGTTCTTATTGTAAAAAGTTAAATGCCCAATGCTTTCAGGGGTGGTGGTGGTGGTATGTATTATTTTTTTTTTAATTAAAAATTGCAACCTCCTTATCAACAAGGAAGTTTGCAAGTAAGCAGAAAGTCCCTATTCACTAAACCCTTATCTTTATTCTGTCTATATTCCCCAGAGGAAAAAAAATATTTCTGCAGTATCACTTAGCAACAGATTCGGCAAAGAACTTTGGTCCATGATCTCACATAACAAGGGGACTTCTTTCATCTTAAGTCCTTTTGATTGACAGGAAAGTAAATGTTTATAACTGTAGATAATTGCTTTTAGAACAGTTTCTACTGAAAAGCAAAGTCCACTGCCCATAAACATTTTTTCTAGTAAACAATTGGAAGGAAAAAATACTAAATTATATAAGATATGCGATAGAAACGGATAATAACATATGTATTACAGCTGAACAACGGCCATGTCAAAAAGAGAAAGTGTGTGTGAACCTGCACAACCCCATCTTATATAACATGAAGCTAATAGTCTGCATAAAAGGTCCTCCTTCCTAGTTTTATCTCACTCTATCTCCCTGGCTGCACAAGTGAGCTCTGACTAAGATCTGGGTCAGAAGGAGTACAGTAATTTCACGAATATAAGCCACACGGACTATAAGCCGCATCTCTGGGTATTGGCAAACATTTCGTTTTTTGTCCTTAAATAAGCCGCACCTGAATATAAGCCGCTCTGTCGTTCACAACGAGGACCCGCGTGCAACAAAGTTGCCAAATAGTAACAGAATCGCGGCATGGCGGGGGTTTACTGGCTCAGCTAAGGCTGTGCAGGCTCGCCCCGCTCAGGGCTGCCGACGGGGCCAGGACGGAGCCCCCCCCGCTCCCGCGGCGGCGGGCAGGGACGGAGCCCTCCCTGCTCTCGTGGAGGCGGCAGGCCAGGACGGAGCCACCCCTGCTCCCGTGGAGGCGGCAGCGAGCAGGGACGGAGCCCTCCCTGCTCCCATGGCAGTGGCAGGGGACAGGGACGGAGCCACCCCTGCTCCCATGGCGGCGGCGGGCGGGGACGCAGCCTGCCTGCTCCTGCCGCGGCAGGCGGGGGCAGGAGTC
>PYHW01010413.1:1875527-1887551 GCA_013186435.1 Turdus rufiventris | reverse complement strand
CGCCCCCCGTGCTGCCTGCAGGGAGCCAGCTCCACCCGTGGCACAACAGAGTAACAATTTGTAACAATCGCGAAATGCTGGCTTTTACAGGCAGGTTGCTCGACTCGGCACCTCGGTTTCCACTTCAAGGGTTGGAAATATCAGAAAATTATTCACATATTAGCCGCCCCTGAATGTAAGCCACATTTCCGGTGTGGGAGCAAAATTTTACTTAAAGTGGTGCGGCTTATATTCGTGAAACTACTGTACATAGTCTTATTCTGCAAAGTGAATTTTGACTCACACCAACTTCTGCAAAAGTTACTGATGAAAACAGCAGCCAGAACTCAGGTAAAGCAAAATCATAAAATTTTTAGAGAATGCTAATGATAGAAACAAGTTACCTAATTACATTCAGGCTGCACATTCTTAACTGCAGGGCTCAGTTAAGAGCCCAAAAGTCAGTACTTTCAAAATACATTCTCTGCACTTCTGTTTTTTGGGATAATGCATATCCTGCTGATCTATACCTAAGATCTCTGGAGGAACACATTACAAGCATGGTACTGAACAACTGTGTCTGAAGTAGCCGCTAGCCAGCACACTAACAAACATCAAATTCTCCAAAAATTAAAGGACTAACTTGTCCTCCAGAGGCACTAAAGTTTTCTTCAGTTAGACCTAAAACACTTGTAGAAAAAAAAAAAAAAGCCAGATCTACCTTCAAAAAAAAAAAAAAAAAAAAAATTCAAATCTACCTTCAAAAATACACAGAAATGTGTTGATCATTAACCACTTGGCCATCTATTAGAATATCTTACAAAAGAAAAGTACAAATAAGGGCACAGCAATACGCACACACAGGCCTTTGGACAATTACCAAGCTATTATGAATAAGGAAGTTCAGTCTTTAAAGTTAAGTTTTTAATACAAAACTTAGATGAGAGTTCACACCATTTATAAGTATAATCATTTAACAGGACAGTACTTCTGTCGCTGTCTTAAACTCATAATTATTTATCAGTAACTGTCTAATTAACAAAAGACAAAGGAAGCAGCCACTTATGAACATTAACTCCTAAATAAGAAGCATCAGCACTGCCTGGAAATGAAATTGCTACATTTCCTGAAAACACAACTTGATTAAGGGATGCTTACATTCCCCCACTGATGGAACAACCTCTTTGCAGATTTAACTGACTTTACAGCAAAATTTTTGTCAGTCATTCCAACAGATTTTTAAAAATCAAATAATTATTTTTGCTTAAAAATAAGGTTTGCACAATGAAACAGGTTTGTTCTGTTTGAATTCCCAAGATCAATTTCAAAGCAGAGAAAATAAACACCTGGATGTATTTGCTGAGCGATGAAACATAACTGTTTAAACAGAGAGAAGTTAGCTGCAATTTTATCATAAAATAACAAACAGAAAGCATAGCTTAAGGAATCAAATTATTGATTTACAAATTAGCCTTGAGTTGTTCAGATCACCACTCCATATTTCCAAGTATTTCCATTTTGCTGAGTGGAAATAGCCACCTGCTTCCTTGGCAGACAATAAGAAAACAGCAGAGCAAGGAGAAATTTAAATAAGTTATCTGAACATTGATTCAAGCACTCTGAAAAAAAACATCAAGCACAATCATATTAAAATTCAACAAGTATTTCTACTATTCTGTAAGTGGTAAGTATTGCTGCTAATTTGGAAGCTGACACTTTTACTTTCAGCAGTTGCTCAAAAGCCTAAAGTCTTTCAGGTATGTAATGGTTCATTTAAATATTACGGGGAAATAAGGTCACATAGTAAAAAGCATATATCAGAGGGATTAAACTGTGAAAGTACGTAAAAACAGTTTTCAGCAGATCATAATATGAATGCTTCTTTTTTCCAAAACTCTTGGCAAGCATCTCTAAGGTCTAAAAATCTACCCTTTCCCCTTTATGTTTAGTTCCCAGCAAAAGGAAAGGAGAATTAACTGATTTTAAAATGACAGCAGTTACCAGCCCACTTTCCTTCATCTTTTTGGGTTTATTTCAGTGAATGATCAAACAGACACAAGTGAGGGTATAACCAACACTTTGTTGCTCAGCATTTTTAAGCCATTCTTTTTGTGATTAAATTTCTCAGAAGAAATACTTGCAATTTTTGTCCTTACACAGGGAGGATGGATGAGGGGAAGGAGGGAAAAGGAGGAAAAGCAAAAAGAGGAGAGTACAAAGCAAAAATGGTAATTTGAGACCAAAGCGCCCATTCATCAACTATGAGGTAGTATTTAAAGTTATTTAAAGACCTCCTGGAAGCCACTAATTAAGAAATAGAATCGACAAAAATTACAGGAACAGACTGCTAATCTTCCTGATCCAAAGCACTGTAGCCAACACGGTGTCTGAGGACAGTATGTAAGGCTGTAATAAGAAAAAGATCTGTATGTAAGCATTTCATGCAGGGATTAGGAAGGCGTGCTCCCCATACTAGGGAAAAAAATAATAAGAAACAGAATTGTACAGCTCTATTTTCTGAATAAGACTCAATGGATGCTGCAGGGTTAGATGATGGAAATGGAGTAACCATCTGCAGAATGACTTTGTCCCTAGGAAACAGATATTGAGACAGGCAAAACAAAAAATGACAACTGCCTAATCTCCAGGCTTAAGGAAAGACTACCAAAACATTACATTACCAAGAAACAGAAGAGAAAAAGATCTTATGGCTCAAATACAGAACAAGTGGGTCTATAAAAATGTTTTAAAATTAACACCAAGTACTTTAAGTCAGAAATTGCTCAAAAAAAAAAAAATTTACCAGCATGAAGTGTTTTTACAGATCTGCAGCCACTGGCCCCAAGATGAAGCTGAATTCTCTCTGTGCTGCAGCTAGCACATTATCCAATGACCCACCTGTGGGCACTCAGAAAGCCTCAAACAGCAGAATTGGCAACTGAATATGATTCTCTTCTGACCACAAAGCAAAGTATTCTTGAGAAACACTTTTTGAGTCCAGGTGGAAAGAGCTCTTTTAATCAATGTCTCTTCATTTGCCATTCAGAGGTCTGACATGACAGGGTCTTCAAACAGGCATGGCCCAAAGAAGCTCCCTGCCCTTTTTTTGTCCCTACCACAACCCCAATTACAAAATACTGCCTTTTCAGTTGTGCTGTCACCACTTTCTGGAAGGCAGCACTGTGAACCAAGACAAGAAATTAACCTGGATTTAAAAAACAAAACCAAAACCACAAACAAAAGCCATATGCCACAAATCTTCATTAAAAAAAAAACAAACAAAAAACCAAAACAAAACAAAAACCAAAAACAAAACAAACAAACAAACAAACAAACAACCTCAACAAAACATCCATTTCACACAGCTTTAAAAAAGAGCTACATCAGCATAACTGAATGGACAAGCAAAAAGGAAAAAGGATAATTTTATAGTGTAATCGCTGCCAAAGCCCTGGTCCCATAACCTTTGTCTGAAGAGATACAATCTAGTGTGCAAATACATCACAAAGCACTTCAAATATACAACAAACATCCAGCACTCCCATTCAAATGATTCTGTATCTCTCTTGGGAGAGAAGTTAATTGACTTGTGCAAAATCCAAGCAAGGTAGCTTTGAATATGACCAGTACCTACATTTTCTTATTTTTTATTGTCTCATACTCAAGCCACTATAGGTCATGTTTTGTCCTGAAAAAACATCAATCTTAGCTGCATAAAAGGTAGAAAGTCTTTTAATTATCATTTTATATAAATTAGTGGAAAAATATATATTGAAAATAGGACTCTGATTAACACATCTTTTAATGTGGCCTTCCAAGAGAAAAACGGCCTACTCACAGACAGAAAAAAGCCATGATGGGAAAAGCTATGATGGTAAGAGGGTCTTTTTCCTTCTCCATGCAGAACCTCTGTAAACCTTTTCAGCATAAAAATTTGCTAACATGGGCAAAACATACTCAAAGCTTTTGAACAGACAATACTGAGAATGAAGACATTTTCACATTGAAAAGTGTGTATAAGTGCAATTTCAAACACCTTTAAAACCCGCCTTAAAAATACTCAAATATCCCTACGTACCCCCAGTCTGTACAGAATGATCCTCCACTGCCAAGAATCTTACTCAACAAATGGCAGAGCAGCTTTAAACCAATCGGACTGCAGGTCTCATCCAGGTATTCCCTCCAACACCTGCAGAAACACCTAAGTGCCAGCACTCCCCTGTGCAGGACACAATTGCTATTGCAGCGTGTGTAGCATTCTAAAAAGGCCACAAACTTGTGTTCCTAGGGACCTCCGAGTGCCCTGTCAAGGGACTTTCAAGGGACAAAGATAAGATTAACAACAAACAGTTGTTCATTCCAGCTGCATGACAATGCTGATCAACCAGCCCCAGGTAACCCTGAGAGTAAACCCACAACATAACCTTACCCTTCCCTGCATCTTGTCAATTATCTACTAGGAATGAGTCTTTAAGTTATCCAAAGTTCAAAATAATATTATCACACTTGCCAGTGAGGACATGTCCCAAGAAAAGCAAGGCACATAACAGAATATTAGAAGCTGTAAATACAACTGCCGCCAACCATTCTTCTTTTCACTACCATCAGAAAATAGATTTAAACTCTGCATTCAGGAAATAAGATCACAGTGACACATTCAAATGCCTTAGTGCAAATTGTGCCACATATATGGAAATAATTTCTAACATTAATACAGATTTTTCTGTCAAATATGCCATATTATTGAAATCAACAGGGCTGTAATAAAGCAAATATCAGTAGAAGAGTAGAAGATTCATAAAATAGAGCTTAAAAAGGATCTCAATACATTTTTGATCCTATTTTCTCACTACAACTTGACTTAAAAATTTCCATATAAAAACCTGGTTCATACAGTTCTAAAAAACTTCTGCAATGACAACTTCACAGTTACCCAGGAATCTGGAACAGGGCTGAAATACCGTTGTCATTAAGAATCTTGCTCACTTCCAAACTAAATTTACGTTGCTGAAATTGTACTCCAGTATTCTCTTTCCTGCCCGCCCCCCCCACCCAATGGACTTTGAAATTTATTTTCTCTGCAACACATATTAGAAGACAATTATCATATCCCTCCTCAGTTTTATTTTCTCCAGATTAAACAAACCCAATTGCTCTTCCACTTAATAGCTCAAAGTACTATAGCTCTAGGTTACTGTGGAGTCATTTTCTCTCTGCCGAGCTGTTTGTAGTGGTGTGACAATGCAGTGAGGCAAGCCAGACATCAGCCTGGCTTAGGTTTTACCCTGAGTTAGCAAGAGCAAGGATTACACTGCTCCAGCTCACACACCTCAGTACAGTCATACACACAATGCTGCATAAAAGGGAATTCAGAGCAACTGAGACTTCTCACTTTGGATTCCTAGAAAACAAATGCCAGGATCTAAGGAAAGAAAAGTAAAGAAAAGGAAGTATCTGAATGCTCTGTGCAGTTGAGGATGCCTAACCAGAAATTTCAGCCAAAGTTGTCTGGCTTGGAGACTAAAGGGAATATTCGAGTTTATCACTTAATCTTAACTCGTTCTCACTTGCAGACCTGGCTTTCATTCTGACTGCATTCAATCATCCAGGAACAAATTTAAGTCTGGCAAGAGGCACACTTGTGCACATATAGACATGGACTTCTGCGTAAAAGATCTTCAGCACCATCCCCTGGACACTGGCTAAAGCTGCAAATGATATTCTGTTACTCAATTTTCTTAAACATAAAATTTAAGCAGTGAGAAAGAGCCTTATCTAAAGTTATTACTCCTAGATCAGGTGCTACAATGATGTAGAAAAACAAGAAAACTTACAGGATAAATACTACATGCTCCCTTCATTTAAATGAATAAAGTTCATATAGGAAGCAAATCACACATACTTTCAAAAGGAAAAGGAAAGGATTAGGACTAAAACCAGAAGAACTATTTCAACAGTACAGAAACAGAAATATTTTCTGTCCTTGACACTCCCACACATGCTTGCCTTAGCGCACTCCCTAAAGCAAGCACTGCACTGTGTGAAAAGCTGGCCCATGTAAATAAGCCACCTCTGTCCCCATGGGGGAGAAAAAAAGGTGTGTATGAAATATATATCCTGATATTTCAGAGCATGCTTTCTCCATTGTCTTCTTGAAATTAGAAGGGCAATTTTCACATTAATGTGTGAAAATTTCTCAATTGTCACCTGTGCCAGTGTTTGTCCCCATCCCTGAAGTACCCACTGTCATTTGCTAAGAAACAACAAACATAGTCCCTTGTGTACAGTTCTCACTTTAACACACATTCTCCTGCCAATTTCTGTTACAGGCAATTGATGTTTGCTTCAGAAGTTAAATTAAAAATGAAGTTATAATGCAGCCTTCTTGATTCTTAGATCATTGCATGCCTTGAAAATTAGCTTTAACTGTTCATTTCTCCAACTAAGCACTGCTATTTTCCAAGCCTCATGCCTTGAACCATTATGGTACTATTACACTTAGAGACAGACATTCCATATAATCTAATTTAAAAGCGGCCAGTTTAATGCTTTTGGGGTTGTCGTTATTGCAGTAATTATTTGCCAATGCTTACTTAGATACATGAAGTGAAGGAAAACTGTGTAACTACTCAGGTCACTCCTAGCCAACATTTTGTTTCTGGGAGTGTTTCAAGAGTATTAATGGGAATTCACGAGGAATCTCCAGAACATGAAAGGCAGCTCAGCTTGTTCTTTGAAGAACAAACATGGATTTTTTTTTTTTCTCTGACTTAGAAAGATAGCAGATATAAAAAGTGGCCTATAGATGGGAACTCAAGAGACACAGCTAAACAGCAATGATGAACATAAAGCCAGCAAATTCAGAATACTAATGAGAGTTCAAAAAAGGATGAAGGAGACTAAAACCATTCACGTTGAAGGAGAAAATGAACTGGTAAAAAGGATGCATACATCTGAAGAGAATTGAAGTAATTCATGGTGTGCACACAGATTTCCTACACATAGTTAAAAATCAAATTGAAAAGGCCCACCAAAATCATACATATAAGGGGTTTTCAGTCATTCATTCAGTCATTCAGTCAGTCATTCAGGTCTGTCCAAAATCCAAACCAAACATCCTAAGATGCAAGCCTACTATAGCTAATGTATCTGCTTACATGCCTCTCTACGCTAAGCCATAGGGAAGGACATAGGAGTACTGCACTAGATTTTCAGTAAACATACAACTAAACCAATGCAGAATTTTATATATGGTCACTTCCAAGTGCTTTCCAGACAAATCCCACGTAGCACCATTCCCTCTGTATCTGTATCTTACAGCCGCTTAAGCGCTGATCTAGTCAATTGACCCAAAATGTTCTGTTCACAACTCTTATCTGAGATTCATAATTTGTGAAGTACAAGATTTAGAAAATAAATAAAGTTTAGTCCTTGACCTAGCTACACATATAATTGAATTCAAAAAGCTAAGTGTCAATAAGCGTTTTCCTTAAATTGAAATTATTCCTCTTTTCTCTCTAGAATATATATCATAAATGATGAAAAAAACCCACCAATTTTCAGTGAAGTATAAGGAGGAAGAGAACTAGATGGGCAGTCTGTTAAATCCTTGCCTTCAGCAGAATCACAATCACTGAAATGCAAGTTCAGTTTTAATGAGCTAGACACTGGTGCAAACTCTAGGCCAGAGCACAGGAATATTTCAATACCTAACTTCTCATTGATGCTATAAAACCTTAGAGCCTGAATACCAGAGTCAGATGCACAAAACCTGTAAAAATCTGGGCCTATGAATACCCTTCTGAAGTACTAACATGGCTGGTCAATCAACTCCAGACAATACTCCAACCACTTTGTAACCTAAGGAATCTCTGAACTGGAACACTTCTCAAAAAGACCTCAAGCCAAATAGCCAAACACAACTCTTAGAGATACAATCTCACTTTCATATTTATAAAAATATTTTTATCTTTTCACCTCAATATAGTTAGTAAACGATGGCTAATGAAATTATTTTTATAGTTGGGAAACAGACACGTTTTCTATCATCTCTATAAACACATCAGGCAGAAGCACTGCCAGTAATAGCCCACTCAAACATTTTATTCTCAATACTGTGCCTAATCTACCAGGCCATAACACATGGTCAGAGGCAAACTCTTCCAACTCAGAACTCATGGAAAGCTACATGGTAGTAACAAAATTATCCCCTCCAACATCAATTCCTTTCTTAACACAGCATCTTTAGTAATTGAAGCAAAATGCTTTTTCGTTTGGGGGCAAAGGGGAAATTTTTTTTTTTTTTGCTTTCTTTCCTACTAACAATATGAATGCTAAAATTCCAATTTACCATAAAAATGCATGTAAATGTTGTTCATTCAGCAATAAAAGGAAATCTCTGCTGCCACCTAGAGGTGAAATCCTGAAGGAACACAGGGAAAGAAAAATGCATCTCCTTTCTCCTTACTCACTTTCAAAGCCAAACTCTTTCCTTTCTCAATGCATTAAAAAAAAAAAAAAGCGCTACAAATTGAAAAATTCTGATTTTAAAAACAAAAACATGAAAGACGTTTTAGACACTCAGACTACATACCTCCTCTTTGGTAGTGACCAGTGTTAAATGCCTGTGAATGTTAAGTACTAGGCACACAGAGTAGAAAACTCAGCCTCTGGCAGCCTGCAACTTATGGCTGAAATCTCCACACATCCTTGATGGATGCCCCAAATCAGTACAAATTCTCTCCGAACCAATTTATATCATTACCTCAAAAATTGTCTGTCCCTATGAGTTTCATAGCTCATGGACAAGGAAAAACATTTTTCACATACCTTTAATCCACTCCCAGTGGATGCCCTCTCAAGCATGCTAGAGAATTGCCCTATTCACCATAATGCTACATTTCTGCTGTTGTTTATTTTTCTTACCACCATTTATTTTCCAATCTTGAAAAGGTTTAGGGCATGCTATTAATGTTCACTCAGAAGACATTTCATAATTGATAGTCTTTTCCACCTTTTTTGCATTTTGGCATACCCTTTCTTGAGCTGTTTGGACAACACCCAGCAAGACATTCACAGTGTAGGACGGTTTGGATTCACACCGTAAAAAATGATGGGGTTTGTTTTCTTCTATTCTTTTCCTGGAAATTCAAAACCTGTTACATTTTTGACATCTGCCAGTTGCTGAGCAATGAGGATGACTTACAGGGATTCCAAGATCTGTGTTCTGAGTGACAATAAATGTCACTACTCTACATGAACTAGTTTTCCCTACATATATTATTTTTCAATACACATTTTTACTCACTAACATGAATTACTGTTAGCTCTTGCTTCTAATATTCTTCCTGTTATACCAAATGTAAATATTATCATTTCAGTACTATCTTTCTGTGCAGTTTATGAATATGTTGAGTATCAGAGGTGTCTGTGAGATTCAGATGCTATCTCCACTATACTATTAAAAACTAGCTCACTCCTCTGCCACCTCTCCACTTATTAACCTTGAGAATTTTCCTTGGTTTTCCACAGCTGGCGCACAAAATCTGCTCTCACAAGATGCTTTTGTTAGAGACCACTATCGAGGTTTTTTTTAAAAAAACTCACCTAGGTCTTTCCCTCCCACAACAGTCTCATAATTAAACAATCCAATAGCATGTACCTGTAGAACAATATCTGACTAACAGACCTGAATATTATCCCTGTCAAGAAAAGTGGATGTTTTCACAAAATTAGTAACCATGTGGGCAAACATTACTTAACTTACATTTCTACACTTTGATCAGTTCAGCAATTATATTTATTAATCTGCTGTGAAGCTTTACTCCAAAGTGGCATTGCACCCCTCTAGCATTGCCAACAATTTCAGTGGCAGATTGCCACTGATCACGAACAAGGATTGTGCAATTTTAAACATCATCTCCTTCAGGACTCTTAGAAACATACCACACTGTTCTGGGAGATTGTTACTATTTTGTCTCTTTGTTATCACACTTCAATTAAGCCCAGGCTGATTTTTTTCCTTACTCATGATCCATTAAGTACATCTGGGACATGCAAACTTTCCCCAAATTCCTCCAACACTGAACACATGTAATGATCTGACATTGGTTCAGCTTTATTCTATTGAAAACCTTGTCATACATAATTACCTACAGGTAAATGGCAAGCTTTTGATTTGTGATTATTTTTATTTTTTTTAATCAGCCCAGAAAGACCATTACAGCTACTAGGAAGTTTTCTCAAAATGCATTTTAATCTAGCTCATTCTTATTCATAATTAAGTCACCAGAAATCCAACACTGCTTTCTATTGTCCCCATTTAAACACTATTTCCATTCTTGGGGTTAAAAAAAAAAAAAATGAAATTAGGTTCTTTTACACTTATTTTGACTGACAGAGGTATATAAAAATGTTTGTGACACAAAAAGGTTTTCTCGTGAGTAGCATATGTTCAATCCTGGTTTCAGATAATGGTACTTTCCAAACAAACTTCTTGACTTTATAGTTCTTCACCCCTTTTCATGTACGTAGCTTTTTTTTAATATATATTTACTTTTTTTTTGCAATTAAATATTGTGACTATGGTCATTCTGGAGGGAGCATTGTCTCACAAATATATTAATTTGAGTACACTGGTCACTGTCAAAGAACAATCTCTCACAGTAAAGTATGACCTGGGTATTGCCTTCTACTCAGGACTGAAACAAGATTTGCTTCCACATGTGGAAGTTCTCTGATTATTCACCCAGAGAACCCACACAGTTCTGTGCACTGCATCACTCACTCAGCTCCTAGGGCTGATAGTCAGCTGACAGAAAGGAAAGCCCTCTTATTTATACTCTAAGTTTCAATCCATTGAGATTCTCTTGATATTCCCCACTGAAATAGGTAAGTTAAATACAAAGCTTCTGTCTCATTACCAACAAGATAAAGGAAGTTTAAACAAACAGTTCTAAAAGCGGTGCATTCAGGTTTACAAAATGGAAAAAGCACTACCAAGCTGAAAATACAGCTTGTTTCTTCTCCCTAATGCATGATTTATTTTTTCGGTTTATTTCCAGATTACCAATACTTTCCGTCGTTCAATTCCAACTCGGATCCCCAAACCAAAGCCTGCAAGCACAACCAAAGCACCTGTCAAAATTCCTACTGGACATCTCAACAAACCACACCAAGACAGCCCTTCTGGAAAGATACACATTACAAGGACTGTGTCTAAAGCCTGCCTTCAAAGTGGAGGGAGAAGGTAAATAATTTTCTGTGATCTGTGACATTAAAATGGATTTAAGCCATCTGAATCTCAGCAGAAATTGTTTACACTGGAGAAAAATCGGAAACCATGCACATGGCCAGCACATTAAGGGTCACCACTCACAGGACAGCCAAATTTTTAGGAGCCAAATTTTTAGGAGCACGTCTGCAGGGACCATGCTCTGCTCCATTTTTTCTGGGGCAATTCCGGATTTTGCCACTCACAGTACAGGAACACAAGACACAATAAGTTTCTACTATAAATTCAGTTCTGACATGTTTTAAAATAACAATAGTAAAGTTGTTTCAGAAGATTAATAAAATCGTGGTCAATCACATGAAGAGGGGCTGCAGAAGGTGTCATGTTTTCAAAGCTGGTCTAGCCAAGAAGTGTCTCAGTAAGTTCAACATTAAGGTGGAATGAAGAAAGGCATGGAGACATCTCCCCTTGTAAAACATACTGAATTTAGAGAAATGCAGATCCTTGGTGTGCCAAGCATCACTTCAAAAGTATGTTGTGAAAATAAGCAACTCCCTCCTCAAGGAGTTAACTAGTGTGATTACCTCTACTACAAATCATGCAGATGTTATGTTAGGAAAAGAGATGAGAGTTGTCCTGGTTTAAAGGGACAGTATTGCAAGAAAAAAGAAAAAAAAGCGAGAGCTTTTTCTTTCAAGAAATGGATAGTGAAAATCCCCTCCCTCCCAGTTTACTATAACTTGGAAATTCAGGAACTCTCAGGCAAAAAAGGTATGGGTTTTTGGAATAACAGTTCTTTACTGATATATCAA
>PYHW01010413.1:1851790-1869545 GCA_013186435.1 Turdus rufiventris | reverse complement strand
AAGGACAAAGCAGCACTCCACCTTCCGTAATCTAGCCATCGGGCCCAGCCTAGCTATCTTTTTGTCTTGAGCACTTAACGGGTAACAGGGGAGCCGCCCGGCCAGCTTAACATAATAATGGGAAAAATTTCTAAAAACTCCCCCAGCCCACAACAAGAGTCAAGACAGATATTGTTTGCATCAGCTATATCAACTTTCATCATTTGGGGTACAGTATTTAGATTTCAGTTCACTTAAAAAGTATTTTAAAACTGATCAAAATGATTATCAAGCTTCACAGTAAGCTTACTATTCTTGCATTCCTCCACAATTTTGCCCTTCCTTTCAACTCCTCACATTCACTTAAAATACGTAACCGGATTCATCGCTCATAGTGAAAGGGTTTTCTTTTTAACTGAACTCTTTGCACAAGAAATTCTAGTTCATCCATGAGAGAATTTGCCTTTTTGCTTTTCTTAAAGCATAACTTCTTTAAAAGACTTAAAATTCAAGGTTTCCCTTCAGCCAACACACACAAAAAAAGCTCAAACAAAAACATTAGAAGAGACTCCATGCTTGTTGTTACCAATTTGCTGAAAAATAGCAATTGTTACTCTGCAAAAAAAATTCTCACTGTTCTGTAGAATGTTAAGAAAGACTAACAAAATACTACTACTACAGCAAGGAACTCCCACACAAGAATCCTTTAATACCAATTAACACTAGTTACTGCTTTAAAATATAAAAATTTATTTATTTCTCTGGTATTAATGTCTCCCTTGTTTCTTCTTCCCCTAACAGAGTGCATTCCAACAGTCTAAATGGCTCAACTGATAATACGTGGAAAAACTCCTTACACATAGGTGTTTCTTTAAGAACTGCCAAATCCTAATTCCTAAATAGAGCAAAAGCTGGTGGTGAACACAGTGCCATAGCCAGAACTGCAATCCTTTTGCTGAAGCAAGGAGAGATTCTGATGCATTCAGTTACCCCATTTTTCCCTTTCAATTCACTAAAAGTTTAACTTAATCACTGAGACAGTAGAACACATTAGCACAGCTGCGTGACTGTTTTTGCAAACCCACAAGAAACCTATGCTTTTGTCTACAGCTTCACAAGAAATTCTCTAGAAGTACTTAAAAAAAAAGTTTTAAAAGATCAGTCTACTGAAAAATAATTTCAGCTGTGTCCTACAAGATACACCTGTGTTAATATGCAGACATTTCAGAATGACTCTTCCACAGCAAAAAGGAAAGGCTTCCTGTTTTAATCACTAAATCTGCAGCGATCAATTTCTGAGAGTCCATATCATGTATGCTCACATCCCAACACAGCTCACAGAAGCACACCATTGCAGCCGGCAGAATGAATGTACATTGATGGGAAGAAACACAGATTTCAAAAAGCAGCTGTCAACTTGGCATGCTTATCAGAAAGATCTTCAAGTACTGACCAAGTTCTATTACAGGAACAGCAAGTCATCAATTACCCAAACAAAAAATACAAACCTCCTCATATAGAGTCCAGCCACAGACCTCAGCTCTGATCAAGCAACACTGCCCCCACTGAATGCACTACAGTGAAGAGTCTGCCTCTCAACAGCTGCAAATCACATATTGCAAATTGATATTAACTGGCACCCTTCAGTGTACAGAAAGAAAAGAGAACCCCTGGCAAAAGAAATCAATTCCTGCAATAGCATCCTTTGCTTTACAGCCCACACAGGACTTCACAAGCACTGCCAAATCGTCTTCTGTGGTCCCATATTAGACTTCTCATCTATTTGTGCTGCTGATGTACAAGAGTTTTACTCCTGTCTTGCAACGATGCAATTAATTTCTACCTATGAGGGCCATGCCCCTCATAGGTAGATCCTACTTAAGGATCTAAAACTGACAAATGGAGATACTACACTCCTATGGGATTAAAGGTGATACAGAAAGCATGGAGAATGAAAGACAAGGAGTGGTAACTAAAAAGGAGGAAGCTGGAAGAATTTCTGAAAAACAGAAGTCCATCCCTCTCCCTCAGACTGACTGGGAGATGAGGCATACTGGCTACAGGCAAGACCTGGGCAATTACAGCACTCAGAGAATTGCTCTTTTCTGTTCACAGAGGGAAGAGGAGAAACTTAGTGTCCTACACCAGTACAAAATAAACTCCTCCCAATTCCTTATCCTTTCCCTTGTAATTCTGAATGCAATATAAAAATCACATGAAAGACTGGACAAAGTTGAGACACTAACTGGAAAAAAGGAAGATAAGGAAGTCCTGCAGTTGCATGATACAGGACATGAGTAACACTAAACTATGCTGCTAAATAGAGAACAATGCCTAACCACTCCCTCCACAAATCTCATCTCAAAAGCTTGCTGAAGATGCTATCAGGCAAAATTCTTTCGGTTTTTGTCATGTGACAAGGTAAAAAGATGGGTATCCTTTTAGCATTTTTTCCTTGGGTTTTGTGGGCTTTTTTTACACCTATAAATCATTTGCAGGGTAAACATTCGTATCTTAAGGTGAGAGTAATTACCTATAATCTTTAATGTAGACTCTAAAATAATGACATCCAATGATACAGCCAGAAGTAAATTTAGAATTATAAATCCATACACTAGAAGATATAATTGCATATATTTTGTGTTTTCATACTCTCTAGGTGGAGTGTACGAACAATGTTCATACTCCTTTTAAAAGTAGCCTTTTCTAACTACATGTGGCTAAAATCTAAAACACTTTTAAGAGCTGAGTTCTGACGAATCTTCTTAGGTCAGAGCTTATTCTACGGTTAATTTTAAAGGATCTGGCAAAAAATCAGTATTTCAAAATTACATTTTGAATTCTGCTTTGCACCTGCAGTTATGGCAGAGATGTTATTTTTAAATAGGTCAGCAAATGAGGTTGGATAGTATTTTTTTACAAAACTTGATGATTCACAGAAACAAAATTGACCAAGTCTTTCAAAGGTGCTCACTAATGTGCAATTATTTTCTTGTGTTGCTGCCTACATCACACATTGTGAACCCTGATTTTCTCTTTTATGCCAACTGATTTTAAAGTGTTGTACAGTATCAATAAGATGCTGTGCAAATTAACCTTTGATTTTACTTGTCTTGAGTGAAAAATAGCTACACAAAATAAAAGTGACAGATGTTTTATGTTTACTGATAGCTTGTGTCAACTTCATCCAACCAGAGGGATTCCATAAAAAGAACCCTCCAACAAGTTTACAAAGGTGGCTGCAGACAGCAGAGTACCTGATTTGCACCAAAACTCGCCTGTAATCAAAGAATGTTCTTGGAGTAAACAATACACGATTGGGTTAGACACCTCCAGAGGTTATTTTCCACCTTAATTCTTTTAGTAGCGCAAAAGTACTACTGCAAAAATCCCAAGGAATTTTTCATACTTGGAAAAGTTGTCATTCACTTGTCATGCATTCTGACCTCAAAGTCAGATGGTTCACCCACGATAGCAAAAGTTTATAATCAAAGTCCTGCTCTGTATCCAGTTTCTAAAGGAAAGCTGCCAACATTGTAACAATCAGCTAACCATCCACACCAAATGAAACCTGTGGTGGCTGAATGTGCAGGTAGGCTCTTCAGAAAATTCCTATCAAAGAACATTTACCATGGGAACTGGGACTGCTTAAGGAATCCACATGAGACCAAAAATAAAAATTAAATGCTCAGAAGCCTAATTAGGTCTTGTGAGCCCTCTTTATTACATACTTACAACTTTTATATTGCTTCCTCTCTAACTATTCTCCAAAAACTTTTCATAGGAAATAAGCACCAATTATCAAGACACTCAAAAAACTGGAGTCTTTGCAGAGGTGCAGATAACTCCCAGTAATTCCAGCTCTTACCAATATCATATTAAAAAATAAATTTTAAAAACAATCAATAAAATAGGGCACTAGAAAGTTTAAAGTCATTTTAGTTGCCTAGATCTACCTAAATTTTCACACGAAAATGTGTGCATTTACTAAAAGTGCATTACTAAAATGCAAGCATTACAGATAAAACATTTTACAGCTTGTGCTTTTGAGACACGTTGAAAAAATACAAGTGTATGAGCCAAGTATCACAACCATCAGGAAAAAAAAAGAAAAAAAAAAAAAAAAGACAAATCAGTCACAGCACCATACTCCAAGGAGCAATGGCTGGAGAGAACTTTTTAACTCTTGCCCTTTTACAGTTACACATGGCACGGGTGATGCCAGCACCTCAGTGAGCACATGGGTGAAGCTTTTCAAGTCCCAAAGATCTTCAAGTACCAAACTTTTCCCTCCAAATCCTCTACTACGGATTTACTGTTTCCTAGGCCTTACAGAACTGCAAATAAGCTCATGCCGGTAATGGCAAACACAATCACAGAATATTCTGAGGTGGAAGGAACCCACAAGGATCATACATGATGCAAAAAGTCTTTCATCAAACAAACTCCTGGGAAGAAAATACAGTTTGGAAGGTAAATGAATGCAAGGGAGAGCTGAGCTCTGAATTCAAAGCAAGAGGTTTTCCCTTCCCCTCGCCCCGCTTTTTCAAACTTGAACTTTTGTTAAGTGGGTTCCTGTTGTTACCCAGGTACTGCTATTTTCCTTCGCCGCTCCATCGTCTATCCCAGGGCTCACTCAGATAGAGACTGGACATCACCTCGCTGCAGACATTCTGCTCACAAGCAAACCCGCCCTCGGAATCAAGCACGGAAAAGCACGCACAGGGGGAAAGAGAGTGAGTGGAAAATCTGGAGAAGTAAATTGAAAGCAGAGAAGGGAAAGGCGGAGGGGGGAAGTGGAAAAAAAGCCCAAAACCAACGAAAAGGAAGGAGGGCAGGAAAGGAGGGTAGGGAGGCTGGCTCTCGGACAAAATGCTTCAATCCCAGCGCGAGGAGCGAGCTCCAGGAGAGCAGTACCTGGCGCGTCGCCCGCCCCGGTCTCGGTATCCCACCACGGCTCCTCCAGCGTGTCCCCCATGCCGCCGCTGCCGCGCCTGCGCACTGCGCGCGGGGCGGGCCGGGGGCGGCGCTGCCTCGGGCCCGGCTGTGCCGCAGCTGACTTTACATCGTACAGAGCAGCCCTTTGAAAGAGAAGTACGCCTTTAAATGCGTGCCGGGGAATTTTTTATCCTTTTTTATTTTCTTTTGTTTTTTAGTGGAAGAAACAGACGTGAGAGAAGGGCGAAAGGAATTAAAACTATTACCCCTTGCTTCACAACATTCACTTAATGGCTTCAACCCGGTGTCATCCTGTAAAATACCTACTTTGAGGTAATTCACGTAATCTTTTCTGAGGAGCAGATAGGTGCCTGCAGAAGGTGCACGTTACCTTGGAATGAGTGTTGCCGGCGCTTTGGGGCCGGAGCGGGCAGGGCAGGCGCGCCCATCCTGCACCTCTGCCCGCAGGAGCCGCCCCGCTCCCAGCCAGGCACATCCCGAGCCAGCCGCGCGAGTGGAGCAGGCAGTGTACAGACTGCAATTGCTCGTAAGGCGGTACTGTTACTCCATGGATAAACCGCTCCTATGATTTTTCTCAACTTCCATTGAAGTATACTATTTTCTCCCACTTTGAGGGTGCAGGTGGGTAAGGAACGTACGTGACAGAGAGCACGAGTGTTGTTCTGCCCTGGGTTGCTAATGGACGTCACCAAGTGATTTTTAGCCCTTGGAAACTGCGTGAAACGTGAATTTCCCCGACTCGCTGAGTTACATCCAACCTGTGGCATATTAAACACCGTGGGGAAAGTCACTTAATAATCAAACCTACATCTGGCAAAGCAGTACAGCTTTATGAAAACCAAAATCATTCAAACATCCGCCAGAGCGCCCGCCCTACCCCGCTCCGGGCGCTGCACAGCCGCTCCCTCAGCGGCTGAGGCGGCCCCTGCCACCGTCCCGCCCCCTCCCGTGCCCGGCTTCCGCGCTTTGCGGCCCGCGCCCTCAGCCCGGCGGGCGGGGAGGCGGGGACAGCGGCTGGGAAGGGCACGGGCTTCGGGAGCAGCAGCCTGGCGGAGGAAACGCCTCCGGAGCGCGCTTTACGGCCGGCGAGCGGGCACGTCAACAGCTATGGCGGAAGGGGAAGAGGCGCCGCCGCCACCGGGCAGCTGGTGAGTTGTGGGGGTGTGCGTGCGCTCCCTCCCCTCCGTAGCGGGGACGAGCCGAGAGAGGCCGGAGCGCCCCGCCCGCCGCCGCTCTCCCCCCGGGACCCGCCGCGCTCGGGCCGTGTGCGGGGTCGCGCTGGGAGCCCGCCGGGAGCTCCCCGCAAACGCCGCCGGCGCTCGGTGGCTCCGGGTCCCCGGAGAGGAAGAGGCCCGTCAAAACACGGGCGAAGCGAGGGCCGTGCCTAGCCTGGAGCCAGCCGCTTGCTCCAGTGTAAAATGACAGCTTTAATGTGTGGTAGGAGCTACTCCAGGAGTCTGCCTGGAGTTGCTTTGTTCAGTTCAGCTTCCCCTTTCGCTGCGTGTCTGCTCTCAGGAACAGGTGACAGCAATGGGTCCTGTCGCGTTTTCTGAATGATTTTTCTCGCCACCCTCCTTTAGCACAGCTATTACTTATAATGGATTTTACATTGAACCTCTAGGGCAAGAATAGAGACTATTTCTGGAGCGTGTATAGGATCATTTTGATGGTAACAGTGATGTGATTTTAGTATTTGTTGCATGCATATTCACTCGAGATTGCCAAGGGTTAAATAAAAATTGTTTAAACACTGAAGCTATTCTTACTGTACCCAACTTCTCCATTTGCATCTTCGCTTTGTTTTTGTCCCTGCGCTTCTGCATTGCATGTGATTTCTTTCTGTGGCTCTGTGCCACACCATTGCTCTTTGTCCTTTCCACGTATGTGCTTTTTGAGCTGTTACTTTACAGACCTGCTTTTTATTATCACTTCCAATCTGATATTTTTGCTTTTAGGCTCTATTTGATGTGGGAGATTCAAAGTTTCCTGGAGACTGAGCCTAGCCTTCTTTGTGCTTAGTTCTCTCACTGTAAAGAAGCCACAACACACACATAGATGTAGGTGGAACCTCCTCTTTGTCTAGGTTGGTTCTACAAATACAGTTCTTGGTTTAAACAACTTTGTATCATTAACTAGAAAATTAAAGTTAGTTGGTGTGACTTTTTATTCTTGTTTTTTTTCTTTTTTCTTTTCTGCCTCAACATTTATAAAGCTTTTTCTATAAGCATAGTGTTGCATAAGCATTATTTCTAAATAAAGACCTGTCTGTTGGGCCATATAATTACAAAGCGAGGAATGGACTCTCTGACAGTGCACTCTTGACACTTTGAAATATAGCCCTGGACATTGAATAAGAACCATACCTCTGGAAAAAAATACTTCAGATTACTTCCATTACTACTATTGGAATAATGCTGCTGTCTCCTAGATCACAACAAACTTATCTAGAATTTCTGTTAAGGATGAGGACGAGTGTGTTTCCAGACACATTTCAAGTCACAGCCTGCATTATTGATATTCTGATTGGCAGCTTCAAAACTATAGTAAACTATGCTTGATGGTACTAGAAAATGCAAACTTGAAGGCATTTGTTAAAACAGATTTAAGTCTTTATGGGAACAATTAAAGAGTTTTATGCTTAAATGCTACATTAATGTGTGAGAGTGCATCCTGTCACTAGATTTGTGAATGACAAATTTGCATTCCTTATTGCTTGCTTAGAAACTTCATGTGGCTTTCTGGGCTTGTTTTCCTGTTTTGGTTTTTGTATAAAAAACAGTTTCAATGAAGTATTTGTGTTTACATTTATGGATTTAAAGTGTTGTCTTCATATTTCAATGCTATGAGCAGTTGTTATTGAAAGAGCTTTTTGGTGTAAATCACTACACTATCATATTTTGAAGTACATAGGATTTCAACTTTAAAAAGTACCCAAACATATAATGGATATAGTGATACATATGTGTGCCTGAGCTTTACTGAGAGCAAAACTGGCAGTGCTGATTCCATGTCCTCTCTTCACTTCCTTAGAAGGATTAAAAGCAGATGGAATTTTGTGTTTATGAGCAGCACCTTGAATGTGTAGGATCCAGATGTGCTCACCAACATATAACTCCCTGTTTCTTTTCCCTGTGTTAACTTGTCATGCAGTGCCAGTATAAATGATTTGAGTGGGGGGAAAGTGTCACAAACTAATTATGAATTAAACCCCTCAACATCTGTACTGACTGCTTGGTGTTTTGCTCAACAAAATCCAGGTAACTTTGCCACTGCACAATAAAATAAAATTAAACCAGCATCCCCACCACCCCAAACTTATGTATAGAGAAAGATGAGAGTATTTCTTTTTTCTTCAGTAAATACAGGAAGTTATTATCACTTTTGCTTTAAAAATGGGCAAAATAATTTTTAAATCATAGACGTTGCTTACCAAATGTTTCTTTTGAGCTATTTGGCATATACT
This sequence comes from Turdus rufiventris, assembly GCA_013186435.1. NCBI lineage: Eukaryota > Metazoa > Chordata > Aves > Passeriformes > Turdidae > Turdus > Turdus rufiventris. The sequence goes on along the minus strand of PYHW01010413.1, from coordinate 1,861,144 downwards.
CAAAAGCTAATTTGAGAAATTGCTAGCACTATTTTGTTCTGGAAGACATATCTGTCCAAAGCTAACAATGCTGTAAAACACAAAGGAGGCAGGCTGCTTTCAAACTGCCTGCTCATTTGTTTATTTTAATCACTATTTCAGTCAATGCAATACATCTAGTCAGTAGACTGTATAGACAAAAATAAGATGACCTGTTATTAACCACAATGTTTGTAATTGAAAATTATATCTTTTTCGTGCCTTATTTAACAAGGAAACTGCTGATTCAAACCTTATTTTTCTTGTTCAGATTTTCAAACAGATTAATGGTTATGAATTAATTTCTAAAACCTTTTTGCAGATGTTTATTTAATATTCAAGCTTCAGGAAACTTGATCAAGTAGTAATTTTTAAGATCTATACTTGGGAAATCAGGACCTGAAGTAACTAAATATAACTGTAACCACAGATGGAATTGTTCCTGTGCATTTAACTTTGCATTGGAATAACTCATGGTCCCAAAATGCACTGCAACTGCCTAAGACAACAGGGTGACAAATCTGGTTCCCATATATCTTTCCCATTCTCACAATCCGGCTAATTAGTACTTGGAGGCATAGTTTTTCTTCTGAAAGCCCATAAATAGAAAAATCCTTTCCAGTTAAGCATGAAATTGAAGAAAAAAATGTCAGGGAATTGTTTTTCTCCAAAATTCTGTTGGAGAATGAAAAATGGTTCAGTGGTGTGCTGGATACAATGGATATCTTGAAACAAATGTGAGGGGTTCGTTTTTGTTTGTTTTCAATAGAGAACAAACATTCATTAATTTCAATTCAATATAGCTCTTGTTGAGGCTTTTGCCTGGTAGTCAGGAAAATCCTGAATTAAAAGTAGGAACCGTAGTAACAGCCTCTATAAATGTATGAAATTGATTATAGTATTATTAACACTTTATGTAGTTTATTGATCACTTACTATTACCTTTTCCCTGCTGTTCACATTCCCACACTTTTAATCTCTCCACTAATGTTTATGAGTGATTATTACCAAGTATCTCAGTTGTATATAAATAATACTTAGAAAAAGTGGCTTAAGCTGAATTCCCAACAGCTGATCAATTTTTCTTGCCACCAGTTTACGCATCTTAAGTTACAAAAGGTCCTGTTCAATATTTGTGAAGATAGCTACTTATTGATTATAATATGTCACCAGACCGACATGAATGTAAGAGATTCTTCTGTAAGTATGGAAATTTACTGATACACTGATAGAAACATTTTGTATTATGACCTTTTGAACAGTATATCATGTGGGAATTTATCTTTCAGGCCATGGCTTGGGTGTAGGCTGGAATTCTACACATCTTACCAAAATTTTGGGTAGCACCTAGAAACAAGCAGCGAAGCCATGGCAGAGCAGAAAGTACAGTGTTCAGGTCTGGAGGAGTTTGCTCACAGGGAGAAGTGCTGCTTTGTATTCAAAATAAGTGTAATCATTGTCCATGGGAACTGAAGACTTCCTAGCTGCTCTTCACTCATGAAAGACAAGGATCCAGATTGCTAGCAGTTTACTGGATTATTTATAGAACAACTGACAGAAATAAGGTAGAACACAGTGAGTGGACATGTGTTAAAGCGTTGAAATCACTTTCATGTTTTGTACTTTGCATGTAAGCCTAAATATAAAGTTTACTAGAAAAGAATTTACTTAATCTTTGGAAACTCCTTACTACAGCCTGTGAGCAATCTTGCAGTTGATGAAGGAAATGAGCACCTAATTGAATCACAACAGAACAAAGTATTCCTCCCCCCCCCCCCCATATTATTTCATTTAACTCCTTGTTGGTAATGCATCACATCTCTTCATGTGGCAGATAGGCATGTCAGTGTCTTGCTTTGTGAGATGAAGTAGTAAAACTGGCATTTGCCTCTCATCAGTGGGGGTGACATCACTTGGAAGAAGTTTTTGCAAATAGTAATGTGTTGTCAAACATCAGAAGCACACATTTGCATCATGTTAAGTTGGTGTTAATCTGTGCACAGCTTCTTGAATGCTGGATACTGGTAACTGGTAGAATTAGTACTTGTGGGTTTGTGAAACATTCTTTGCCAGCTGATTCTGTAATTAATGTAGATGTAGTTTTAAGTGTTGTTTCAAGTAAAAATTACTTCTTTATTCTCAAAAGAGTTTCTTTGGACGACATTTCTGCTTGAAATAGAACATGTACACAGTTGTTGTATTCATTTCTACACACCTGTTTGATACTTGGATATAGCTGTAGCAACTAGTTGTACTTTGTGTGCTGTAATTCAAGGCCTGACTGTTGCTCTCCAGTCTGTTTCATATACAGTGTTCACAGAAATGTGCAATATGTCTTCATTCTCTCCAGCTGATGTTTGATTTTGGCTCTGTTGAAGCTAGATCATCCTAGAGTTCATGCGATTCTGCTGCGAACTAGGAGGTCTGTTTGTGTAAATGTCCTGGAAATACTTGATTTTTATTCAAGGGTAACTGATCCATTGATTTAACTTTTCAGGCATTGACCGTTATGTACGCAACTGAACAACAGGATAGGTGATGGAAGTGCAAGTGTACTTCCATATTCTGCTTTCCCTCCATTTCTGTCTCGGGAATGAGATTGGCAACCTGTGCAACCTATAGCCCTATACAAAACAGACATTGAGATTTTTTTTTTCTTTTTTTGTAATACTAAAAATGTGACAAAATAAGGCAAATTAGTCTCTCTTTAATCTGTGCTTTCTTTCATCCAGATTTGCAAAATTACTTGAAGAAAATAGAGTTGTGCCCCAGTGTATATTTGAAATATGATTTAAAATGCAAACCAAAAAGTAGCGACAGAGAACCTGGCTGATAGAATGCGAGGAAAGAGCTTACTCTTCATACCTGTAAATAATTAGAGAAGTCTTGTCTTGAGTAAAGCTAGTTAAATATCTGCATACCTTCTTCCAGATCGGAGATTTTAATCTATTTGTCCTGAAGAATGTTATTTAGAAAATCAGAAATGTGTGTTTGAAATTTTCAGGAGACCAAACTTGTGAACTTTTATATCAAGGTGTTAGTTGTGGAAATTAAAGTGGTTCAACAGCTGACATTCTTTTTCTGTGGCTATTTGAGTTGACTGCATGATAGTCATGGAGTAATTGAGAATTCCATTGATAAGACTTCAGCATCTGTTACTCCATGTGTATTAAAAGGTGTGTTATTCACCAGGAATCCATCTTCCCATGTGAATATCTGTCCAGGAGAAACAATCATGTTCTTTGTTTTACTCTGGCTATAAACCCCCTGGATGTTTGTTTAGCTCACCAGGTATCTGAAGCAAAGCCTTTCTTAAGGCAGATGTCAGAGCAAGTAGAGAAGAGTTAAGAGGATATAGCAAGGGAGTTTTGCCTACGGGACCTATGTGTCACTGCCATTGCTATTTTTCCAGTGAACCTGTTTTGCCACTGCTCTGCTACATGATATTGAAATCCTGAAATCATCAGATGTGGTTCTCCCATTACTGACAGCATGGAAACATTGAACCAGTCTGCAGAAGCTGTCAGAGAGATTGTAAAGTAATCATTCCTGAATGCTGAGTTCCTTCTTATCTATAATGCTTGTGAACTTTTGTTGTCTTACTACAGCAATCGTCATTGTTTTTCTTGTCAATTGTGTATTTTGCTACTATGTTATTAACATTTTTGAATGTTTTAATTCAGACTTGTGCATATGTCCACACTTAAAATACTAGAACTGTATAGTTAAATAAATCTGAGTTTGACTAAAAGGTCTTTTCCCATTTCAGGGAAAGGTGAGGTTAAAAGCTGACTGTTCTAAACGTTTGAAATAAGTGTTCTGTTTTCTAGGACATCTAATATTTTATTTAAAGTAACTCCACCATCTAATTTAGGTGTAATGTTTGCTTTGTGTGTGTGTGTGTGTGTGTGAAAACTTGCTGAAATTGAATGTTGCTGAGAGTTGTATACTGCAACTGAATTTGCATTTTTATTATACATTTTGCAACCTTGTCACTTAATGAAAATGAAAAAGCAAACTTCATTTTTCTTGTACAGTAATTTCATTACTATAAGGTGCATCCTTTTGACTAAAATTTTGGTCCAAACCCGGAAGTGCACCTTATAGTCCGGTGCGCCTTGTATAATGGACAAAGTTCGGAAATTTGCAACCCGGAAGTGTGAGCTGCGAGCCGAAGGGAGCCAGCAGGACCACAGCTGCCAGGTGGAGTCGGGGCTGTGGGGCTGCAGCTGCCAGGTGCAGGGGGGCCTGCAGTGCCCCTCCTGCCGGGTGCAGGTGGGCCCGGGGACCCACAGCACCGCTCCTGCTAGGTACAGACGAGCCCGGGGGCCCATGGCTGCTGGGTTGAGGCGGGGCCTTGGCCAGCAACCATGTGGGGGGAGCTGGGGGTGGATCCTTGCCAAAAAAACAACAACAACAACAACAACAACAACAACAAAAAACATAAAAAAACAAACAAACAAAAAACAAAAAAAAACAAACAAACAAACAAACAAAAAAAAAACAAAAAACAACAAAAAAAAAAACACGCCTTATAGTCCGGTGCGCCTTATATAATGTACAAAGTTGTGAAATTTGCCGACTCCGGAGTTGTGCCTTATGGTTGTGAAATTACTGTATTTAAGATGAATGGAATTACAAGTTGAACAAGCAGCTTTAAAGTAGAGGAATAAATAACATATTGCAAGTATTTATTTTTAGTAATTTCCAAGTTGTCTTATACCTTTGCGTATGTGTGGGATTTGTGTGACAGTAGCCTTCAGTGTACGTAAACATTGAAAAATACTAAAATTGATTTTTTAAAATTGCATTTCATTATTTTAGGATAAAGGATCTTGCAGATGCTCTAGAAGAAGGAGGTTGTGATCTTGAAACTGTGAGAAACATCATTCAAGGAAGGCAATTGCCTGCTGATCTAAGGGCCAAAGTCTGGAAGGTAAATATGAGCTTAAATCAAGAAGCAGGAAATATTTGAAGTTGTGCTTCATTTGAGGTAGAAGATTTAATTGCCAGGCATCTCTGCAGAAGAGATGTAGTACTGGAAGTTTAATAGGCATCTATGTTGATTCAGTTTAAAAATAGTTCTTTTTTTTTTTTTTTTTTAATTACTGAGTTCAGTAATTGAACAACTGCAAAAAGACACTGAAATGTTTACAGGGCTTTCTATTTTTGTTTTCAGATTGCACTTAATGTTGTAGGAAAGGGGGACAGCCTAGCATCCTGGGATGGCTCCTTAGACTTACCTGAGCAGAGTATAATTCACAAGGATTGCCAAGAGCTAATTGGTAAGTTGTGTTACATTTAGATCATCGTTTTGAAAACTTCTGTATTCTCAGTTGTCTTAAGACTTTATTTCAATTAAATGATCGGAATTATATTTACATTTTGGAGGAAGATTTGAGGAGGAAGATGAAAGAACAGATGAAAATCAGTAAGAAACCATAAGAAAACAATAGTATCTTACCTGTACACAGGCTCTGGGGGAGTGACATCATGGGAGTTTATAGTATTAGCTTTTAAGTGATAGTTTGCATAGTCAGAAACCTTTGTGACATAAATACGTGGTAATTGTTTTCCAGGCTCCATCTTTTAAAGCAGACATTCTTTATTTACTGTCCTTCAAGTTATTAATTGTGGAAGGCCTGGTTTTTAATCGGAAAACCTGCTGTAGCATGAAAATGCATATAACATTTGAGAGAAGAAATACATTAAACATTTGGGACTTCAAAAACCATTTTAAAGAAAGATATTTTTAACAGCATTTTTACTGAAAATGGAAGGCTGTGTTTGTACAGGCGAGGTGCTGCCAGGACAAAGGAAATAATACTCTGGTATGCCTTCAAGGAGCTGCCACAGGATCTGCTTGGCTGCTCATGGCAGAACTGGTCAAACCCCTGATGTGATGCAACAGCATTGATATCAGTGATCACTTGATGGAATCAATGCTGACTCATAAGTCAGGATACATCTTATGATTTCAATAAGAGAATCTTCTATTTTATTACCCATCACTTTATTCTTGTGCAATCGAAAATTAAGGCAGAGGATGGAGTTGGTGCATGTATACATACCTACCATTTCTAAAATGCAGTTCTACACTTTCTAGCCCTAAAATCTAATATGACTTTTTTTCCTTCTCTCTGTCCTGTAAAGGAAGGAGATGGGATTGGAATTTCCACTCTATTATTTAATCACAGTCTCTCTTCAGGAAGACACAAAGTGTCCTGATTATATTCATAACATACAAAATCAAGCACTTCCGTGGCTATTAGTTCTCTTTTTGTGTTTATTGGCAAATATTTTATGATATGTAAGGATTTAAACTGATAAAGAGAACAAATGTATAGTTACTCCAGAGAGAAGGTTATATGGAGACTTCAGTTTCTTCTTGGATTAAGTGTCTCTATTTCAATGTTTTAGCAAGTGGTCTCCAAATTTAAAGTATATCCTCAGTTGACATGTGAGTTTTATGTACTGTGTCATTTTTCTGAGAGGTAGAGAAAAGGAATGCCAAATATTGACTGGCTTTGATGGGAAAGTATTAAAGACTTTTGTAATAAAAAAAATTAACAGTAATGAGACTCATGGTCTTCTTGTAACTGAGGAGGAAAAGATGTTTTCTAGAAATCTAATGCCATTATATTAATATAGTGTGTACAGATCTCTTTCCCCCATCCTGGACATAAAAAAATGTGATATATAAGTTAATATTAAAATTTAAGTCTGTAAGCCTAGCTGATCTCAAACTTGTAATTTGAATAAATTTGCCTGTCAGTCAGCTTTTGAGGAAATGAATGTATGTGTTGTGGGTTGATCTATGTTGAAATTCAAATGAATTTTGTTCTAGAGTTGAGCCTAAGTTGTGTGCTAAGCACATCAAATAGGAGTAGAAGAGGAGTATTCTGTGCATGAAAAAAATCTACCTCCTTCTTTCATAGAGATTATGGAAACCTCAAATTTCTTTCATCCTGTTGTGGTATTTAAATGATACTTAAGTGTCTTATGCTTTTATAAAATCACTTCTACTTTGATACCTTTTTTTAATGCCTTTCTATAAGAATTTAATCCAAATAGCCAACTTTTTGTTTGTCTGGTTTTGTTGGCTTTTTTTCCACGATCAGTCCCTGTTGGTGCAATTGTGCTATGAAACAATCTCATTCAATTTCTTTGAAAAGCCTTTAACAAAGTTTATATTACTGTGCCTATTTCAGAGCAGTTGTCGGTGCCAGAAGAAGAGAAGTCAGTATTAATTTTGGATATTGAGTCTGTTATTACTTTTTATTGTAAATCACGCAATGTTAAATACAGTTCTTGCCTCGGCTGGATACATCTCCTCAAACCTCTGGTGCACCTTCATTTGCCTCGCAGTGATTTGTACAACTGCTTCTATGCTATCATGAATAAATTCATTCCAAGGTAAACTCTTTCTTTTCCATATGTACTATTTTTATTGGCAGTAGGAGGATTCTCTGAAAGATGTGCATGTTGGTTTTGGCTAGAGTAGCACTGTTTGTAGCCATGTTGTCAGATTCTTTCTTTCATATTAGCATAAATTTCATTACCTGTTGGTTTGAAATCCGGGAGATGATGGGGCTGATTGCAAAGAGTTAGTGTGTGACTGATCTAGACTCAGTATGCCTTTTAAAGAACTATCCTTTCACGCAATATCAAAAACATTTGTTTATGAACTAACTAACGTAGGTTATGTGAAAGTGTTTTTTTGTTCCCTTTCCTAGCATTTTTGGCATCTAAAATACTTCTGTCCCTTCAGAAACAGTAATTCATAAGCAGTAATTAAGTCTCGAAATCCCTAGAAGTAGTTAATATTTTGATATTTTCTGTATGTTCTATTGAGTTGGGACTGAATTTTTTTTTAAGTTGCTAGATGTTTTTAATGACATATAGTGAATTTGAGCTTTTCATGCTGTTATGTTGGTGCTCTCACTAAAATAGGTTTTCATGTGTGTTGGAGCACCATGACACTCCAGCAAGGCTGGATAGTCTGTAATTAAAGATCTTACTCTGCCTGGAGAGGAGATTCCAGCTTGGCTGATGGATATGTGCCCAAAATATGAGAAATGCATGTTTGGTGTTGTGGCAGGAAGCATTTATCGGTTCTGTCACTTGACTCAGCTTGTGTCCCTTTCTGCTCTGAGACACTCTGTGAGCTGTTTGGGGATAGTGGTGTTACAATCACATAACTCATGTGCTTTCAGCTGTAGAAGGCTTGCAGAGTATCTGGGATTTGAGCTTCTCTGTAGGAATCTAGGTGCTATTTCAAGGAGATGTAGACTATTTCCTGTTTTTTTTTTTTTCTCTTGAGTGGGAGAATAAAGACATAGAAGGGGAATTTGTAGTAGATCGGCGAATCTCTGCTCCAGTGGTACCATGCTTGCCTTGTTTTGAGATGTAAATCTGTTTTAAACACTTCTGTATTATATAATCTGTCAAATATTGACAGTATTTCATTCTGCTGCCCTGTTAATTTAGTAGTTTAGTGCTTGTGGGTTTTTTGTTGGTTTGATTTGATTGGTTGGTTGGTTGGTTTTTTGACTCTTGAGGCTAGTTGATTTCATGATCAGTCCCTGTGAATGAAAACAGCTATGTACAGGAAATTACATAATCACATATAGTAAAGAATTGCTGCTGTAAGTCTGAAAGCTTCAATATTGCAGAGAAGTTTATTATTTTCATTGCTACTTTTTAGGGACTGTTTTATGAAGGGAAGACCCTTTCATCTCTTTAGACTGTTGCTTCAGTACCATGAGCCTGAACTCTGCTCCTTTCTTGATACCAAGAAGATGACTCCAGATTCATATGCACTCAACTGGGTAATAAAGTGAAAGTAGGGAAACATAATGAAAAATAAATTTCTGTTAAAATTTAAGTACATGTTGCCAGTTTATAGAAGAGTAGTACAAGCAGTTAGAACTGTGTATATTAAAATAAATTGTATGTTTTAATATAGTATGGGCTTTTTTTCATTTGTGTTTAGCATGAGGTATGAGGTCTTGTTAATGTCACATTTTTATTGTACTGGGTGAGTCTTTATTGAGCCACTGGTGTTAGGAACCTCATCGGTGTAAGGAGTAAGAAAGAATGAAAGCAGCTGATATACTCAAAAAGCAAGAAGCCCTGGTGTTTGTTTTCATTGTGGGCAGCTGTATGTTGTAGATGTAGGTAAACATCAGTCTGACAGGTCTTTTAAAACTGAAGTATGAGTTGTTTTAAAACAACTTTCCTGCTAGGACATATATGTACAGTAATTTCACGACTATAAGGCGCACCCTTTTGACTAAAACTTTCCCCCAAACCCGGAAGTGCGCCTTATAGTCC
>PYHW01010413.1:1823264-1843185 GCA_013186435.1 Turdus rufiventris | reverse complement strand
CCTTATCTGATCTACAATGTTGCAAATTTTGCTGACTCCCGGGGGGTGCGCCTTATAATCAGGTGCGCCTTATGGTCGTGAAATTACTATACTTGTAGATGTGGTACTTGGGGACGTGGCTTAGCAGTGGAAAGTTGGCAGTGAGAGGTTGATTGGACTTGGTGACAAGGGTCTTTTCCAGCACAAATGATTCTTTGATATAGTGTGGTTTTTAACCTAGATCAAAAATCATTTAGGAAAAAAATTTCCCTGCCCCATGTGGCTGGTATGCTTGCCTTAATTGAATGTCTTACTCAGTGAAGAAGAAATAAGGATTTTAAATTATGAAGTAGTACAAATAGCTGATAGTATATTAAAAAGGACTCCATGAAAAATTGATTAGATTTAATTTTTATTAAATTAGATTTGATCAGCTCAGAGATATTTATTATTGGAATTAATGGTCCTTCATGAACCATGGTGGATGAATGTGACCAAGTTCATCCTTGTTTTTAGAAGTTCAATGCTAGGAAAATATTATAGGGAAAAATCTTAGTGATGAAATGTCATTAATAGAATTGCAGTGCATTTTATATTCCTATATGTGCAACGTACACAGAAATTATTGGAAGGAGGGACAATGGGGGAAGAAAGCACTTTGGAATCCATTTAATTTATAGTTAGAGGAAGTAGTGAGATTTAGGATCTGTGTAATAAAGCAGCAGCCTTTATCTCTAGGAAAAACCCAGTTAAAATTCAGCCTTATTGATGGCTAGGTTATGTACTTGTGACTTTGTCATTCATCATTTAATCCACTCTACAGACAAGAAAATGAGAATCCCTTCTGGCTCCTCCCTGCCCCCTCAATCCAGTTACAGGTCAAAATTCCCTTACAAGTTTAAATAAGTACCTGCCCCACAAACACAGGTTAAAATTTTAGCTGTATTGAGAAAATCCTTGTTTCTCTGTCTCTTTCATATAGAGCTCATGTTTTTACATGCATAGTTAGCCTTCATGTATCTCAGCCTTAACATTTTGAGAGTACAAAGAATCACAGATACCTCCCTGTACTCTCAATTGTAATTTCTTTTCCGAGATCTTGATAAGTAAATGAGAAAAAGCTTAGTAGGGAGGCAACAAGAGGAAGACTTTACTGGCATCTAGAAATTCTAGGTAATTTAAAGGGTTTCAAATCTCTAGAGTTTGAATGTGTTGTGCCCAAACATGTGTAAATATGGAAACCAGTCCCACTGCAACATGAAAGTTGCAAAGACTTGTTCCACTATTACTTGATGCCTTCAGAAATAAACTAGCAAATGTTCACTGTATTTCTTTCCTGGGGAGAGCGAGTGGGGTGAGGAAGCAAAGGACCATTCACAGTGTTCTTCATGTATCATTGAGGTCTGGGTGAGGTTCCCTCTGTGTGTGGGTGTGTGTGTGTGTGTGACTTGCACAGTGCTGATGTTGCCTTTCTTGTCCTCACCAAATTGTAACCATTCTCAAAGCTTGTCTCCTTTTACAATATCTTGGTGTCAAATAGCATTTTTTGTTTGTTCATTCCACAGATGCTTCAAAACCCATCAGAATTTGCACAGTCTGTAAAATCCCTGTTAGAAGCACAAAAACAATCTATTGAGTCTGGCTCCATAGCTGGTGGGGAGCATCTCTGCTTCATGGGAAGTGGCAGGGAAGAAGAAGATATGTATATGAACATGGTGTTAGCACATTTCTTACAGGTACAAGTAAATTGCCATTGATTTAACAGCTAGGGTAAAGGGTGTCATTGATGGTAAATGGGAAAACATTTTCTCCTTAAAATCTGAACTGGTTTTTACATTACTTAAGTTTATAGTTTCTAGTAAACAAATTTAACCCCTGTTCCATTACCATACTTGCCAAACTTATTTCACAGGTTTTTGCTCTGATCAGAATTATCTTTTCTGTTGCAGAAAAATAAGGAGTACGTAAGCATTGCCAAAGGAGGCTTTATGGGTAAGCTTATTAATAATGAACTTTGACTTGAAAAATCTTGCTGTCTTAACACTGTTGGTATTTTTGAGCCTTTTGCTAAAATACATCTAAATGAATAGCAACTAGGTCTCATTTGTCAGGGGTTTTTTTGTGTCAGTAAACACTGTGCACTTATACATTGTGGTTAACTCTTAGGGCTTACCCAGATTTCTGAGTGATGAAAAATTAGTGCAGGAATTGGGGAAATTCCCTCTTTCAACTTCTCATTCTTGATGTTTTAGCCACTGTAGATTACAGATTCATATGAAGATGCAACTTCATAATTACTATTAACTGCTGTTATGATTTCTTAAATCAGGAGTCCATAATTCTGCAGTTGATGTTGCTGGAAATAATCAGGCTCTCCAACAGTGGAGAGGTCTCTGCTATAATATGACAATAGAGGAATTATTAATCAATATGTATGGTGTTGTAAGAGCTGTCTTCAAAATCAAAGCAGTGATTTATTTTTAATTACTACTGTATTCTAAATGTTTACTAAAATAATTTGTGTATTAGGTAGATAAATAGGCATTAGATAATTAGATTATCTTAATGCCTTTGTACTACTGAAAGAAAAGCTTGGGATTATTTCAGTGATCACTGAATTTATCTATTTTATTGAATTGTGGTAAAATTTGTTACTGATTAGTCATCAACAGTGAATGTCCAGTGTAATTCTGAATGTTTTTAATGGCCTTTTAACAGCCCTCCAACAGCACTTAGCAGATATCAATGTGGAAGGACCAGAAAATGGATATGGCCACTGGATTGCAAGTACCTCAGGCTCAAGAAATGGCATAACCTCTGTTGATGTAAGTGAAATTTTAGCATGTTACAGTGGGATGGGAGCTCTAGGTGTCCTGATTTTTTTTTCTTCACTATTCCATAAAATGCATTATTGCAAGTCATGACTGTTTTCACTTGTGTGTTTAATTTCAAACTATGATCACAGTCTAGTCAGAGGTGACATAAACATTTTTATCCTCTTGAGGGGAAGAGTTTGTAGGTAAGAACTTGCTGTAGTCATTCTCCAGCAGAATACATAGACAGCTCTCTCCCTGGCTCTTACTCACTCTGGCAATCAGTTACTATAAAGTGGCATACAATTTCATGGCAAAGCTCAAAATCATATATTTTCACTGCTGACCTATTATGTGTAGAATTTAGCTTTCAGTTTAGATGCAACGTATCAATAATAGGATTCCTTTGTCAAGATGTCCATGGCAGAGTGCTCAGTATTACAGTTTATTGAGCTTGCTTTTTATGGGATGATGTTTTCCTCAGTTACATACCGTTGCTGTTATGTTATAGAACTCCAACGAAATATTCAGTTGTGTAATTAAGGCTCTACTGAATACCAAAAAGTAAATGTAAATTGCTGGTTTGTAGTCTGTTTCCTTTTTAATAAATTCATTGAGATTAAATAACATACTTTTATATGATTAATCCTGAGAGGAATTACTTTTACAGGGTGATTCTCCTAACGGTTCAGGTGATGGAAAAGGAGTGAAGTCCCTAGTGAATAAAATGACGGTTGCTTTGAAGACTAAATCTGTGAATGTGAAAGAGAAAGTTATCAGTTTTATTGAAAATACATCTACTCCGGTGGACAGGTGTGTCATTTGTATCTCACTGTGCATTTGCTGGGAGAAGTGACTTCCTATTTCATGTGGCTGTTTTTGTAAGTGTGAAAATTGGGCTAATTAGGAAAAAGTCTTCTATATTCAGTTTCTTAATTTTCTGCCCCTGCCCTGCTCACAATTTCATCATGACCCAAGGTGCCTACTGTGCTCCTTAGTATTGCAAGGCCAGTGTGAGTCCCTGTTGCCTTGAATGATTATCTAGAATTTGTCATTTAATTTCACTTCTTATAATGTGTCAATTTTGTGTTCAGTCTAAAAGTGAACAATGATTTCACTTGTATTTCACTTCCTCCCCATCCTGACTCTAATGAAAAAGATTAATGACAAGTGGGATTCTGGATAGGTTTGGTGGGTTGGTTGGTTTTGTTCTGTTTTGGTTTTTTTCATTGCTACATCTTGCCAAATTGAGTTTACCTCGTTTGAAGATTTGATTTTTTTTCTTCATGTAAAGCTGCTTTTCCAACTCAGAATCCACCCTTGTTTGGTTTTTGTGTCTTCAGGTACAGCAAGGAATGAGAATGTGCAAGTAGACTGAAGAACATTTTCAGATTCAGAAATCATAATTCCAAATTCTTACCTTATCTAAATACGAGAATAACAGCTTTCATCTGTCATAGCTTTAAATGAAATGCCTGTTGTAATTCTTTAAATTCCAGCCTTTAAAGGTGAATGTTGAATACCAAGACACTGGTATTCAGGAATCTCAGAGACCTAGCATTTGTTTAATAGCAGGATTTAAAATACATGCCAGATGAAGAGTAGCTTTTAATAGTCTGGTACATCAGATCATTCCTTCTTTTTGTGTTGGAATATGTTTTTCTGAATTACTATTGTTATTCTTCTTTCACAACTAGAGGCAAAAAATTCTTAAATAACATTTGGTAGTAGCTTTTGCTGTGTGAAGAATTAAATTGAATGAATGTGAAGATTTAAACTGAAAGAGGTGAGATTTAGATGAGATATTAGGAACAAATTCTTTACAGTGATGGTGGTGAGGCAATGGCACAGGGTGCCCAGGGAAGCTGTGGATGCCCCATCCCTGGCAATGCTCAAGGCCAGGCTAGATGGAGCTTTAAGCAGTGTGGTCTGGTGTGAGGTGACCCTATGCAGGGCAGGGTCTGGAACAAAATGGTCTTCAGGGTCCCTTCCAACCCAAGCCATTCTGGGAAATCAAGTAATGCTTACACATGAGCCATAGGTAGCATAGAAATTGCATATTTTAGTAGACTCTTTTGCAAATATTTACCTTGTGTATTTCTTTACCAGCTTTCATGAAGCCTTGTTTTATTTACAAGCATCCTCCTTGAAGAAGATACATTGCCAATATAGAGAATTTCAACTATTTATCTAGGGTTTTCCTTTACATTTTTTTTAATTCTTTTGTTCTGTCCTCTGCCCCAATGTACTATAGAATACCTTTCAATATTTCCTGGCCAGACAGAGCAAGCCTGGAGCGGTAAGCTTGATAATTAAGCAGTCTGACTAAAATCACCTTTCTTGTGTTTGGCATGGCATCACAATGTTTGTAAGCATTGGTTACACTGACAAGATTGCTTGCATATTTTGATATTAATTTAATTTTTTGGAATATAGTAAAACTATTGCTTCTTACAAGCAGTGGTCAAGAGACTAAAGGAAAAAAGAATGTATTGGCAGTGCTTTCTTCTCTTAGTTTCTGCTTTGTTATTTCTGTTCTCTTCCTTACTATTGCTTTTTATGGATTTTTTTTTATTAACCTGTCATTTCCTATAAACATTTTATTAGTAACCTGTACCAGTAGAAGACACCAAGAGTAATTACTGAACAAATTATGGCTTAACCTTTTAACAAGAGAGAACTATAAGTATGAAAAGTAAACTTTTCGTAGAACATCATCAGAACTTAGATATGACAGGGAAACCATGTGAAAATTCTGTCTGGAAGTCCAAATTTTTTATGCTTTTTATCACATGGTGATGGAACACCATGAAAGAAACAGACATGCTCATTACTGGGAAAAGAAGAATTATAAGTAAATACGCTTTGCAGTTCTTCTTCATCTTGTTCACGTAACTACTGCATTTCATGCAAATGTGGAGGTCCTTTACATTTGCCTCACATACAGTGTCTTATAATTATTTCAGAAATAAAAATTGTGAATTGAGTTTTTATAAAATTACAGTAATTTCACGAATACAAGCCGCACGGAGTATAAGCCGCATTTCCGGTGTGTCGGCAAATTTCATGTCTTTGTCCATACACAAGCCGCACCCGATTATTAGCCACTCTGTCGTTGGCAGCAAGGACCTGCGTGCAACAAAGTTGCCAAATAGTAACAATCGCGGGATGGTGGTGTTTACTGGCTCGGCTCAGGCCATGAGGGCTCGGGGCTGCCGACAGGGCCAGGTGGCCCAGCTCGGCGCTGCCACTCGGCGGGGCCGGCGACCGCTGCCGCTGGGCTCGCTTGCCCTGGCCAGGCACTGCCCCGCGGTGGCAAGAGGCACAGAGCCCGCTGGCACCCGCGGCAGTGGTGGAAGCAGGGGACGGAGCCTCCCTCCCCCCCCCCCGCTCCCGCGGCAGCGGCAGGAGGAGGGGAAGGAGCCTGCCTGCTCCTGTGGCAGGAAGGGACAGGAGTCTCGCTGCTCCTGCAGCAGGAAGGGACAGGAGCCTGCCCGCTCCCGCGGCAGGCGGGAACAGGAGCCTGCCTGCTCCTGCAGGGGCGGCGGCAGGCAAGGACGGGAGCCCCCCGCCTCCCCCCCGGGCCACGGGCATGGCAGCACAGAGCCCCTGCCTTCCCCTCGGGCCGTGGGGCCAGCAGGAAGGAGGCCCCGTCTCTCCCCCGGGCTGCACTGCCTGAAGGAGGGAGCTCCCCTGCCTTCCCCCCATGCTGTGCTGCCAGCTCCACCCACCGCGAAACAGAGTAACCAATGTGTAACAATCGCCTAAAGCCAGGTTTTACTGGCAGCTGCTGGGCTTGGCACCCTGGCTGTCACTTCCAGGATTGGAAATGTCAGAAAATTAGTCACGTATTAGCCGCCCCTGAATGTAAGCCGCATTTCGGGGTGGGAGCAGAATTTTAGTCATAATGGTGCGGCTTGTATTTGTGAAATTACTGTACTTGTGATAATTGAAGAGCAGCTCATGCGTAATTACTTTGGAACTTTGGCTATACTTTAGGAGTTCTGTGGTTTTTGACCTTCTTACACTGAAGTACATGAAGATTAATGCTGGATGAATTACTGAAAATTTAAAAGAGGATTTTCAAGGATTTTTGACTAATTTTTCTTTTAAATAGTTTGCACATAATATGAGCTGGGATTCACCCAAAACCATCACAGAAAGGTATTTGTATGAGCAAAATCAGTAGCGATGTTAACCACTATTCTGTAAAAGAAGAATGATGGGGATGGCCCAGTAGCATATAGTATGTTTTTTTAATTTAGAAATACTAAAGATCATGGCATTTGTACCCCACATTTTATTGATCTGTTTCTAGAATATGGTGAGAAGGTGTTAAAATACCAAAATAAGTATATGGTGACTCTTTTTAATAACTCAGAGATGCAGGAGTCTGTATTTGTAACCAAGAAGTTTTGATATACTAAGATTTTACTTTGGTTATTTTGCTTATTCCTTTCATTCCTATTGCACATCTTCTTTGCAATAGTAAAGATGCAATAGTAAATAGTAGATGCAATAGTAAATTAGCTCACACTTTATATCCCTAGAGTGTTTTCTTAAAATTACAGTTCTTAAAAACCTAGAATGGCATTTTTTCTGTACCCATTCAGTTAGTTCTACTTTGTGTTTATCACCAGGATGTTTCATTTGGCTGGTTTGCCACCAAAGCACATTGCATTCAATTTGTAACCATGTAATGATGGCCTTCCATATAAACAGGTTAAAGGGAATCAATTTCTAGTTTAAGATGTTACCAGGCTTTTATAAAATAGCTTTTTACTCTCTTGTTTACTCTCTTGTCATGACTAACTTCAGTTGATAGACACCAGTGAGATCTGCTCTTAGATCCTCTCTGTATAATTCAATTTGACATTATTTAAATGTGCTGCTTCGTACTCAATTGGTTATGTATTACTAAAGCATATTTACAAAAGCCTCCATATGGAAGCACTGCCCTCTTGAATTGTCAGTGTCATTGATGCTTATCGTCTTAAACACTAATGAACATGTCACTGTATGTTTATTTTTGTGCCATTGTAGACCACATTTGTTTGCTTTTTAACTTTTCCTTGTTTTGTTTTGTTTTTTTTTAATGTTAGTAAATTTTACCCATAGAAAATGTTGTTTTCTTTTCTAATTTTCAATTCTACTTTCAGGTACCCCTAAGTAGTACCATTAATTTAACTGTTACTAAACCATTTCCCTGTCCAGCTTGCTTCTACAATAGCATTTAAACTGGAGTTTGTGAATGTACTTAAAACAGGAACCAAGGCTTAGAGTTGGTAGGAAACATAAACACACAGTGTGGGAAAGGAGGTTATTGAACTGGAGGAAATGGACAGGCAGGTTTTTTGGTTTTGAGTTTTTTTAAACTGCTAAGCATTGCCAGTTCTAAAGTCGGAAATTGAGAAGTGTTTGGTTTTTTAAGAAATTGCCTGTATTGTTGCTTTCTGAACTTTTAGGCTTTTGTCATATTTTTCAGGCATTCTCAACAGTTGAGGGCAAGAGCTTTTAATTCAGCTTTGACCATGAGCTGGAGCTTTAAAGTATCCTAGGATTTGCAGTCTTACTGTCACGCATTAGGATTCAGTCATGTGTGTTTGTGTCATTTGATACAATCTGTAGAAACAATTTAAATGTGATTTTTGACATCAATATCACAATATACAATATGCTGGGATTGTAGTAGTAGGAATGGTTTGAGCAAATATTTCAAGATTTGACTCAAACTGGAAGTAAAGAACACAAAGTCAGGATTTAGACTACAGTGGATGGTTTGTAATAACCCCACTGTGTAGATTTTAAGGCATTTTATTATCTTTTGAGGGATTAACAAGAAAAATTAACTACTAGACATGTTAGTTAATAATCTTTGGTTTTTGCTTCATCTTTGGTTTTGCTTCATCCTTGTGAAGTTGCCCTGACTCTCCAGATATGTTTTAGTTTCATGCTAGAACCTTAGCATGTTGTCAGTTTTCAGGTCTCTAATGTATGTTGCCATTTGAGAAGGTGAGCAAAAGTTGGTTTTTTTTTTAAAACAAACCAGCATTTCTTTCCACTTTCTTTGTTACGACAGTCAGCCTCACAAAGACTGAACTATGTGCTTTCACTAACCAAGTTGCTTGATGGGTCCCTCACGTCTTCCTTGCAGGGAGCTTCATGAAATTCTCTTGTCCTTCTCTGTTGCACAGCTGTGTTTACATTTTGCTAATATGTTACTGTGGAACTCAGACTATCAGTTTCAAAGTTACTTTTCTTCTCCTGTTCCATGCCCTCTCCTGCCCTTTTCATTGCCAACAGACACGTCAGCAGCAGTGACAGAGTAGGAAAACCCTACCGTGGTGTGAAGCCAGTATTCAGCATTGGAGATGAAGAAGAATATGATACTGGTACAGTAGAAGCTTTTCCTCTTACCTAAATTAGCTTATTTAGACAAAATTACTAAGTTGGACTAAATCAAAGTGTCTCTTACATCTTTGTCTTGCAATATGATACTTGTCTATTATTGTTGTTCATGTGTGCTGTGTTAATGCCCAGGTTCAGCCCTCTTCAAATACATAGTAGCAGATTAAATAAAAAATTATTTGTGGTAGGCACCAAACAGCCAACAGGGAGAAATTGAAATCAGCAGATATAGTGGATGTTTTGTGTTCACTTCACTTGTTATTTCTGTAGTAAAGATCTTTTTCTACGCTGGTCTTGTATGTGTAACCTGGCAATTGTGCCTTTAACAGTAAGCAAAATGTAAAAGAATTAGTTTGGCTGATCTATCTCAGTTTAAATGTCTAGTATTGTCAGTTAGTGTAATGATCTGAACTTCTGGAATATAGTTGGAGCTAGATTTTAAATGGCTAATGTGTGCACACTTTTCCAGTGTTTCAGACTTTGCTTTTCAGCACTGAATCTATTAATAATCAATTCATCTCTCGAAATGCATGCAAATTGCTGTAGGACAAAAAACATGCAATTTTTATTTCAATTTTTTATCTAGTTGAAAAACTACAGGCAAAACTGGAGCACCTCACATTTCATCAAGGTTTGTTTGGAGTTTTTCTTGAGAGCATTTCCAACATTAAAACGTTGCAGATCTACTGCCGCTCTGGTCTTGCTCTGGTAGTTTTAGCCCACTCCCAGCCGTCAGCTCACAAATAACTCTTTTGTGACCAAAAGGAGTATTGGTCTTCTGTGGGAGAATCAAGTAACTAGTCTGAGAATCTTCGACATGCAAAAGGAATCATTCAGGAAGATTAATGAGAGTCACAAGTTTAAATAACATGGATGACAATCAGTTGATCATCATCTGCAGTAAAAATTTTGAAGGAGCAACGTGAAATTATCTGGTGGAAGCTTTACTGCTAACAAGATTTTTCTCCAAATACCATGTAATTAGGTTTGCACAGTCCTTTGAACATCCATAATAGTGTTTGGCAGTGTCTCTGTAGTTTCAGAAAACCAGTTTCTCCAAGACAGTTTGTCTGGAACACATTTTCAATAATGGTTGTTTGCTAAGTTCTATTTAATATTGGCTTTTAAAAGCACTTTTACACTTGGTAAGTAAGCAGAATCAGAGCAATTTGGGTAAGCAAAACTAAGAGATATGAAGCAAAATATATATAATCTTGATACAGAAGAATGCAAAAAGTGAACCTGTTTCTGTGTATTTGGCTTTAGTGTTTGGGGGTTTTTCTGTAGTAAATAATTGCCATCATCTGTAATTATGGCAGCCTGCTCTAGGTGAATCTGCTTGAGCAGGGGGGTTGGACCAGGTGACTTCCAGAGAGCCCTTCTATCCTCAGCCATTCTGTGATTCTGTGTCATGAGGGTGGATTATTGTTCCATTTGCTTCAATTCTATAATATATTTTTCAGTGAAAACGTTTTCCAAAGTTTCAAATTCTGAATTGCGTTGAAATAAATAGTTTAACAAAGTGTAGGAAATTGGCTTTGAAAAAGGCTCTGTAAAGTGGTGTCCCGAGTTATTTCTGGGAGTGATTTGTATGGAGTTAGTATAGTTGATGGTGTCAGATAACTGGATTGCTGAAATTCTTCTAATGTTGCACCAAAATTACTATGTAAACATAATCACCGTCTTTAGACATAAAAACAGTATTTTGCAACTAAGTCATAACACATGCAGGAATTTTAGGTGTTTCACAGAGGTCTGTGCTGAAAATTTGGGATTAGAATATGTTCTTAAATGTCCTTAAAAAAGGATGTGAAGGCAAAGACAACAGTTTTTGCTTATGATCCAAGGTTATTTGAGGTAGTAAGGACGTACTGAATCTTTTGCTAATCTGAATGGGTAATAAAATGGCACATGAAATTCAGTATAAATTTAATGCAAGAAATACATTAAAAAAAAACCCAACCACTTCTAATTTCAGATCCAGTGGTGGTAGAATGATTTGGCTGTATCCAGCAGCAATGGGTTTATAAGTAAGCAGTCATCAGCAGTCAAAAAAAACCAATCAAATACTCAGAAATCTATGGTTCACCCACACATTAAATACTGTGTGTCTTCTGCCCTTGATGTCAGAAACAATGTTTGAACAGGAGAAGGTTCAGAGAGGAGTATTGAAGGATGAGGAAAGACATCTTTCCTATTACTTGCACAAAAGGCACAGCTTAATGTTAGAAGTTCAGTTATGTGAAAGAGGCATTTTAAGGGAGGAAAAGTCATCCGCAAAAATAATGCCTGGCCTTGAAAGGGATCAGCAGGTGTTCATTTCTTCTTGTAAAAGAAACTAGAAGCCACAAGAAGAGACTCTTTCTGGACTGTAGTTGGCTTGGTTTTGGTACTCCTTGCCAAAGGATATTGATGGTTTAAATGCAAAGGGTTTATATGGCTTCAAGGAAAGTCTGGACAAGTCCATGTAAAAGAAATCCATGAAACTTTATTGAATGGACAAATTAGACTAAGATACTCCCCTGACCTAAAAATACTTGTTTGTTGAGAGAGGAATATCAGATATGCCTTTTTCTTTCTTCCCTCTGTATGGTTAGGTAGACCTTGCTTTGAATCAGTGTAGCTACAGTGGGTTTAAGTGAATTCAAAAGTTGGCTGATGGGTGTGAAAATACTTCCTCTTTTTTTAACATTTTTACCCCCTCCATTCAAAACAGATGAAATTGATAGCTCCTCAATGTCGGATGATGATCGAAAAGAGGTCGTCAACATCCAAACGTGGATAAATAAACCTGATGTGAAGTATAACTTTCCATGTAATGAAGTAAAAGAAAATGGACATATGTTTCCCAGGTACAGAAATTAATCCTAAATTCAATGAAAACATCTATCTTGATATACATTCCGAAAAAAAAAGTGTTGGTCACTTAACTTATCCTTTATATTAAACTGGGAACTGAAAGTGTGAAGCAAGGTAGAACAAAGTGTTACCGTATTTGCATTCTTGTATGTCTTCCTTTGAAAGACAGGTGTCTATTAGGCAAGGCAGGACCCTCCTGTAGAATGGAGAATGTAAACCCTTCCCTCCAAATTATTATAATTTTAAAATTAAAGGATTCTCAGGCAGAGATAAGAGGACAGGAGTAACACTTCTTTACTAGTATGTATAACAAGGCAAACGAAACAACTATTAATTCATTAATAACAAACAGAACCAAGG
This sequence comes from Turdus rufiventris, assembly GCA_013186435.1. NCBI lineage: Eukaryota > Metazoa > Chordata > Aves > Passeriformes > Turdidae > Turdus > Turdus rufiventris. The sequence goes on along the minus strand of PYHW01010413.1, from coordinate 1,830,766 downwards.
ACCCCGTGACAGCCTTCTTGGCCGAGACAGGAAGGATGGAGGAGAGGTTTTGCTTCACAAAGCCCTGGGGCAGTTGATCCCGGTGCCCCTGCAGGACTTGGAAAAAAGAGGTGGGCTCGGAATTCCCGGGCACCTGAGCAGATTGTGATAGGTCCTTCGGGTGCCGGTGAATTCTCCCCGCACTGAGCGACAGCCTGGCCGTCCTACTCCTATGCCAAAGAGCGAGAGCAAAAAGATCTGCAACTGCCCCAGCCCCCGTCCTTTACCTGCTTCTAATCTTCTAATCTGGCCCTCCGAGAGAAACTCCCAAAAACCAGAGGAGTTCCCCCTCCCCGGTTTCTCAAGCACCCAGCCATCAGTGCCTCTTAGCAACTCAGTGGGAAAAAATTCCACAAGTAAGGTGCCATGCTTGTTTTCAGAAATGGTTGTGCTACAACACTCAAGGAAAACCTGAAGTATTTTGTAAAGCTTTCTTAATTATATATTATGAAAGTATTAAAACTGTTTCTTAGATTTGGAAGCAGTATTACCTAGCTCTGTCCATGTAGTTTAGACATAGAATTTAACTTTCTAAATAGCTGATACTTAATTCGTTAACAAAACTAATTTGTATTTTTTCTTTTCCTTCAAGTCATCTCCTAGTAACAGCAACTCATATGTACTGTTTGAGGGAGATTCCATCACGAAAGGGACTGGCTTACATACAGTCTCGACAGGCACTCAACTCTGTAGTCAAAATTACATCCAAGAAGAAACACCCAGAACTGATCACCTTTAAGTATGGAAATAGCAATACTTCAGGCATAGAAATCCTGGCAGTTGAAAGGTAAGCCATCTCAGTAGCAGAGGTGTAAGTGGTAATGATACCCAAGATGCTCTACACTGGAAATCAGGGGTATGCTGTAATTCCCAGAATTGAGTTCCTAAATAAAAACTATTACTTTTGAATACATAATTCAAATATTATCTAGGAAAAAAGATTTGCCAGCAAAATGATGAGTGTGTATGAGACCCAGAAGAGGGGAACTGCAATTACAGTTGTTTGGAGTGGGATGTATGCAAGTGTTTTCTTTTTGTAATAGATCTTAAATAAAAATGAGGTGGACAGTTCTCTGCAGCAAAAATATGGATTTGTGAAGAGTGGGATTTATGAGTATGGTCATTCTTCTGTGGATTTTTTTTGAGCTCTGACTCATATTCTCTGTGCATTGTGCAGAGTCCAGAAGCCTAAACACAAAAGTCTGATTCCCTAAAACCTGATTCCTGGAAGTTACATGTTGGCATGCTCACTATTTGCATGGTTAAGAAGTGGAAGGGGTCAGATGGAGTGGTGTATCAGGCTTTTTTCCACTTGTGTAGCCTGCTGTTCCTTGGCACTGTTTTGATAAGGTTGCTGATACATCTGGATGTTTTCTCATCCTCTTCCTTGGAGAGTACTGTGTACAGTGGATGCTCTGTTTTCACAAGAGAGGGGAGATGAGTTTCCCACCTAACTAGGAATTTTCTGTGCCTTCTGGTTCCTAAGGCTTATAGTAGAACAGCAAAGGTAAATTAAAATTTTGCAGAGAACTTTACTGCTTATTGAATTACTTCATCACCACCTTGTGGACTTGAGCAGATTGATCTAGAGCTATCTAAAGGAATTAAGAAAATGAAAACCACAAAAACCAAGCGAAGCTGCTATGCTTCAGTCAGACAGTGCTGTCTGTAGAGATCTTGAATGGCCTGACCTATCCCACTGTCAATTCTTCTTTCCAATATGGCCTGTGAAGTACTCCTCAACAGTTCTAAGTTCACAAAGATGAAGTTTCATAATATAGTCAGGAGTTAAACGTTGTTTTCCTAGTATTTTTTTCATTTTAATATATTCCCCTCTTCCCTTTCTTCTAGACAGAGGAAGAATGAAAATAATTTTAATTTCAAAAAGTTTACAGTGAATTAATGATGGCTTTTTCTAATTTTTCTTTAAGGTATTTGATTCCAAATGCAGGTGATGCTACCAAAGCCATAAAACAACAGATCATGAAAGTATTGGATGCCTTGGAGAGTTAATAACTGAAGACTTTGTAGAGACCAGTTTATAAAGAAGAAGCAACCAAGATACTGTATGTGGACACAAGCTGACTGTTTCTGGACTGAATACTAACTTAAGAGAATTTTTCTGTTTGCTGGTGGGAGTGCCTGAATAGCAGGCTTAAGATAGAGTAAATTATTATCCATTTCTGAACAGGGTTTTTGTTTGGTTGTTTTTATTAATTATCATTTTCTTCGGTTTTGGAGAAGTGTTTATTATAAAGGTCAGTTTGTTTCATTTTAATGCAGCCTTAATGGGAGTGATCCGCATCTCTGCAAGAGCAGATGGAGGTGGGTTCACATTAAGTGTGTTAAAGGAATGAAGGACAGTGAGATACAGAGAAGCAATTGAAAACACAATGGTTTTTAAATTATTATCCCTTCCAAATAAAATGTCACCATCGCCTACAGTCTAGAAATTTGATTTTGCCTACCAGGTAGTATCAAAGACTAATTAAAAATTTAGGGTTTTGAGCAGAGCAGATACAAATCTTAAAACCACTGTTTTTGTATTTAAAATGGTTAAGTCCAATTTGGACTTCAGTTAAATGGAAAAATGCAAGAAATTTAAAAATTAAATAAATAAAAGTAAATGTTTTTTGAAATCTTACCAGCTACTAGGCTAAATGACTGGAATTGGTGGTAAGGATTGTTTTTAAATACTGAATTAACTGTAGTTATTACTACAGGGTTGAGATTTTTTTTATTATGCAAAATTTTATATTTGGTAGGTTGAGACTGTTTCCCGTGTAAAGATAAGTGTATGCATTGAAATGCATGTTTCATGACAGAATATGACCATTAAAAACAAATTGCCTTGCTCCTCAGAAACAAAATATCTAAGAAATTTAGATTAGATGTTTAAAACCCTTCAGTTCAGCACAAAAGTGAGTACATGCTGACCAAAGGTGTGTTCAGCAAGAAGATGAAGGCACACAAAACCAGGGAAGAAATTCCAGTGCTGTATGTGATAAATGTATTCTTAACTGATTGGCTTCATTGATTCAAGTATTCGTTTATATTATTTTGAGTAGCAACTTCTAAATTAGCAAATATTTGGGAGATGACAACTATATGATTGTTCATCATAAGCTTTCCATTTGTTCAAGAATAGTTCTCTTGTTCAGAGCTCAGTACAGGAATGTTGTTATGGACAAGGCAGAGCATCTTTGTAGACTGATGGGAAATCACCAAAAACTATGAAATAAAGATAATGGGGATTAGCTTTGCTGCATTAAATCTTCTGAGTACTTGAATCAAAGCCTATGATTTGGTACTTCATCAGAAGGTGAAAGAAGTTAAACTGACCTTTATAGAAAACATTTATTCTAAGTTATTTTACTAGGAATCAAGCTAGGGCACCTTAATTCTGGAACTAACTACTTTTTTTTCTTCTTAGTATCTGAGTAAACACCAATAGAACTTGAACTGTTGAAAATATTTGCATGAAATTGCACCTGGGCCAATGCTCATGTATTTATAGTTTCGCCCAGCAGCTGTTGTATTACATTTTCCTCTTCCTAATCCCTTCTGAAAATATCCTCAGGAGTCTCTGACTCTGTGCCTACTTGAGCAATGAGATTTTTTCATGTAAAGATGTTTGTGCTACTGTTTATAAACTACAGTTGTAAATAAACCAGTACAATTTGAACATAACTTGTTCTGTCAAGAAGGCATTTAGTTGCATACTGTGTAAATTCTCTGAATCAATTAAAAGTTTTTCCTAAAGGTGTTTTGTAAATGGAAGTGAAATTGATCTTTGGAATGGAAGAAGCTGATTATGGATCATCAGGAGCTACTGCCAGTGACTTCTTAATGTAAGTATTTCAGAATTTAGGTTAAATTCATTAAGGACTTTGGGTGAGCATTCGCAGAAAGGTTGAAGTGAATTAACAAATAATCAAGTTATAGAAAAGGTTTCTGCATAAATTCCAGACTTATTAGCATCATATTTTTATTAAGAAAATGTTAACAGAATGATACAACATATTTCTCCTAGTCAGGAGGGGGAAAAGTGAAAATGGCACTCAGTTGTTAAGCAGGTGTATTTGAGTATTAAATGTGGAATGTGGCTAATGTGTATGCTTCACTGTGAGGACAGCAAATACAGCAGACCTATGAGATCTACAGCAAGTAATGCAACAGGAAGTCAGTTTTTAAATCCCTTCTCTGTAGAAACATATAATCCAAGCCATTTCAAGGCTGATGATTTGTAAATTTTAAGGCAATGTACAAGTTATCGGCAGACCTCTTCTCTTAAAAAGCTCAGCCCCAACTATGAATCATTTCAATGGTGCTAGTGTATTTCTACCCACAGTTTAAGGACTACTTTTGCCTTATAGTGTACATACCTGTAGTTACTGTTTTTGTTACAAAACTTGTATTACTAAGCAGAAATTCTAATTATAGTACCGCAGTGGCCTTTTTTGAAAAGAAAAATCAAAAAAGCTGGTATGCTACTTCCTATCCCTTTGAGCTTCAAGAATTTCTTTTGATTATTTGCTAGCAATGTGTTGGCTTTTATTTTATTCTGCATGCACCACTGTCTGTATTGTTGAATATAAGGTGACAGTTGTTATGACGAAGGAGTGATAGAATTGAGGTCTGGAGTAGGAAAGAAAGTTTTGGAGTAAACTTCCCTGCCAACTGAAAGCTCTTTGTGGCCTAGTGAGGGTTGGTGCTTCTGTGCTCACTGATGGCTCTTCACCTGTCTCACAAATTCATTTAGATGTTGAATTGTATGAGAATTTGTAAAGAACTTTACATATATTACCCACCAAAAATACTGTTGATTGCAGAGATGCAATTTTTAAATTGCCTTTTCCTGTTAGCCCTAACACATGGGTCTCACCTGTGATTGTATCTTTTCCTTCCAACTACATGTCAGCTGTAGTTTCAAAACTTCAGGTACTGTCAAATAAGCTTTTTCAATATAGTTGTAGTCTACTGAATGTGTGAAAAGTTTCCCTTTAGGAAAGGAAATGGGTGGTACTACGTAACTTTTTCTACTGGATATACTTAGTGCTTTCAGATACTTTTCTTTGGAAACTTGAAAAATACATTTTATCTCTCTGACCCTGGGAAACTGGATTTTTGGCTTGTGCTTTGCCCTTTGAAGGGATGGTACTACTTAATTTTTTATTCTTATTTGGGGAGAAGTTGGGAGACAGCTATTCTTTGTACCTGAAGCCCTGCAAAGTGTGATGTGTGGGGGAAAAAAATTAAAAATCATGTACGCTCTTCCTACCACCGTGGACATGTATAAAAAGGAGGGAGGTCTGCCAAGGCCTGCTGCACTCTGTTCTGCCATCCTTTGCTTGGTCAAATTGGGTTGAGGGGCTCCCTTTACTGCTCCAAGGGGCAGGTTGAACAGTTCTCTGGTTAAAGGAAGTTCTGTAATTGTTGCATGCAGTAGTGGTTGTGTATTTTACAGTGGTTATGCACTTCCCATCCTTTCTCTCTGCATGTTTCTGGAAAGGGAAGGTGTGTAAGAGATTGATCACACTGGATTACCAATTTTATCTTTACCCATTCTGCCATTATGTGCTTTCAGCGTACAGTTATACAGTAATTTCACGACCATAAGGCGCACCTGACTATAAGGCGCACCTGCCGGGAGTCAGCAAAACTCGCAACGTTGTAAATCAGATAAGGCGCACCCGTCTATAGGGCGCACTTTTTTTTTTGCAGCGAGGCTCCACCCCCAGCTCCTCCTGTGAGGTTGCTGGCTGAGGCCCCGCCCCCAACCAGCAGCCATTGGCCCCGGGGCGCGCCAGGACCCGACAGGGGTGGCGCCGCGGGCCGCCGGGCCTGCTTCCACCCGGCGGCCATGGGCCCCCGGGCCCACATGGACCCAGGAGGGGGGCTGCCGTGGGCCCCCGGGCCCACTTCCATCCGGCAGCCATGGGCCCCTGGGCCTCCCCAGACCCGACAAGGGCGGTGCTGTGGGCACCCGGCCCCGCCTCCACTCGGCAGCCATTGGCTCTCCCAGACCCAACAGGGGTGGTGCCATGGGTACCTGGCCCCACCTCCACTCAGCAGCCATTGGCCCTCCCGGACCCGACAGGGGCGGTGCCGCGGCCCCCGGGCCCGCCTCCACCCGGCTGCCACAGCACTGCTGGCCCTCCCCACGGCTCACACTTCCGGGGTGGCAAATGTTGCAACTTTGTACTTCATATAAGGCGCACCGGACTATAAGGCACACTTCCGGGTTTGGGGGAAAATTTTAGTCAAAAGGGTACACCTTATAGTCGTGAAATTACTGTAATCTTGTGTGAGAAATGCTGCTACACAACAGACATTACAATTCTACAAACATGTTTCTAAAAGCCCAAGGCTGGAAAATATCTACATGAGACAGCAATGTTTTGTGCTGAGCAAAGAGGAGCACTTGGTGTTTAAAGCCAAGGAAGAGCAACATGTTAATTAGTGTGTTGGTTTCACAGAATTGGCAGTGTTGGACAAAACCTCTGGAGCTCATCTAGTCAAAGTTACCTGCCAAGGCAGAGTCACCTTGAGCAGGTGACAAAGGAACTTGTCCAGGTGGGTTTGGAAGATCTTCAGAAAGAGAGACTTCACTGGGCAGCCTGTTCAGTGCTCTGCCACCCTCAATATAAGGAAGTTCCTCCTCATATTGAGGTTAGACTTTGTGTTTTAGTTTATGGCTATTGGTCCTTGTCCTATCACTGAACACCACACTCTTGACAAATGCCTTTGAGATGTTTATATGCACTTACAAGATCCTGTCTCAGTCTTCCCTTCTCTGGACTAAACAGGCCCAGCTCTCACAGTCTCTCCTCATAAGAGAGATGCTTCAGACCCCAAATCATCTTTGTAGCCTCCACTGCAGCCTCTCCAGTAGCTCCTTGTCTTTCTAGTACTGAGGAGCCCAGAACTGGGCAGTGCCTCACATCTGGAGCACTGTAGAGTTTTTACCTTGGGAGATGCTGTTTGTTATAAATTTTAAGGCAAATTGGCAGTAGTCAATTACAGATAATTTATTATAATTATAGCAAGGCAATAGCAAGTGAGAAATACAGCGCTGGAGCGAGACTACGTAAGCGTTACACAGAAACGCTTTTCGTGCTAGTCTCCACTAAAACTTAACCACCCCTCTTAGTCCTTTTATTGCCCCTTTATCTTGGAAATGTTATCTCCTCCAGCTTCCTTGCAGGCGTGATGTCTTGTTATCATGCAGTTTCTCCAGGTGTGCGTGGGGGGGTGGTCGTCTTCTCCCATTGTCTTGTTTTGGTAACCTGGGAATGACTTCACCAAGATAATTACTTTATATTCTTTTCCTACTCCTAAACTTTGAGGCCTCGTTTCTTTGAGCAAACTAAATACTAAATACTAAACTTCTAAAGCTATATGGTTTAAGTTGAATAAAGTTCTACTTTATTAGTAAACAAACTAAGTTTTGTTAGTAAAAA
>PYHW01010413.1:1801857-1819502 GCA_013186435.1 Turdus rufiventris | reverse complement strand
ATGGGAATTAGGAATAACAGTTCTTTACTAGGGAAATTAAAATAGAAATACAGTACTACAAAGAAACTAACCCCAAGCCCTGACAAAGTCAGAGTACAACCTGACACCCCATCAGTCAGGCAGGGTGTTGGTAGCAGTTTGATTAAATGGTGGCTGCAGTCCTTTTGCAGTGACAGGTGTGATTCAGTTGGAGCAGTGCTCCTTTAGAAGGTGCAGTTTCCCTCTGGAGGTCCAGTGGTGATGTGGAGAAATCCGATTTTCCTCTGGAATCCAGTGGAGAAAGGGGCTGCCTTAGTGTCCCAAAACCTGTGTTTTTATCTTGGTAAGAAATGTTGGGCTCTTCCCCCTGGCTGGAGCAACTTCCAATGGGATGCAGTAATTTTATCAGTCACACAGTGGGACTCAATGGGCCATTAGCAGAAAGTGACTCGCTGGAGGAAGGCTGCATTGTGAAAAGATAAAGAAGGATGGCCCATTAGCAGAATATCTCCTGTGAAGATAAAGGATCACTGCATCCACCCTCAACAGATGATGATAGAATAGATGCCTTTTATCACATCCTGTATTGTAACGTGTGGCTTATAATCAGGTGCGGCTTATATATGGACAAAGAATGAAAAGTTGCTGACACCTGGGAGTGCGGCTTATACTTGGTGCGGCTTGTAATCGTGAAATTAATGTACTAGTTTCATCACAGTACAAACACTGAATTTTCCAGACTTACTTAGCTGAGATACTCTGCCAACAATGCTTTATATGCTTTTGGAATACAAGTTGTCAAACATGGGCAAGGCATTTCACAGACTTTTGGGAGATACATTTTGTGTTGACATTAGGGCATGGGCATGAAATATTGTCCTCCCTCTGTTTTGTTGCTTTGGGGATTCGTTGTTTGTTTTAGTGACTTTATATAAAGAAAAGTAACTCACACTGATTGTATGAGGCAGCTGGCTTTGCTTTCACTTTTTTGACATCCTGCAGAGACTTCTCTTCCTGCTTCTACCATCTACAGATCATGCTGTGGGGTAGCTGGTACCTGCTGGCCTAGTGCTTGTGTAGGGGAAAAATACTTTCCAGCTTGGGTTAATTTATTCCAGTTCAGTAGAACCTACCTCATTTGTTAAGAAGTTTGCTTGAGCAGATAAAACAGGAATGTTTATTATTCTAGACACAGCTTGATTTTTTTTTTTTAATCCCTTTTTCTTTGTGAGGGTGGGGGTGTGTTTGTCACTTCCGATGAGCGAAGGGAGCAATGGAGGTGTCTGGGCTGGGAAGTCCCTTTCTCACAGAAGAGAAATTGCTGCCGTAGTTGGATAGCCTATCTGTGGCCTCTAGTTGTACTCCTTCAGGGGACAAGAAAGTGTTGTTTGGAGTGTCTCACTTCCCAGGGAACTGGCAAGTGTAATGCAGAGTGAAAGTTCCTCATATCTTGGGCATCTCAAATCCCACTAGTCCACCTGTCTCAGGCATCTAAACAACTCTGTTAATCTGACTGTGTAAAGAGTACATGCCTGGTTCAAGGGGTGGCAAATCTTTAACTAGGGCCTAAGGTGGAGGACTGCTGTTCATTTGTGAGGAAATAGTGTTTAAAATATTGTTTTAGCAAAATAACAAGTAATTTTGAGAAATGCATGCTTTTGCAAATGTCCTTTTAGAAAGTAAGAAGTCATGGGCTGTGGATGAGTATGAGCATTTCATAGTTTTGAGAGGATCTATTGAGCTTCTAACTTGTCAAATGAGCTGTGTGGAACTTTGCAAGAACACAAGGGATGCTCACATCAGAATAAGGAGCTAAGCCCAGAGCAGTGAATGTGGTAGCCTTACAGCTTGCATGATAGTCTTAGCTCGTGTTCTGTTTGGCATGCACTCCACAAACACAACTGTTGTATTTTCAACAATTGTTCAAGTCTCTCTGGCCTTCTGGCTTTTCTGGTTTTGTTAGTGAGCTTCTATAAACTAAGCTCTGTAACTAAAGGTTGTTTGAGAATATGGTTAAAGAGGAGGGGTTTTTTTGTTGGGTTTTTTTTTTTCCATCTAATTCTAGGAATGCTTTAATTCTCCATATGGAACCCAGTACTTTAAGGAGTATGCAGAGAAGATCCCTGGGGAATCAACACAAAAGCTGTCAGAAATTGCAAAGGAGTGCAGTATATATCTTATTGGAGGTAATTTACTCTTAGTGACCATCTCACTGGGGGAAAATGGGCAATGTCTACTGCAATTGGATCAAAATTACATAAATAATACAGTGGAGGAAATCTCTGTTCTCACCTTTACAAAGGATCCATTCCAGAAGAGGATGGTGGAAAGCTTTATAATACATGTACTGTCTTTGGGCCTGATGGTGCTCTGCTGGCAAAGCATAGGAAGGTAAGATAGCAGAATACCTTTATGAAAAGTTTTCTCAACAGTGTTGTACAAGCTATTTCATCTGTACTTAAAAGAGATATACTTGTTATATATTGCAATAATAAAAACTTGTGTACCATTACTCATGAAATTTCATGTAACTTTTATTTGGGGCATGTAAATACCACTTCAAAAGGTGGTCATAACCTTGTTCTGGGTAAGGATGACAAGATACTAGAAAGTGTAATTGGCTTTCCCCTTATGCTGGGAAAACCATGATAAAGAGTAAAACCTGATCCAACTCACATATCTGTGTACCATGGCCTAAGTCTAAAACACAGTGCCACTTGAGTGGAATCAGTATTTTCCCTCAGCTTCCTGATGGATTTAGTCCTTCTGTTACAATAAATACTGTTCTTTACATACTTTGTGCTGTACATGTGATTAGTGCAGATATGCAGAGTCCAAGTTAAACTGTCGCTGCTGTTTGTGGTAGATGGTTGCTTGCTGTCATCTTCCGCCTCAACATTGCTTTGTGCCTTCTGGAAAACTGCCCCTCATTTGTAACTCAAGTTGGTTTATCTTCATGGGACTGTTCTGTTCATTCTTATCCTCAGTTTCTGTTCATGAGACTGTGCACACAGGGATCACTCCATGAGTGAACATCAGCTTATTTCTTTCAAGGATAAGCCAAAAAGATAATGCAGAGTTACTTGGAACAAATAAGGTGGTGCTGATTCTCCATTAGCATTACTTTAAATCATCTTTGGGGGAATCTAACAATCTTAAGCAATGTGTACTTTGGATCCTGACAAAAGAGAAGTCTGGGTAATGGTAGAAAACACATGCCTAAAGAGGCTCAAATACCAAGCAGAGAAATTGTTAGTAATTGTTATTAATCATAGTATAATTGCAGGTCCATTTGTTTGACATTAATGTTCCTGGGAAGATACAGTTCAAAGAGTCTGAAACACTGAGTCCAGGGAATAGTTTCTCCATGTTTGACACACGTGAGTATAAGACAAGCCCTCTCTTTAAGGAGCTCTGGAGTTCTCTTCCCTCTCCTCCTTCCCAACAGTGGATTTTTGGACTGTCAGACTGGGCATTTGATAACCATGGCAAATATAGTTTAAGTTTGCTTCAAGTGTTTGGGTCACTTTGAAACTTTTAAGAAGGCAATGTGGTTGCAAAAGGACAGAGGAGTAGAAAGAGTTGAAACATACGTCACCCCTTTTCCCTTAATTAAATAATGGTCCTGTTGATTTGTTAGAGAGAAGTGACTGTATTTTTATAGCAGTTACAGCTTAAAAATGATTATTCTAAAACATGGCCTAGAAAAGAAAGTATGTAACAGCTACACTGTACATTGCTTCATGTGAGGATGATATAATAATGGAGACAATTAACTAAATCAACCTTCTTGAATATACTGTATCAGATAAAAAAGCAAAGTAGCTACTCCTCCCCATCCCATATTGCTAAAAAACTGACACAGTCTGTTTACTGAGCTCTCCAAAGAGCCTTGTCTGCCACAGTCACTTTCTCCTCCTTGCAATGTGCATGCTCTAAGTACACAACTGGATTTTTACTCCATGAAAAGGAGGGAGTATTTTCTTTTATTAAAAAGAAAATAATTGAAAAAATTGCAGCTAAATGAGAGAGGAATATGTTACACAAAGATCTGATACAACATGATTTTGTGGAAATGGCTGTTCTTAAAGGGTCGATAAGACTGCTTCTCATAGTCTTTCTGTGGTCATGAAGCATGGATATTCCACACCAATAGCCAGTGCTTGTTGGACACATATATAAATACAGCTCCTCCTGTTGCTGTGAGCCATGTAAAATAACAGTTGGCAGGATGGCTACAGGGAGTCTTGTGATTGTTTTGTGTACTTGTGCTAGTGATATGACTGTCTTTTGTATTTTGAGAACAGCATACTGCAAAGTGGGCTTGGGCATCTGCTATGATATGAGATTTGCTGAGATGGCTCAAATCTACGGCCAGAAAGGTGAGGCTGGGTCACCTAAGGGAGCATGGGCAGCCCTAAGGCCAGGCCTAGGCAGGGCTCTTTCTAGGTGATAGGTGCTGGGTGATCCCTGTGATCAGGCATTCCTTGATCTGTGTGATCAGGCATTCTTATCCCTGCCCAGTAACACAAAATGCATCCTGTGGCCAAGACTTTTACTCAAATGAGTGACTTCTCTCAAGAAGTAAAGTAACCAACACTTCCTGATCCACATGTGGTGGTGAAGTGATGGAATTGGGAGTATTCCCACAACAGCTCTTGGTTGATGTGACCTGTTACACATGGACAGGCTCTGGTTCCATTTTGGGCAGAGGCTGGGAAGTATGGAAAGAAACCTCACCTTGGGTTTCAGTGTGAAGGGCCACTCTAGGGTAAATCATCTTCCCCTTAATGATGCTTGGTTTCTAATTGTCTCTTAACAAAGGTTGCCAGCTGCTGATATATCCAGGGGCTTTTAATATGACAACAGGACCAGCTCATTGGGAACTCTTACAAAGGGGACGGTAAGAGCACAGTAACAGCTTATCCCCCGTTCTAGAGGAGCTGGTGCATGGAACTGAATTTCCTTGTGTTCCAAATGACACTTGTTTGTCAGAAGTGGTGCTGCAGGGCCACTCTGCTGTTGGAGCTGTACCATCCCTCAAGCCTTGCATCGGTCACCAAAACAATTTTACTGTAAGGAGAAAAGCAGGAAGTTCGTAGCTTTTATTCCTGCCTGCCTGCCCCTGTTATGCCCTTTCAACAGCCCTTTCCCATGGCTTTATAAGCACCCTTCACACACAAATTCTAGAGAGAAAAACCTGTAACCATTTGGGAAGTGCACTAATTACAGGCAGAAATAGACTCTGAGATTCCTCAATGCAGTGTTTATTTATTTGGTCAGCCTCAATCAATTTTGCTACATACTGAATTAATCCATGATGATATTCTATGCACTGACTCTGGAGCCAGCTGCTAGAGATTTCTCTTTCCAGGCTCTTCTTTCTCTGACCTTTGTATCATTCACAGTTTGGGCTAGTCATTTAGAGGATATATATCTTTTCCTTCAGAGTGGATTCTTTCTCTTCTGCTTAATTAAATGGTATTATAAAAAACAATTCTTCTCACTTTTTCTTTCCCTTCCATTGTTTTTCTGTGAACACAGAGCTGTTGATAATCAACTCTACGTAGCTACTGTATCTCCTGCTAGAGATGAAAAAGCATCCTATGTTGCCTGGGGGCACAGCACTGTCGTAAATCCATGGTGAGTTCAATAAAATTAAAAACGCCACCTTTTTTTGGTTAAAAAAGTATTTTAGTTGGCAGTCACACTTCAGTCATACTTTTCCATCTACTGTTAAAAGTACAAATTCTTGGTAAAAAGCGCATGAGACTTGAGCCTGCATTCTCAAGATAATAATTTAAAACAGCCAAACTAAAAAAGCAAGTAAACTAGAACTAGTTTGAGTATGTTATTCATTTTGGTCGTAAAGATGCTACTTAGTACTAGTATTTAGCAACTGCTGACCATGTAATCTTGTCAGTCCGTTATATGTTATGCACAGAGTAATTCTCTGTGTAGAAGTAGACCATCTTAAACAGCTCACACAGAACTATCTAATTTCCTCAAAGAACAACACTGCTTTGACATAAGAAAGAACAAGAGGAATGTCTTCAGCTAGAGGAGAGAGACTCTGACTTGAGCAAAGTCACGCAGGTGCACAGGAGGTAAAAGTGACCAAATCTTCAGGCAGTTGTTTTTCTTCCAGATAAATATACTGAGATAGTTTGCTTCCAGTTGTTTGCACAGTAAGAAAAACTTTGTATCTTAAGCTTTTAACTTTTTGTGATGAAAGCAGTGACAGAACACTTGGGGGAGACATGATCGTGTTCATTAGTTCGTGCAGAGTATAAGTACACTACTAAAAGCCAGTAGGATCTTCAAAAGAGAAAGTGTTCATTTTTGCCGGCGTGGTTGTTCTTTTCCCTTTGAGGTATGTTGTGTATTCACAGGAAGTGGTTCACAGAGTGGCTTTTACCACAGTTCTTGATCTTTGAAAGACACTTATGTTGAGTATGTATATATATCACATATAAAAAGTGCCATATATAAAGCCTGGAAGCCATATCTGTCATGCCAGAGTTATGGATGATGATGCTATTTTTAGGACAGCCCTGTCGTTACAGCTGTAGACATCAAGGGTAGGAACTCCTTTTTCTACAAACAGCAGCAACTGGCCTGATGCCTTGAGACAGTGTGTTAATCCTGTGAGCAAATGTGCTTAATTTTGCAGGGGTGAAGTCATAGCCAAAGCTGGAGCTGAGGAAACAGTTGTATACACAGATATAGGTAAGGGGAAAATTGTTCTGGTTTTTTTCCCCACTTTTTCCTTGAGTAGAGGTCATGACGCTAAGGAGAGCCAGTTCTTGAAGTCTGTGGCCTTACACATGCAACTACAAATGATGCGGCATTCCTCTGCCTTGTCCACCTTTGTTTTTAAAGCAAGAACCAGCAGCACTCATCTGTACTGTTCTGCATACAATATTCTATAGCTGTACCCTCCTTGTTCACTTCCTTAGGAAGAAGGTGCCACCTTAGGATAGAGCAAAGCTGAGGCTTCCTTCAGCTCTGGCTGCTCACTTGCACTGCCCTACCACCCATTCTCCATCAAAGCTGCTGTTTTCCCTGTCTTACCTCAGTGCAAGTCAGGAGCGTTTTTTAGCTGCTGTTCTCTTAACTCTTTTCTTCTCCCCTGCAGATCTAAAGAAACTTGCAGAAATACGTCAACAAATTCCTATTTTAAGCCAGAAGCGTTGTGATCTCTATGGCGTAGAGATGAAAAAATGAAGCTGGGTGAAGAGGGACGGTTCAGCTGTCACAGTGGCTGTTGCCTTCATCTTTGGAAGGATTTCATTAGTAGTTGTTCCATAATTTACTGCCAAATGTGCCAGTTAAGAACCACCACGTAACAAAAACTTGTTGTAATTCTAATATGATTAAAATATAACTTGAAATATAACTCAAGTATTTTGTAATATTTTACAGGTACGATAAAGATGGAGATGAAATCAGTTTAACACAGTGGTGATTAACATTGATTTTTATGCATCATAATGTTTTGGTTACCTTCTGAAGGCTTTTTTGTAGACCATAGAAATGGAAATGTTGTTCTCAAACTCCCTCTTAAATCAGCTTTGGTATTATGAATTTTTCAGTAAATTATCAGAAAATCTAGAAGCCTGATTCTTCTTACTCTGTCCTTACTAGATGTACATGTCTTAACCAAGGTCCTTGAATGCCCTACTTCTAAGTTGAGAAGCTTAAAATTTAACACACTGAGCAAAACAGGCCAAACTCTGCTCTGCACTACTTGGGACACCAGAAGAAGCTGCCAGACAGAGCTGCTCCTGTAGAAGAATCTGTAATAGTTTTTGGTTCATGTGTTTTGTCTGGATCTGTGTATTAAATTCTCCTTACAGCAAATCTTGTTCATTGCTGAAGTGATATGGGTTACTGAGTTGTTACCATAATTCACAGGTCACCACACCTTTTCTCTCCATACTGCTTCCTTAATAGAATGTCTGAGTGGGTTTTCACTCTCCTGCCTGGAAAAGTCTGAGAGGAGTCAGGTTGGAAAACTTGTTGCACTAATTCCCTCTGCCCAGTCTCCCAGAAGACTGCTCAATGTATGAATGCATTATTTGCCACTATGGGCAGCTCCCATCCACTGCAGAGAAAACATCTCCTTACTGTGCTGCTTTTGCTGGAGACAAACTGATTGTGAAAGATGGCTTTAAAATACTGAAAACCAGCCAAGCATGTTGCACTCTTGGTTTTGGGATTTTTTGTTGAAGGAAGATATCTTTGAATGTATAAGAATTTACAAATTATGTTTTTTATTCCTTCGGATATGAAAAAAAGAAGCAATTTACTAGCCTTCATTGATAAGCTTTTAGTTTCCCAGCAGCATAAAATCACTGTAAGGCCAAAAGAGATTTCAAAATACAAAATGGGAGGGAGAGAAGATTTTGTCTTGCTCTAGCTAACCACATTTCCCCCAAAACCATCTTACCTTGTATTCATGTTCAGCAATCCTCCTCTTCCCAGTTTTTTTTGTTTGGTGGGGTTTTTTGGTGGTGGGGTTTTTTTGGTGTTTTGTTTTGGTTTTTTGTTTTTGTTTTTTTTTTTCTCATTTTGGCTTCTCTGCAATGAGCTTGGTGTGTGTTTTATAAACAAAAACAAATGCTCAGCTAAGCCCTGACATATCCTTCCCCTCAAAAGCCAGATCCCACCATTCCACTTGCTGGCATTCTGTAGCAGGTATTTTTGGTCTGTACTTTTCACTGCATTTTTGTGTACATACTACACTGGAACTTCTAAGAAACAAGCCACAGAGCACAAGGTGAAATGAAAGTTTATTTGTTGAAAAATAAATATTAAAAAATTAACAGATTACCATTTGAGTGGAGTCTCCTGCATTAGATGAGTGCTTCCCACATACTCAACTACCCATATCTGTGATGGCCATTGCTGGGCTCCAACTTCTAAATTATAATCTCTTTTCCTCCCCTCTCTCAACACACAGGAGTAAATAATTTCTGCCTTTGGAAGATTATAGTGCAGGACTCTCATGGGCTGACCACTTAAATCTGAGAAACGCAAAGTGCAGTTTGCAACAGGTAACAGACTCTGTGGTCTGAACTCTCCTCCCCTGTAATCCCAAAGGGAGAGGATGAATGAAAATCTATTACAAGCTACTTTGGTGCACTCAGCTGAAGAGCTGACATGAGTCCAGTTCTTCTCAGTCTCTCAGGACAACCTCTATGCTCCTTGTTTTAGCAGGGTATTTAGTAGGGTCTTCGGTGCACTGCACTCAGGTGATAAAAATGGGAGTGAATGTGAGGCTTCCACTGAAAAAATAGAGTCAGTCCTTAGCCATAGTACTTGAAGCAGCCAATACTCAGCCTTTGTATTGTAGAAAACAGGCACTTGGCACTTTTAAGTATCCATATGACATATATGCACTAACATGCCTGAAAGAGTTCCAGAATTTCAGCCTGCAATAATTTAAATTATTTTTAAAGAAATGGCAGAAGATTGGGCAGTGTTAGAATTGCTGGGCTGGTTAAAACTCCATCTAAGCTTACAGAGTAAGATACAGTACAGCTCTTCTGTGTATGTCAGTTCCCTTTTCCCTTTCCCTTTGCAGTTAGATCCTAGTAATTCAAATCCCATCTTAGAATCATGGAATATGCTGAATTGGAAGAGGCCCATCAGGATCAGAGTCCAACTCCTGGCCCTGCGCAGGACATCCCAAGAATCACACCGTGTGCCTGAGCACATTGTCCCTATGAACAACAGGGACCATACATGATGAGAATCAAATTGCTAGACAAGTGTGTGTAGAAGCAGCTTCCTAGAGTATCCCTCTAGGAAACACAGGCTTTATCCAAGTCTTCAGTGCTAGCTTCCTACATAATTTCAACTTTTTTTTTTTTTTAATAGCAGTAATACTTGTCCCACTTCAAAGTTCACATGTACACCTGGCTTAAAATAAAACCTCAATTGTATGAGCCATTTACAGAAAGTCCCTTTCATCACAGGGATGCACCTGCATGCACACATTAATAGGGTCTCAGCTACTCAGATTCCCAGCCTTCCTGGCTTAACTTCCTTTCCCCTGTAAACTTCAGCTCTCAAGATCGTACCTCTGTGGTGACGGAAGCAAGCAGAGACCGGATTTGTTGATTCCACCTCATTCTTTCTTAAAGGTTGAAGTGAGAGAAGATGACAAGGAGTCAGTCAATTATCAGTTCTTCCTAGACTTAGAACATAAGCAAAGAGCTCACTCCTGCAGAGAACACCTTCATCAAAACCTGGTCTTATACATGTCAGAGAGAGATACTTGAAGGTAGTATTTATTTTTTCAGTTTACAGGTGATATGTCATTTACAAAAAAATTACAGACAATGTATCCTTTCAGTGCAGTTTCAAACTAGTTGAAGAACAGGCAAAAGTCTGTGATGATTTGGAATGCTAGTAATTGACAGCACATGCTTTTTTCCCTTAGTTGATTGGGTGGGGTAAGGGACGGGGTACAGATGGGGTGATGAGAAAATGCCAATGTAAATAAGGCCATGCGAATAAAAACTCCTTGGAGAACAGGACTGCTCAGTCTGGCATATTTTTGTTCTCAGCTAGTTAATGCAGAGATTGGAAATTGGAGAAGATGTTTGACACTTGTTATGTTCAGTGCCCCTAGAAGCTGCCAGTACCTTCCCATATCTTCAATTCTACACCAGGGCTATGATTTCAGATCACCTAATGACCTACTAAAATAATGATTAAAATCTTTATGTCTACTCTCCACCATTTGAATACTCAACTGTAGTTGCTGGGAGAAAGGAAGGTCAAGTTGAAAATGCAAGCTGCTGCTGTATGGTGGCACAACTACAGACCAAGACAGTTTGACTACAGCATCATTCATTTCTTTAAAAGGTTAAATACATTAGACAATTCACCACGAACAAATCTATGATTTCAGGATGAAAAGAAGCCTACATTAGTGTGTCATAAATTAAGCTACATCATTTGCATGAGGTTTGTCCAGCCACATCAGTCCAGGGAAAGACAAGATGGACTGGCTGAGTAACTTCTACACCAGAAAGATCAACCCAAAGCAAGAAGGCCTTCTGTGAAGTTCCTAACGAGAGGAAAGCTGTTTCATAATTTGCCCATCTGCTGTTTGCAGCACAATTACTTCCTTTCTACAGTATTTGTAACCTTGGACAAGACAGGGCCTACAGAACAAGGAAATGAGTGCAGATTGCAAATTCATTATTGGAAGTTTAAGCCTATGCTTTGTTCCTTATCTCACTTAACCCCTCCCACCAAGAGGCTCTTGAAAGGAGAGCATAACCCACCCGTCTCTAAGAGACTGAAGAGAATTTAGTCTATTAGCTGCTGCATTTATGCAAAAGCATCAGAGATGACAAAGATTATAGGCAAGCATGACCTTACCTTTTGGAGCTTGACTCCCAGCAGTGCTTTCTGTTCTTGAAAGTCCCTCTGAACCCTCCAGAACAATTTCCCATGTCATTCAAGTAAGGACTGCTGTACAGGAATACATTCTTTCTTCTGTAAAGTCTACACTGAAGCAGTGTTACCTGACCTCCTTCCCCAGCCAACCTTTTTCCTCGCTCTCCTATGCAGTACTCTAGGGCTTTCTGGGGTGAGAATAAGGATTATCAAATTAATTCCCTAATAGCTGCCACAGGACTATTTCCAAGTAAGTTATGCAGAGGGTGGAAGGGGATTTAAGGGAAGATTGTGCATGTTTGCATGTATTTACAGGTATCCTCTCCACATCTACTGACTTAAAAAGAACCCTCTATTATTAAAGTTTGAAAATTAATTTTTGCAAAATTAAAATCAACCCTCAAGGATTAAATGGATATAAAAAAAGAAACCTATTTTACAGCACTGACTAGTATTACCTTTAAAATCAACAGGAAAAAAAACCCACATGCTGTAATATTATTTGATAAAGCAAAAATTGCCCACAACATAATCACCCAAAATGAACCAGTGTGAAGTTTTTATTTGCATGGCCAAAATATGTTCCTTTGGTTCCCCTGCAACTTTATTTCCCTTAACACACTAAGGTTTTTGCTGCAGAAGGAACAAGATGCAGCACTGCATACTTCCTTGAACAACCACTCCCACAACACCTAAACATTTAACAGATGTAGCAAATGACAACACCACAAACGGGAAAAAACTAAGTTCCACCATTCAGCATGGTCTGCAACAGCGTCTTTAGGGCTGGCTGAAGTGGGCAACTTTACTTTGCAAGGTCATCTCCTCCTTGTTTCTTTACAGTGTTGGTGGTTTCAATCCATACTTCTTCGCAACTTCTGTCTGGGCATAGGCAGCATCACAGAGTGAGTAGAGGTGGGCCATCTCCATTTCTGATTTGGCCAGGTTGATAGCTTTGTTGAACATTTCAATGGCTTTATCCAGATTACCTCTGAAATGAACAAAAATTTAGTTAAGACTGCCAAAGCAATCTTGTCATCTCTAAAACATCTTTTTTCTTTCAGAACTTACACTCTTCCCCCATTAGTAACTTAAAAGGACTTCGGGAGGAACCACCACAAGAACTTGTGGTGATGCTGAGTAAAGGCAGAGAAGTTGTTACCAAGCCTAAGCAACTAGGACAGCTGTTAAACAGCCTTCCTCTTGAGAGCCCCAACAGGTGGTGGTGCAGGATAAAATGTTCTCCACAGGACACCAAGTTCATTACAAAGATAATTCTGGGCAACTGAATGAAGTGTCATCTCCCCAGAAAGGACTTAGGATACAAAAGAAGAAAACTTGCACAGACAAAAGCACATTATTTAAATAAGAAATGCTTGCAAAATTTCTCATGGCATTAGTTTAATTGCCTGTCCTTTAGAAGACTAGACATATTTAAAAGGGACTCAACTGTACTGTCAGCTACACCCTAAACCTTTGCACAGTTGCAATACGATGTAACAGAGCAGTGCATTCCTCTTTTCCCCAAGAACTGCCAACTGGCTGCAGGAGAAAACAGCACAGGATCCTCAGTACAGACAGTGCAACATCCAAGGACAACATCAGAAATACACAAAGCCATGTAATAATTAAGGAAATCACTTAAAATGAAGAAGGAATGTATTTAAAAATGCATGGACTCATCTACATGTTGTCCATTAAGTATGAAATTGGTGATGAGAAGTTGTCAGAAGAGTCACAATTATGCCACAAAGAATGGAGGACTTTACCTAAGAGTTACAGAACAGAAATCAGGACCTTGGGTAAGAGCTGGCCTTACAGGACACCAGGGAGAAGATCTCAAGACTTAGGATCCATGAGGAAATTTAAAGAAACTACTGTAACTTCAGAAGTAACTAAGAACTCTTAACACTGCAAGTCAGCATTACCTTTGCACTTCAATCGTTCCCATGGTCTCATATGCAAAATCACATTTGTTATCAATTTCAATGGCCTTGCTTATGAGTTCTAATCCTTTGTCTAAATCCTGCTTCCACTGGAGCTGAAGTAAACTACAAGAAAGAGAAAATTTCAAACAGACTTGACATACAGACTCCTCCCAAAACCCCCATCATGGTAGGCAAAACCATCCCAAATGTATAATGTTTTAAATTTCTACTTCAGGTATACAGTGATTTAGTAACTTCATGACTTTAAAAAACACCTATGTGAAAGTTACTTTCAATAAGCCTCTTTACTGCTTTAATGACTCTACAAACAAGGCAAATTTTCCCAAGAGAAACATGTTGTTTGGTACATGTTGTTTTATGAAAGAAGAAACTTCAACACAAAGCTGAAAGTAACAGGACTAAATGAAAAGTCAGATATACTTCAAGTAGATACTCAGCATTGAACACTGATGAAACTTTTCTGAAACTTATTTGCAGCTTTGTCAAGAGAAAATATAGAAATACGTTTAAGAGCACAAAGATTTTTTCACAAAGTTATTTTTCCTGGCTGAACTTCTAAATATAAACATTCTCTTCAGGTTGATTCATCTAAATGCACCAACTGCTCTCAACCAAAAGGACTGCAAATACAATACATACCCTTTATGAACATATGTAGTGGCATTGTCTGGCTCAAGGTCAATGCATTTATCATACATTTCATCAGCCTTGCCAAACTGCTGTTGATCAGTTAGTGCCTGAATCAAAAGAGAAACCTGTTTGTCAATAAGCAACCAAAGCATGCACTCTGCACTCAGCTAATTCTAATTAAAACTGTATTGACAATGTGAGATTGGATGTAGTTCATTTACGGTAGAGCAGGCCAGACAAATCAGTTACCAGAGTTAAGTTTCAAAACTGAGGCTTTTTGGAAAGCTTTTGTGCTTTAAATGCACAAATTACTGACCACACTGCCACCTGTAATGGGATATTCACAAGCAACATGCTGTGTGCTGTAAGTAAAAACCATTCTAAAAGTCTGTACCTGCAAGCTTCAACTCTTCCTTTTTCACATATACTTCTTTCTGAGGAAATGAATATATATTGCCAACCTACTTAAAATCAGAATGTGTCATGCTTCCCACTAAAACCAGCAGTATGTTCTTAGAAAAGAAATTAGTCTCTGTTACAAGTGCACTCTGAACAGCTGTTCTAAACCACTACATGCCGCTGACAGCAGAACAAAAAACCCTAGTTTCACACATCTGACTCTCAAATTACCCAGAGGATTCCTGACACTCATTAGCTGAGATGCCACACACATGCAAGAAGGAATCATGCAGGAATGACCTCTGTCTCCTAACAACCACCCACAGCTCATTATTTATATCCTTCTTCACCAGTTCCCCCTGTACCTCCTCTGCACCAGAACACCCATAACCATAAGAAGCTTATTCCAGGCAGCATCAGTTATCTCAGAACTCAGTGTACAAAATCTTAGTCTGTTATTTGAAGAAATGTTATATCCAAGATAAAAAGTACAAGAGAATGCAGCATTTTCTTTAAGAGAGAGAAAAACATACCTGAGCATAGAGTGCATAGCCCTCAGCACACCTTGGAAATTTTTTAATGACATCTTCAAAGCCTTTCATGGCTGCTTGCACAGTCAAAGCATTACTTCCAGTATAAGCCTGGCGATACTATTCCAATTAAAAAAATAAAAAAAAATATAAAAAAATAATAAAAAAAATGCCATCATCAGACTGAGAAAAGGCTGATCAGGCCTCTGCTCACCTCCCCAAGAGTTGGCTGCATCATAATAGTTCAGTTATTTTACATAAGCTGAGAGAATTGGGATTGTTCAGCCTGGAGAAGAGAAGGGTGACCTAACTGTGGCCTTGACATACCTGAAGGGAGCCATGATAAAGATGGAGAGGGATTTTTTACAAGCGTATGTAGAAATTTTTTTTTACAAGAACATGTAAACAGAACAAGGGGGGATGAATTCAAATTAAAAGACAGCAGGTCTAGATTGGAAAAAAAACCTCTTTATTGTAAAGGTGGTGAGACACTGGAGCAGTGCCCAGGGAAGCTGTCATCCATGCCAATGTACAAGGTCAGGTTGCATGGGACTCTAAGCAACCTGGCCGAGTGGGAGATATCCCTGTTCATGACAGGGGAGTTGGAACGAGATGCTTTTTGAGATCCCTTCCAACCCAGGCCATTGTATGATTTTGTGCTAAGTTCCAGAAGGTGAAAAGCCGGTACAACCTACCAAATCAGGTTTTGGGAACCTACCACATGTCCAAATGTCTGGACTTGGAGAGGAAAATGGGTGAAAGAAGGAACTCATAAGGCCTGATAATTGTGATAGCCTCTCTCTATTTCAAATGCGTAGAAATTCCAAACTTGGCATTCCTCCTTGTTCACACCATGCAAAGCTGTCCTGACAAGATTCTTGCACACTGAGTCACTATACGAGCTTGAAATAGTTTGTTTCCAATTTCTTGATAATGACCATTTTCCACAATAGTAAAGCTTTATTAAAATGAATTTTGTGCTCCAATTAGAATCAAGATTTTTGTTCCTCTCACACAGAACAGAAAGAATGTTCTACTGTTTGAACAATGAGTGTTTCAGAAGGAAAGCAGCAAACCCATACTCCAGCTGAAGAAATTTTTGCATTATTCCTTTACCTTATTATTAAAAGACAGAGATGTATGTTGCCCTACTTTCCTGTTAAACTGGGATAAACCAGAGAAACACAGTGCTTTCCAGAACTCTACAAAGCAAAAGCACCCAGACAAACTCCAGAACGTTACCTACCAGAGCGAAACATTTCTGTGCTTGTGCCAAGGCAGAATTGGGTCGCAATCGAATACATTCATCAAAGTCTTCCACAGCCTCCTCAATTTGGTCAAGCAGGATTTTCAACTAGCCAGAATGAAAGAAAATCCTATTTCTCTATTTCATCTGTGCTTCAGACACTTATATGGCAATTCAATTAGCATCAGTTACTCATATCATCTCCAGCTCAGCTGCAGACTGTCTAGAAACCTACGAAACCCATAACTAAAAATCACTATCATAACCTATTATCAAAGCCACCAGTGAAACTTTAGCTACCTACACAAGCAGGCAATGACCCTGTGTAGGAAGAGAGAATGCTTGCATTTTAGACTGTTGCCATCACTGTGTCAGCATTATGACCAGCCTCCAAAATTATGCCACGTTTTCTCAAGTTGTTCTGCCTCTCTGTAGCCAGCATCCGTGGACTATTTGGACACTGTAACATTTCAGCTTTTCTAGCTTGTATTTCAACTTCTTTTGTTGGCATTTCTTTGGTTTTGACATTCTTACTCCTCCACAGGAGCAGAGTTCACTCTATCATTCTCTTACTTTACTGTGTAGCTACTGTAAAATACAGATTTTCAATCTGCAGAAAACTTTCATTCCCTTCAGTCAACACACAGCAGCATTTTCATTTCTGAGCACTAAAGAGGTCTAACAAATTTATGGAGAAAAACCCTTGATCGATGGAAGTCTTCCTTACAAATAGTCTGCATATGCTAGTGCTCCTTTTTTTACTTTCAGCACCATTACAGTAATTTCACGAGTATAAGGCGCACCCTTTTGACTAAATTTTCCCTCGAACCCGGAAGTGCACCTTATAGTCCGGTGCACCTTATCTGAGGTACAAAGCGGCGAAAGCTGACAACCCGGAAGTGCGAGCCGTGAGGGGGAGTGGCCCCGCATCAGGGCCGGGCTGTGAGGGGGAGTGGTAGCAGGGCTGTGCCAAGCTGGGAGGGGGAGTGGCCCCGCAGCAACATCGGGATGCGACGGGAGAGGGGCTCCGCGGGGCGGGGAAAGTCGGCATCAGGGCGTCCCCCATGCAGCATCGGGGCGGCCCCAGCGCGGGGTGGGGTAGAAAGCCACCGAAATCGGGGCGGCCCAGGGGCGGGGGGGTAGAAAGCCACTGAAATCGGGGCGGCCCCGGCGCGGGGAAGGGGAGAGCCGCCAAAATCGGGGTGGTCCCGGTGCAGGGAAGGGGAGAGCCGCCGAAATCAGGGCGGCCGCCCCGTGGGGAGGGGGAGAGCCGCCGAAATCGGGGCAGCGGTGGCACGGGGTGAGCCTGCCGGCATCGGGTCACCCGGAGCACCAGGGGACTCCTGGAGAAGCAGGGCCCCGGGGATGCTCCACGGAGTGGCGGCGGCCATGCTCGGGCCCCGGGGACGCTCCACGGAGAGGCAGCGGTGATGCCCGGGCCCCGGTGATGCTCCACGGAGCGGCAGCGGGCATGCCCCATCCCTGGGGACGCTC